>QJPP01000230.1:0-468140 GCA_003996215.1 Jaltomata sinuosa | reverse complement strand
CAATGATAAACGTCTATTCTACCATAAAATTCTCCTCTAATTCTGTACTAAGGATCTCTAATCTAATCACCTCAAGGCCACAAGCAACCTAAACTAAGCTAAGACATCCAAACCTAATTCCAAGGATACTACACACACTAAGCCAAGTTTTAAAGGAGAAACGACTACCTAAACTAAGGATTCTAAGGAAAAAATCTACTCTAAAGCTTCTAAACAAGCTATAAGTATAATAAATACTTAGATAGAGAGTATCCAATTCACAACATTCCACCAACAATTAGCAAATCATTATATACACATTTTAAATGAGAAAAGTCTAAAAGTAGATAAGTCATAACCTACCTGGAGGCTAAACACACGCTTATAAACCTACTAAACTGGAGATTTTCCCTTTTGAGAAGCCTCCAGCTGTTGCCATGCTACCAAACTAATTATCTACGCGTCAAAATGATAAGAATGATACCTATGTCGCTACTTTAAAATTTGGGCCAGAAATCAGGTAAAAAATCGATCCTTGAGGCCCGTCGATGGAATAGGAAATAAAATTCATAATTATGATCCCTATAGGGTAATAAAACCATGCCCAAAAGTTGGGCGCCAACAAGAATCATTTCGGGGTTCAAAACAGCTACGAAGTCCAAATACTTTTAGGTGAAGAACACTTCAATTGGCAGCTCCTAAGCTCAAGAGGTTGATACTTTTATGAAATAATGGAGTTAAAAATAAATTAGAGGAATTATATACTGTCAGGGGTCCCTTCTTCGCAAATGCAGGAAACCCATCATGAACTGCTCTTCTTCGTGAACTTGGCGGTCCCCTCACGAATGCAAAGAGGAATCCTGGACCGGGTCCCCATGACCCTTCTTTGTGAACGTGAAGGACCAGTTACAAATGCGAGGGTCAATTTCTCAGACCTTCACAAACACGGTGGCCTCTTCATGAACGCGAATGGGAAACATGAGCTGCAGCAACAACTTCAAACCAGCAACACACCAAGTCAAAAATGACTCTAAATGAACCCTTAAGATTCATTTGAAAGCCCGTAAACACAAACTAAACATGCTATCCAATTGAACACGGTATTCCAGACTTAGTGGAATAATCAAAATGACCAACAGAGATCGTCTCAATAAAATATTGACCAAAGTCAACAAGACTGAACTCCTCTAAGAGCAGATGCTTGTGATTCTGTAGCATCCTGAATGGGCACTTCAGCATCCTGAATCATTCTCATCTTTCTTTAAGGTCTCATTTTGTTAGTATGCTCAGAAGGATAAAGCTGACCATTTTTATCTTCCATCAAGTTTGCATTCTCAGCCTCCATTGACAAATTTTGCCGATTTTACATAAAACACACTCAAGTACCTAAATTGAGTCTGGAAGCCTCGAGACCCGAACTAAAGGTCCCACTAGCCAAAAATTTATTCTTTGGAGCTAACGACACTGATAAAATTCTCATCCAAATTTTTTTACCCTGAATATTGATCAAAGTTAAACATTTCAACTCTAAGAGTTCCAAAATAAGGAAACTGGCTTAAAACACAATTGAACTACCCAAGAATCAAACCGACTATTCCAGCAAGTCATAAATGACCTGTAGCCCTTGTGAAAAAGCTTAAAACACTGAAAATGCACGAAAATAGAGAAAATGACCTAGGGATCATTACAATAAATATACACACTTCCTTTTTTTTTTTTGCTAGTATCATTATTTGAATTGTCAAAGTGATTCAGTGAGTTTCTAATAGTAGGAACAACAAGGTTATTAAACAATGGGGTCGATCAAGGAGGAGCATGAAGGTGTATAATGCAAGTTTTTGATTGTTGATAATATGTATATGAATACGATATATGTTATTAACTTCTTAGCAAGGGAAGTATTTATAATATTCGATCAGAGAATGATATTATAGTTTAAATACTATTGGATGCTTTTAATAGCTATATATATTAATTTTAGAGAACTCGATTGTGTTTAAAATTTGCTATCATTTTTTAATTGTCTATACAGGTGTTGAATAAATATGATTAAGTTGTTGACAAAAATAATAATTGTATTGCGCACTAAACTTAATCTTGTGGCAAAATGAGACTTGCCATAAATGATTTAGTAGGCTTTGTGGTGATTTGTTTTGATAGTAAAAGTACTTTTTAGGCAACAAAATAATGTCACCACTAAAAGTTATCAGTATTGTACCGATAAGAGTCGCTACTATATATACATTTTAGCGGCGACATAAGAGTTGTCATTGTTAGATTTGTCTTTTTGTGGCCACTATATATGTCACCGCTAAAATCTTTATTTCAGTAGTGACTAGGCCCAAATGTGTGTTGTAAATATTGGGCGTTTGCCTTGATTTTTTTTATCATAATTGGTTATTCCTTTTTGTAAAAGAAAAGCACAAATCTTCCATAATTGGTCAGTCCTTTTTCTTGTAGGAAAAGGTTTATGACTCTATAAATAGAGGCTAATTCCTTCTAACTTGGCATCATCCACAATGTAGTTTTAAGGACTTTGAGAGTTTTATTTAGCGGGAGAATTTGTGAGTCACAAGTGTTACAGTGTTACTTGTGTGAACCTCCTTTGTATTCAGAGTGAATTTTGTGAGATTATTTCTCTCGATATGTTGTACTCTCTTTTATAGAGTGGATTCCTCATCTCCTTATGTGGATGTAGGTCTATTGACTGAACCACATTAAATGCTTGTGACTCTTGTGGTATATTTTTCGTTTGTCTTCTTACTTGGCATCTTTCGAGGTTTGTTTTGTTAGCTTCCGCATGACACCTAATTATTTCGGTCCTAACAAGTGGTATCAGAGACAGATTAGGTATCAGAGATTTTTGATGGAGGCAAACATGAGCAAGATGGTATATTTAAACGGGAGTAATTATAATATATGAAAAATCAAAATGAAATATCTACTCTTTGTGAAGAAGATGCATCTTTCCATTTTCGCGACTTATAAACCCGAGTCTACGACTGATGGGAATTGAGATTTTGAGCACCAACAAGTATGTGGGTATTAGATAATGGGTTGAAGACAATATTCGTAATCACATTGTGAATGAGACACATGCTAGAATATTGTGGTAAAAGTTAGATAAACTTTATGCTTCAAGAACTGACAATAACAAGTTGTTCCTAGTAAATCAATTAATGACCTTTAACTACAAGGAGAGCAGTACAATACTTGATCATATAAATGATTTTCAAGGTGTCCTTGATCAGTTATCTGGAATGAGTGTCAATATTGATGATGAGATACAAGGACTTTGACTTTTTAATACTCTACCAAATTCTTGGGATACTCTTCGTATTTCTTTAACAAATTCAGCTCCTGGTGGCAAGGTGACTATGGAATATGCCAAGAGTTTTGTATTGAATGAAGAATTAAGGAGAAAGTCTCAAGGCTCATCCTCACATTTAGATGTTCTGTTTACAGAAGACCGGGGGAGAGATAAAACAAGAAATTTAAGGAATAGAGGTAATAGCAGAAGTAAGTCAAGGTCAGGCTATCAGAATTTTCATTTCATCATTATGGAAAGAAAGGACTAAGAGGTTCTGCAATTAGCTGAAGCAAGAAATTAGAGAAGGAAAGAAAGAAGAAAATAGCGGAAACAATGTTGTAGTTATTGTCCGAGAAGACCTTCTCTTTGCTTATGATAAAAACATCATCAATTTTGTATCCCAACTATCAGTTGTGGAGTGTTGAAGATGGACAATGCTGGTGAAGTTAAGGTGTTTGGTGTTGGCACAGTTTGCTTGAAGACTAATACTGGTACAATGTTAGTCCTTCAAAATATCAAGCATGCTCTAAATATTCCTTTGAATTTGATTTATGTAGGACAACTGGATGATGAAGGATATCATAAAGACTTATTTAATGGACAATGGCAGCTCACCAAAAAGGGTCATTAGTTGTAGCTCAAGGAAGAAAGGATTCTAATTTGTATGTGATACAAGGTTCTATCCTTAGTGACTCTGTAAATCTAGTAGAGATTGACACTTTATCAGAATTATGGCACAAGAGTCTAAGTCATATGAGTGAGAAGGGAATTGCATGTTTAGCTAAGAAGAATTTGCTTGCTGGTGTGAAACAAGCAAAGGTGAAAAGATGTGTCCCTTGCTTAGCCGGGACACAAAAAAGAGTTTTGTTTCATAGTCACCCCCCTTCAAGGAAGCCTGAATTATTGGATCTAGTTCACTCTGACTTGTGTGATCCTTTTAAAGTAAAGTCAAAAGGTGGTGCACTTTACTTTGTGACTTTCATTGATGATAATTCTCGCAAGCTCTGGGTGTATCCATTAAAATCTATATATCAAGTACTTGATATTTTTAAGGAATTTCAAGCCTTATGTGAGAGACAAACTGGAAAGAAATTAAAATGTATTTGCAGTGATAATGGCGGTGAATATATTGGTCCCTTTAATAACTATTGCAAATCCCAAGGAATTCGTCATCAGAAAACTCCACCCAAGACGCTTCAATTGAATGGCTTGGTAGAGAGGATGAATAGAACTATAGTTGAGAGAGTTAGATGTGTGCTTTCAGAGGCTAAACTTTCAAATTTCTTTTGGGCAGAAGCACTTTATGTTATCAATTTGTCTCCTGCGGTTATTTTAGATGGTGATGTTCCAAATAGAGTTTGGTTTGCTAAGGATGTTTCCTATGATCATTTGAAAGTCTTTGGGTGTAAAGTTTGTGTGCATGTTCCAAAAGACGAGAGATCAAAACTGAATGTTAGAACTAATTAATGCATCTTTATTTGTTATGGTCTAGATGAGTTTGGGTATCGATTTTATGATCTGATTGATAATAAGCTTATTATAAGTCATGATATAGTGTTCTTTGAAGATCAAACAATTGAAGATATTGACAAAACTGAGAAAATAGATTCTCAGAACAATGAGAGCTTAGTCAATGTTGATCCAGTTCCTAATACTGATTCATCTATTGCACATGAAGGAACCCAAAATAATAATGTAGATGGTGAGCAGGATCAAAATGATAATCAGGGTGTAGAACATATAGATTCTTCTATTAATGATGTAGTGGTTGATCAACAACCAGCTCCTACTCAGGTTGCTACTTTGGATGTTCCTAAAACCTCTCATAGAAGATCGACTAGGGAGAAGCAAAAATCAACACGTAATTCTCGTAGTGAGTATGTATTTTTGACTGACATGGGAGAACCTGGAGATTGTGATAAATCCATGCAAGATACTCATAGAGATCAGTAGGTAGAAGCTATGAAAGACGAGATGAAGTTACTCCATAATAATGGCACATATGAGTTAGTGAAATTACCGAAGCTTTATCAAATAAATGGATCTTCAGAGTAAAGCAAGAGCAACATACCTCTGCGCCTAGGTATAAGGTGAAGTTATTTGACAAAGGATTTGACCAGAGGAGGAGAATTGACTTTGATGAAATTTTCTCTCATGTTGTGAAAATCTCTTCTATGGTTCTAGGCTTAGTCGCAAGTCTATATTTCGAAGGTGAGAAGATACACACTGATGACAATCCTTCAGATATGCTAACAAAAGTGGTGATTACAGACAAGCATGAGTTTTGTAGAACTTCAGCAGGCATGAAGCCTATCGAGAGTTCTTCCACTTGAAGATCCATTTGGCCCGTTGGCTAAAGGGGGAGTTTGTTGGACTATAGCCCATGTTCCAGCCAAAGGTCCATGACCTAATCCTATTCTCTTTTGGTTCCTAATCCTATTTGGAATGGGAGTTGGATGTGTATTCCTATTTGGAGTTGGATTCCTAATCCTACTTGGAGTTGGTTTTGGCTTATGGAAAAAGCACCACTCAACATCTATAAATAGGACAAGTTGAGAGAATTATTCAAGGCTCATTGGTATTTGTCTTTGAAAGACAATAGCACAAGCGAGGTTAAAAATGGGTGTTCACCTTGGCTGGTTCAGTTCTAGCCGCAAGCTACTTGACAGTAATGAAATATTTTATATGAGAAATTTTATCGGAGTGTTACTCCCTGTAGAGACAAATATTTAATGGAGGAGATTTAGAGATGGAGATTTAATCTGTTGAAGATTATGTGAAGAGGTGGAGCAAATTTATTTTGTCAAAAATTCAGGTCAAGGGGGAGATTTGTTGGGCGTTTTCCCTGATTTTCTAACCATAATTGGTTATTCCTTTTTGTAAAAGGAAAGAACAAATCTTTCATAATTGGCTAGTCCTTTTTCATGTAGGAAAAGGTTTATGACTCTATAAATAGAGGCTCATTCCTTCTAACTTGGTAGCATCCACAATGTAGTCTTAAGGGTTTTGAGAGTTTTATTTAGGGGGAGAATTTATGAGTCACAAGTGTTACAGTGTCACTTGTGTAAACCTCCTTTGTATTCAGGGTGAATTTTATGAGGTTGTTTCTCTCGATATGTTATACTCTCTTTTTTATAGTGGATTGCTCATCTCCTTGTGCGGATGTAGGTCGATTGGCCGAACCACATTAAATGCTTGTGTCTCTTGTGGTATATTTCTCGTTTGTCTTCTTACTTGGCGTCTTTCGAGGTTTGCTTTGTTAGCTTCCACATGACACCTAATTATTTCGATCCTAACAGTAAAAATATCTTTTGTGGCATATTTGTTTATCTTTTTTGGCGATAAGGGTCGTCACAAATGCTTGTGTATTATGGCGACTTCATATTGTCGTCACAAATAACCTTTAGTTATTAAAGTACCACCTATGACACAATTATCACTGCTATAAATCTTTAGTGACAACTTTTATCGCTACAAGAAGTCAAATTTCTTGTAATGATACACTCCAAGTAGGAAGACATAAATGCCAGTTAAAATTAAATTAAAAGACATATTTATATATTATATCTTTTAAATATGTAAATTATTTTTAAAAAATCTTAGAGATTGTATATTTGAAAGCACAATCAAAATAAATAAGTTTTGACTCTGAAAATTTTAACTACTATCATATCAATTGGGCAGAAGATAGTAAGTATTATTTTTATGATAAGATGCAAGAAGCAAACAAGATGTTTCAACAAAAAGCGAACCAACTTATTACATGGTTTGTCGTACATATCATCATATGGAGATGATGTTGGCCATGACGTGTGGAATGCACATTTTTTTTCCTCAAATCATTGCACAATTATATTGTATAGGTTACTTCCTCCTTCCATATCTGTCGAATTTTGAGAATTAAATAAACATTTTGTATCATAATTTTTAATGTATTTTTTAAATATTTTGATTATCAATTATTCTAATTGTTTATATTTTTTATGTAATTTTTAATTATATAAAAATTATTTCAAGAAAACATAAATATTTCATATATACTTGAATTTTTTATCAAAATAAAATTATTTGACTCTCGAAATTTAAACTTTATCACATAAATTAAAATAGAATGAATATTATTTAAAGACAAGTACGTGATACTTATAAAAAAAATAACAAGAGACAAGTTGGTAACGTCAAACTAGCTTTGGGATCAAAACGATATTCCCGTCCTTCAACGATTAAAACTTCTAAACCATCTATTCATTTATAACTTTGTATATTGTTGACTGTTGTGATTAAAAGATCTATCAACTCACATGTTGATGTTCTACTCAACTTCTGCGTTTCTTGCGTTCTTCATGGATATTGTAAATTTAACTAATTCTTATTTAACCCCATGATCCTTCTTCTTCTTTTCTCCATTTTCTTTAGTCTTTTTATTACTCGTTCTGTCCCTGTGGCACAATTGAAATTCGATATTTAAACTTTATTTTCTGGACATAAAATTTTTAGATTATTTGAGAACTACATAAAAAATACTATAAATCACAATAATTAATAGCTCAAAATATTTAAAAGACACATACAAAAAGTCCCATAAAAAAACTTGATGGATTTTAAAAATGTCAACTATGCCATATTAATTGAAACAGAGTGTATTCAGGCCCCATTTGGCCATAAGAATTTTTTGTTTTATTCCGAAAAATTATTTCTCTTTATTCAAAAATTATTGTTTGGCCATAAAAATTCTAAATACAACTTCAAGTTGTATTTGAAAACGTGAAGACACCCCAATATATACTTGTTTTCACTTTTTTCCATTTTACTCTTTCCCCTTTTAGTAATTTTTGAACACTTAAATTCTAAAAAGTCTTTCCACCAAACAAAACTCCACCTCCAAAAATTCCAAATAATTTTTTTTGTTTTTGTTTTCATGACCAAACGCTTATTCTGTCTTTCACATGAGTAATAATTACATGCAAATGTACCGCCCAAGAATTCCTTCGCCGTACATGTCCGTAATACGTGACGTGGGTTTAGCATTCAAGTTACTCTAAAACATCTGCAAAACCAAATTTTCAATTGTCATGTTGGACAAAAAAATTGCCATATGAAAACCATTTGAATAACTATAAGTAGACACATGCAGAATCTTCATTTTCATCATAAGGACTTCTAAACAACCACTCAACATGGACAACTTCATAACCATGAAAAATACTAGTGTTTCCAGGTTACTCTTCTTTTGTTTAAATATAATACCTTCTTGTTTAGCCTACAATGTGGTTAGTTTTGGGGCTAGGGGAGATGGCAGGACAGACTCAACCTCCTCTTTTCTTCGCGCTTGGTCTGCTGCCTGTCGCTCTACTAGCCAGTCCAACGTATACGTTCCACGGGGAACATATTTGATAAGGACATTGAATTTAAATGGTCCTTGCCGTAGACGAATGGAATTCCGAATTGACGGTACGCTTGTTGCTCCGGCGAATTATAATGCAATTGGTAATTCTGAGTTCTGGATAATGTTTTATAAGGTAAGTGGGCTTTCAGTGTATGGAGGAACTATTAACGCTAAGGGACATGGTTATTGGTCTTGCCGAAAGGGTGGAAAGTCTTGCCCACAAGGAGCTAGGGTACGTATCCTTCTCTTTGTTCCAATTTAAATCCGTCACTTCTTAGTTTTGTTTCTCATAAATGTATCACTAACTCTGATGTGTACAAATCTCTATATTGCAGTCAATACAATTTATGTGGTGTAACAATGTACTGCTAAAGGGCTTGACATCACTCCACAGTCAAAGAGTACACGTAGGGATTGGTTACAGCAGCAATGTGAGAATTGAGAATGTGAAGATAACAGCCCCAAGTGGAAGCCCAAACACTGATGGCATTCATGTGCAGAACTCAAGGGGGATTACCATTTATGGCAGCATTATCAGGACTGGAGATGACTGCATTTCTATTGGCCCTGGCTCCATGAACATGTGGATTGAACAAATTGGATGTGGACCTGGACATGGCATCAGCATTGGAAGTTTGGGACACAGTCTGAATGAAGCTGGAGTGGCAAATGTCACAGTAGCAAATTCGGTTTTCACAAAGACGCAAAATGGGGTTAGGATAAAGTCATGGGCAAGACCAAGTGGTGGCTTTGCTAAAAATCTCATGTTCAGAAACCTTGTTATGAGGAACGTAGGGAATCCCATCATTATTGACCAAACCTACTGCCCTCATAATGTGTGGCCTCGTCAGGTAATATATATCTACTTCATCCGTCATTATATATATTTTTCTTGGTCGAACAAACTATCTTATCAACACCACCAAAACATATCAGAAATACAAATATTGCAACAAGTAAACAAAAAACAAAACTAAGCCTGAGCTCCTCTATTTCTACTTCAGCTATACATCAATTCTAGCTAGTATCTCTTCTACCTCACTCCTGCTGAATTGTTGACATATCACCTGAGGTCTGGGGACTCTAGCCATCCAAATGTGATATACTGCTACTGCTACTGCTACCATTGCCCATAGTAGTGCTCTAATATTTTTTCCTTGAGCCTTTCTTGCTGTCCTGATCCATAAAGCTGTGATCTCGTGATTATGAATATATGAATTTATATCCGGAAAAGGATGAAGAGGAAAGCTTTGGAAAAAATTAAATACACTCAAAGAAGAGGTGATCAACAGTCTCAACTCGAAGAAGACAATTATCTTCATGACAAATGTCCATCTTCTTGAGCCTATCTTGCGCAAACAATCTTTCGTGCATTACAAGCCAACTAATAAAACAGTGTTTGAGCAATCTTTATCATTTTTGTCATTCATCTAAGTCAAGTCCTAAATGTTACCAAAGTGATTGCAAATGTAATTATGACGTTGTTGAACGGTAGTTGAACAATATCTTCAACGATTGTTTGAAGTTATATATATATATATATATAAATATATATACATAGAATTGATATAATCCATGCTAAATGTGAGACTAAGAAAGGTTGCAGGTGATGAGTTGTTGATGAGGAGAGGAACTGAGTGGAAATTCGTTAGGAATTGCGACGACATGGTTGTTTCGGACATAAGTCTTTGAGAGCTCTCATATCATGTAAGACAGTGAAAATGAATTGTATTTTGTACTCATGTTATACATATAGTTACAAGAGTTTTTAAATAGAGATAGAACTCTACCAGGTAAAGATTAAACCTAACTAACTATATCATGAAAGTTACACCTACCATTATAATTTTCTTAATGATAATACAAGGAAAATACACAATTACTTAAATTATCTAACAATCACCAAAAAATTACAGTTGAAGATGATCATAGAACCATTCTTCCAGATCATACTTGAGGAATTGACATGCATGCCTATTCCCTAATTTCTTTAATTTATAACATGAGAAATTTCTTAATATTTGAATCTAAAGGTGGTATCTTCATTAATTAAACCACTTGATATCAATACAGAGTTCAGGAGTGAAGGTGAGTGAAGTAACATTCAAGAATGTCAAAGGAACATCATCTACACAAGCAGCCGTGAAATTTGATTGCAGTCCATCAAATCCATGCACTGGAATCAGAATGCATGATGTTAAGCTCACTTACAATGATCCTTTGAGAAGGCCAGCCTTCGCTTACTGTAAAAATGCAAGGGGAAGCCATGGTGGCAATGTCGTTCCAAGAAGTTGCATCAGAAGAAACCTCAAAACACCGAAATTTATACTTCTATTTCCCAGCTTCCAAGAACAAAATAAGGATTAGGAAATGAAACAAACAACTCCCTTCTCCTTTATTTTTATTTTCTTTTGTAGGACTCATTTAATTTGTCAGTGAGAACATAACTTGTTTAATAAGTTTATAGCTTAATTAAAGGAAAGGTTACTACAGATTTCTTCGTAGGCTTGTTTGAATTGGTCGGCAATGTTAGCCTCTTAACTTATATAGCGTAAGATATTCTAACAGGAACAAGAACTGTGTACCTATTAACAGTAATGGAAATTTCAAAGAACCTTTGCTGAAGAATTGCTTCAAGACGAACTTTGAATCTCTTGAAAACAAAGTATTCTTCACCAACTAAATTCCCTAATTAGGTGTGTCAAACCTTTTTCATGTTGAGATATTTACTACTACTAGGGAGAACGGCCCGTATCAACACGGGCCCAATATATATATTTTTTAAGACAATTATATCAAAATAAAAATATGCGTAGTCTATTTTTGTAACAAATACATGCATAGTCTATTGATGTTATAGTTAAATTCTAAACTCTCAATTATTTAGGATAATAGTAAGCACTTGGCAAATATATTTTTCAACCTTATGATTGATTCTTTCTCAAGAGTAAGGGCCCAACCCCTCATTGAACAAGTTGGATTTATTATTTTTTTCCTTTTACTTAAGGGTAATTTACATAAATTTCACTATTATAGTAGCGAATTACTATTTCTCCCATTACTTTCAATATTACATAATATATCACTCAGATACATCGCTACAGACATCCACACCACTCAGATACATCGCTATAAACATCCACACCACTCAGATACATCGCTACAGACATCCAGATACATAATTTTATCTAAGATACATCACATAAGGCATGTATCCGCTGTCCGGTTACATGGTTTAGTCTTAGATGCATCACATTTGCATGTATCTGAGGGATTACAACATGTATTCGCATGTACCTGAGGGGTTACAACATGTATCGGCATGTATCTGAGGGGTTACAACATGTATTCGCATATATTTAATACATGAGAGAGACTAATGCATGCATTATTTTGTTTAATACACTCTACCAAACGACCCCTTAGTGTATATGTGCACTGTACATAGATACATATCTGTGCATTGTGCATCTAGTGTATCTGTACATAGATACATATCTGTCCATTGTGTATTTAGTGTATCTGTGTATTGTGCTTAGATACATACTACTCTCTCCAGATCACTTTACTTGTTGTCCTTACTAAAAATTGATGGTCCAAAATAATTATCATTTAAAAAAATTAATGTACGTATAATTAGTTATTTGTTTCCACTTTTACCCTTAGTCATAAATATGGAGAGATATTAATATAGTGCCAAGGAGAGAAGTATTAAATAGAGAGAAATAAATATTTTTATTAAGGGGCGTACAAACAAAAAAAAGTGGCAAATATATAAAAAACAGAGGGAGTAATAAATAAGTGTGGCTACTCCATCCAGTTTCCTTTCTACCTTATAACATCAGTAAAATATGAATAAATAAAATAAATAAGTGTGGCTACTCCATCAAGTTTCCTTTCTGTTTTATGTAACATCAAAATAGAATTCTCAAAGTAAAAACTACAGAAAAGGAAAAGAGTAAACTACAGTATAAGCTTATCATAAAAATATCACTTACATAAAACTCATATAAGTTGTGCAAGTGAACATATGTACTAGTGTCAAAAAGAAACCTATATAAGTGTTAACCATGTCAAGAGTACACCTTATACTAAATGTAATTATAATTAGACATGTCCAAACTTTAGCCCTAGCTAATTAAACAGTTATCAAAACTATGGCACCACAACAAGTGCCAACCATCGATCTGAGTCCTTGCGAAAAGACCACAACTGTATCATCATGTTTACCTTTAGATTATTTCTCTTGTGCACTGAAGTCCAGTCATTCAACAACACATAACTAAAACTTGAATTGATTGGCCACTTAGCCATATGAATGTTGCATTCTTCAAGTGATGGCTCAATAAGATTGAACTTTATTTGTGACCATTTTTTGTTGGATTTTGTGTCCAATATCTCCTCCTCTTGTGTCGTCAAGAATTCATTAACCACTTGATTTAACGGTATCGACAGACGCATTTGTTGGCCACTTAAATCTGTAATAAAGAGTGGCTTCTCAATCACCAATGACACTTTAGTAATTGGAACCCCCAATTCTTGAATCTTGTTCTTCAACTCCAGTGGTAGAACAGCTTGTGAGACTCGTTTTGACTTTTTGTTACGAACCATTTTCTTTGGTCCCATTTCTTGAATTTTCTCCATTGGCTCTGAAACATTCATCCTCTTCTTGATACTTTTCAAATCCCCTTGTACATTTTTCAAAAAAGATTCAATCTTTGAGATTCCGTCTTCCTCAGGCACCAATGGAACTTGAGAAACTGGAACCCCAAATTCTTGAATTTTCTCCATAGTCATCAAACTCTTCTCAATTGGCTTTTCCCTATGAACTATTCTTGACTTGTTGTTTTCCGTTTTCAAGAAAGATTCAACTATGTGACTCGACTCTCTTTTGCTTCTCTTACCCCTAGGAATAAGATAATATAAGTGCTCAATAGCATCAACACAAACATTTGGATTCTTCTTGAAATCTTCGTGTCTTTTTATATAATACTGAATCAACTCTTCGCGTTTTCTCCTCTTCAATTCTTCTTCTTCGTCTTCTAAAGAAAACGCAACATTGATTCCCTCCAATGAACAAGAAGGTGAGCATTGTGTAACACAAGAAGATTCAATTTTTGACGTCGATGCACAATGATCATCATCAATGAGCTCACAACAATGACCAAAAATACTAGTTTCTTGAATCATAATTTTAGTTCACAACACAACTAGAGAATTATACAAAATATTTGATGCTAAATGACCACACACGAAGAGAAATAGAAGAAGGGGTTATAGTTATATAGTTAATTGTGGCTCTATTGGAAAGGTAGTCCTAGTTCTAACAGGAGGAGGGAATTTCGGAAAAATAAAGGTTGCTTGTCTGTCAAGTCTTTTGTGCTTTTGAGGGTTTTGGAAACACATCTATAATTTCAAGGTTTTACTTAATTAACAACGAAATTAATGTTTAAATCAGTCTTTATGTTCCGTTTTATTTAAGCACAGATTTTAGTTGAAATTTAAAATTAAAATTACATATTAAAAAACTATACAAAAAGTACAAAAGTTGCAATTTTTCTCATATCAATGTGTTAATAATTAAAATACAGCTTAAGATGTTGGTCAAAAATTTATATGGTTTGACTTTAAAAAAGAACTATGACAAGTATTTTGGAACGAAAAGAGTATTTTTTTATGTAATTTCTAAATATATAATTTATTTTAAAAACTTTAAGAAAAATCCTTTTCGTATTCGTACAAAAAAATTAATAGCGTGTCCCATTTGGACATTGTCATTTAATTTGTAAAAAGAATTCTAAAATAATCTAATTTGTATTTTGTATCCCATTATTGGTATACTTCATACAAAAGTTTTCACTTTTTTTTTTTGTTTCTTCTTCTTCTTCTTCTTCTTCTCTTATTTGGTGGGCATATTCACAACTTATTTAAAAGTATTTGATCTCAAAAAATATAATTGATCTCATTTTTTTTTGGCAATCTTCCTACCTGACTGAGTAGTACAAGATGTTATAGGTTTTATATTTTCTCATATCACGGTGTCTTTCGTAGTTGTTAAATTTGTTGTCATTTTGATAAATAGTGATGGGGGTTTCTTATTTGTGATATTTGAAATTTATGTTTCAAATTTGAGCTTATTTTTAATTCATTTGAATACTAAATCGTGTGTTGAAATGTTAAAATTCGAAAACAAGTTATTCATTTTGAATAGAAACTTATTTAGCTGAACATCGGACATAAAATACATGCAAAAATTGATTGAACTTCAGTCAAATGTAACTAAACAAAAAATATATAGTTGCACTTCAATCATATGTATCTGAAGCAGGAGTATTGTCAGGGTACCGTGAAAGGGGTTCATCCGAATCATTTTCGCCGAAAAAATTAGATACACTATATATATATATATATATAAGGTCAAATAACTTTTTTTTATATATATCGTAGATGTTGAATCTGATCCTTACTTTCTTCATGTGTTTATTTTTTTGTATTTTGATTTTCCCTAGTAAAAATCCTAATCAACTCAGTCACTGATCCGAAGTGCATGCAAATTAAATTGCTTGAACTTCATGAGTTATATGTGGTTGAAGTTCAGTCATGTATATGATCTACCAACTTCAAATAAAATTTGTTATTTCAAACATAAAATTTGACAATTTCAATTTCGTATGTCTTAAGTTGTGTTCGAAACGAGTAAATTTGCAACCAAAAAAAAACCTCCTGGCTACAACTTAAATAGTGAAATTGTTATAATATTTGATTACAACGACAATTTAATATCATTAGTTTAAGAACCAAATGATCAATATTATTGAAACATAATGTATTAGAAAACCTTTCAATAAAGAACATTTTAGCTCGGTAATCAATTAAGTAAACATCACAAATATTCCAAATATTTAATAATTAAACTAAAAAATATTTTCTAAATTGCATTATCAAAATGAATTTACCCAAATAATTATTTTTTAGTGAAGTAGAAATAGATAAGTTCAAAGAGTGAAAAGATAAGAGTTTCAATATAATCCTTGACGACTCCTTGTTATACAATCCAATGCATAAAATATTTTTAAATTAGGCCATATTTATTTTTATTGTATATATAAATTAAATTCATGTTTCAAAAGCACATAGTCACTAAACTATATTTTATACTAATAAAAAATTCGTTCAACTTTACATGAATAAAATAACAATATATCACACCACTATCTTTTGTAATAAAAATATCACAGCTTCATCTTGCCTAAATATCACAGAATAATATTACTACAAATTAGGAAATAAATAAAATATTTTCTATGATAATTAGAAAAGTCAAGTAACCTTTTGGTTGCAAAAAAAACTATTAGTACTTATATAAAGTTGAATGACTTTTTCGTTACCAGAAATAATTTAGTAATATAAAAGTTAAATAACTATACGTAAAATTAATCAGCCTCAAATATTTCAAGTAGATACTTCTTCTATTTCATTTTATATATCATAGTTTTATATAAATATTATGCACAAATCCAGGTAGCTTCTTCTATATTCTGACTCCTCCAAAGTATTTTACCAGAAGCTATATATCTTTCTGACTTACCGATGCCGCATTGTCTATATCCCCAACTCAACACAACACAATATTCAAGCACATTGCCTCACGGGGAGGGGAGGGGGGGTGTTCGAGAGCAGTGATCTATGAGATCTCAAGTTCAAAGCTCAACAGAGACAAAGCATTAGGTGATTTCTTCCCATTTATTCTAGTTTTGGTAGACAAAGTTATATGATAGTAGACAAAGTTAATAGTCGCAAAATTATTATTTTTATAACGAAAAAGTAATTCAACTTTACGCGAGTAATATAACAATCACTACAATATATTTTGTAACAAAAAAAATATCAACCCATAAAAACGAATACTAAGTAAGTAATTTTGGAGATATCAAACATAAACAAATACTAAACAAGTAACTTTGGAGAGATCAAACTTTCTGTAAAAACGAAATCCTTGTTGGAAGGCACAAGATCTAGGCCACGATCCAAATGGTCCCTTTGATGTCCTAAAACCACGATTTCCACGCCCTTCGTAGAAGAGTAGCACTTCACCATCCGCAAACCAATATTTCGGTATGGTTCTATAAAGATGATTCTCTTGTATAGTAAACAACTCAATCCACGATTCCTTGATACCGTAGTCTTCCATAACCCATATCTTAACCTTACGAGTATAATAAGCACAGAGCATTCCTCCCAACACTGAAACACCACTGTATCCACAAGGGAACCCGTTAGCATCACGAGTCCTTTCTGCTAGCTGTGGGAATGATATTTCTCCGTAAACCTCGTCTGATATACTCAACGAAAGCACGTAAAAATTAGTTGATCTATCCACGCCGATCCAATGAAATGCCCCGTGTATAAATGCCAGAGAGTCCATAGTGTACAACCTAGGAACACGATCACGAGGATGTTCATCACTATTGTCCAAACACCACTCTTCAACGCAAGGATTTGACCGGCACTTCCTTCAGTGCACGTGTTACTAATCCTAAGAATCTTATAGTCATCAGTAGTCTAATCATATCCAAATCCATACGTGAAGTAGCTTGGTGAAACTTCATCACGATCAGGATTAGGACCAGGAATTAGTATTGATTCGTTCGTGGAAGGATTCCACAACAAATGCTCTCCTCGAATCCAAATACAACATGGCACCCCTCTCTTTCAAGAGGATTCGCGGCATGTCAAGCCCTGGTAAGATTCTTCGCCCGAAAATTGCGAGAATTAAATTTTACAAAAATAGTTTCATTAGCTCGTTTCCACTTTTATCCTTAAGTCATAAATATGGAGAGATATTAAATAGTACAAAAGAGAATAAGTAGAAGCTAGGTCATCAAGAATAGAACAATATTTGCTAATAACATCATACAAATGGCATTAGCTAGCTAAGCTAATTAGCCAAATTTATCATATTAATATAACTTTCAACTTGCTAAATCCTTAGTACTTAGTGCAATCTGTAGGCATAAAGGACACTTTGTTGGCAACAAGATCATATCCAATTAAGAAATTCCCCTGTGCCAAGTTTCCAAATATAGCAATTTCATCTGCTGGTACTATTGTAAGACAAACCAAACCTTCCTCCACTTGTGCAAACGTGCTCGATGGCGACAACTCTAAATCCGCATTTGTAAAATGTGCAACAATCATTGGAGCATCGATAGTACCATTCTCATCAGACTCGTAACATAGGCCAAATGTTCCTGAAGGATCGTCCTTCTTTGTAGCGTTGATCGAATTCAACAATGTTGATTCCAAATTCGAGTAAAAATCGCTAGGCAGAAGTGTTAATGTCGTGCCAGAATCGATTATAATGTTACCTTGATCACCACCAGCAGTACCACCAACAGAAGAGCCAATTTTAGAAGATTTGAATTCCAACATCTTATTCCCAATGCTGACACCTTCCAAGTTTAGATAGTAGAACGTGGATGGATCTTTTTTTATCAAGGGAGTTGAAACGACAATAGGGCCAGACACAATGGCACTACTCCCAAAGTTGATGTGACTTGTGACATTGGAAATTGATGATTTCAATGGGATTGGGATCAAACAATAAGAGAATTTCCCGTTGATTTGTTTATCCATTTGGTTGATAATTGAAACTTCACCACCCCCTAAGCCAATAATACCAGAAGTATAGTTATTAAACGTGCCATCATCGTCATGGCCGCAACCAAACACAATGTTAGGAATGTCAATGTTTTTGCCAGAAGTAGAAGGCAACGTGAATTTTTCGAAAGCAAGGTCGCCAATAGTGTGCGATTGATCACCATAACTCATTTCATATTGACAAACATTTCCTCTCACACAAGAAGAAGTACTCCCTAGTGATGTACATTCTTCAGCGTTACACCCCACAGTTTTATAAGTAGAGCTTTTATTGGAGTCGAAAAGAGGCGATGATTGTTGAAAACAATTCATGCAAGGCTTGCATTGCGTCCATGTTAAGTCACTGCCAGTGTCAGCTATGGCTAGAATTTCCACGGGCGGAGTTCCAATTGAGATTTTCATGAGGTATTCGCCCGGGATTGGAAAAATATCCGATTGGATTGTGTCATTAGTAGTAGCAAAGGAATTTTTCTTGAAAAAAGAAGCCCTTGAAAATGATCGATGGAAGGCATTCCTAAGGCGGTTTGATGGGTTATAGAAAGGTGAAAGAGGAGAATCACGGTGAATAAGATCAAGAGTGAAACCATTTTCAACACGATAATCGCTTATTGTTTTTCGACAAGAAGCAAAAGAAAGATAAAAGAAAATAAAAAAGACTAATGTTGTAGTTAGAAGAGTGCTAGTTTTGGTATTCATCTTAATGACTATAGTGTTTAGGAGAGTTGATGTATGGTAATATTCAAGAATGTTTAAGAAAATGAATGTGATTAGTACCATTTTATAGGTAAAATTAAGAGAGTGGGAATGCATGTAATTAAGAATGTGGAAGGTCAAGAGAAATATGTGATTAATTTTGGGGGATGCATAGTGATTAACTTGCAAGAAATTTTAAAGATACCAAATACAGAGTAATTAGAAATGAAACATTTTTTTCTGGAATATAAATAATTAAGAGGCCACTTTCATTTAATATCTACTCTTTTCACACCGTGTACAATACATGCACATCTACTCTTATAGGCCACTTTCATATTATTGTAATGTAACTCTTCACTATAATTATGCATGTGTTTGCACATATATTGTTTCACTTAATCCTGATTAATTAATATAAATAACAGATATTGTGTTTTACATTATATTATTAAGTAGTA
The DNA here is from genome assembly GCA_003996215.1 of Jaltomata sinuosa. NCBI lineage: Eukaryota > Viridiplantae > Streptophyta > Magnoliopsida > Solanales > Solanaceae > Jaltomata > Jaltomata sinuosa. Next base: position 448,651 of record QJPP01000230.1, on the reverse strand, counting down.
CAAAACTTCAAAAAAATAAATATAATATGGATAAAAAGAATTATGACCGATGCATCAACTAGTGTCACAGTCATATGTATGGTTGCACTTCAATCATATGTATCTGAAGCAGGAGTATTGTCAGGGTACCGTAAGAGGGGTTCATCCGAATCCTTTTTACCGAAAAAATTAGATACACTATATATAAGGTCAAATTACTTTTTATACATATATAGTAGATGTTGAATCTGATCCTTACTTTCTTCATGTGTTTATTTTTTTGTATTTTGATTTCCCTTAGTAAAAATCCTAATCAAGTCAGCCACTGATCCGAAGTGCATGCAAATTAAATTGCTTGAACTTCATGAGTTATATGTGGTTGAAGTTCAGTCATGTATATGATCTACCAGCTTCAAATAAAATTTGTTATTTCAAACATAAAATTTGTCAACTTCAATTTCGCATGTCTTAAGTTGTGTTCGAAACGAGTAAATTTGCAACAAAAAAAAACCTCCTGGCTACAACTTAAATAGTGAAATTGTTATAATATTTGATTACAACGACAATTTAATATCATTAGTTTAAGAACCAAATGATCAATATTATTGAAAAATAATGTATTAGAAAACCTTTCAATAAAGAACATTTTAGCTCGGTAATCAATTAAGTAAACATCACAAATATTCCAAATATTAAATGATTAAACTAAAAAATATTTTCTAAATTGCATTATCAAAATGAATTTACCCAAATAATTATTTTTTAGTGAAGTAGTAATAGATAAGTTCAAAGAGTGAAAAGATAAAGAGTTTCAATATAATCCTTGACGACTCCTTGTTATACAATCCAACGCATAAAATATTTTTAAATTAGGCCATATTTATTTTTATTGTATGTATAAATTAAATTCATGTTTCAAAAGCACATAGTCACAAAACTATATTTTATACTAATAAAAAATTCGTTCAACTTTACATGAATAAAATAACAATATATCACACCACTATCTTTTGTAATAAGAATATCACAGCTTCATCTTGCCTAAATATCACAGAATAATATTACTACAAATTAGGAAATAAATAAAATATTTTCTATCCACACCGATTCAATGAAATGCCACGTGTATAAATGCCAGAGAGTCCATAGTGTACAACCTAGGAACACGATCACGAGGATGTTCATCACTACTTGTCCAAAAACCACTCTTCAACGCAAGGATTTGAACGGCACTTCTTTCAATACTCGTGCACGTGTTGCTAATCCTAAGAATCTTATAGTCATCAGTAGTCGAATCATATCCAAATCCATACGTGAAGTAACTTCATCACGATCAGGATTAGGACCAGGAATTAGTATTGATTCATTCGTGGAAGGATTCCACAACAAATGCTCTCCTCGAATTCAAACATTATATACTGACACGGTCTACGATTCGAAGGGAAACCAAGTGCATATTCTTCAATCGGTTGAACTGACGATGATAATGACGACGAAGAATAATACAACATGGAATAATAATACGTTGAATGGAGGGCTTTTTGGTCATCTTTGATTGAAAAGATGGGAATTTTATGTGGAATTTGAATGCTAGGGTTGCTTATATTGTCCAATCGGGTCGGCATGGGCTGTTTGGATAGGCCCGTTCGAATACGAATCCTTCTAGGTGGAGGAAAATAGAGTATTTTTATCCAGAAAACTACGGATAACACAACATACTTAAGGCCTTAATTAGCTAATTGATCGGCCTAAGTTTGTATTCCCCAACCCTTTCTTGCCACTCTCCTCCCATCTCTTCCAAACTCGTCGTGTATCGCTATATTTGTATTAACTGTATTTGATTTTTATGACAGCTTCATATAATTGTATTTTTGTCTTTTTTTGAATTTGTATTTATACAGTTCTAGTTTAATCATAGTATTTGTATTTTGTATTTCGTATATAATGAAATCAAGTATGTGATTTCATATTTTGTACTCGCTAATACAAATACAGCTGATACACAGGAGTACAAATTGTAATTTTGAAAAACTGTAGCTATGAAGGTCTATTTTCGCCTATATGTATGCTATTTCTGAAAGTTGCCCATTTTTATACTACTTCCTCCATCCCAATTTTTTTTGGGAGGTTTTATGAAAATGTATCACTACTACTAAGAGTGTAAAATGGGCAAGATGTGCCGAAATTGAGGAGATTAAAATGAACAATTTAATTAATTGAATATTAAATATATTTAATTAAATATTACAAAGAGTAAAATTAAAATTTATCAATAACAGAAAGACCAACATACTATTAACCTTTTTTTTTATTATTGTATTATTTATTTACGAATTTGAAAATGATGTTCGTAAATAAAAACACTATTTTGATTTGAAAATGATGTCCGTAAATAAAAACACCATATTTCTAGAAGCAGATATTGAAACTAGTTTTAGTATCTGTGCGATGTGCGGTCGTAGCAAACTGCAGCAATAGTCATATCGTATTTATAATATCACATCATATTTAGGGGTGTTCACAGTCTAGATAAAAATTGATCCAAATAAAAAAATTGATCCAAACTAATTAAATAAATCGATTTTTATTTGGTTTTATTAGATTTAATTTCACATTTTTAAAACCCGATAATATATGATTTTGGTTTTGGTTTCTTTTTCCAAAGAAATAACCGAACCAAAATCGACAAATTATATACCTATTTTTTATAATTATATATACATAATATATTATTTTTTATGAACAATTTTGAATATTTTATATATATGTTTTTTATCAAAATTTATTTATATTTTAAATATCTTGTATTAGCCGTACGTCATGTTATGTTTTATATGATAAAATCAAGTTTTTTTTCTTTTTTGAATGATTTTTTTTTCTTTTGAATGAATCGTTTCTTTTATTTTTGTGTATGATTAATAACCGAACAATCGAACCAAACTGAACTGAAACCGATAATAATCAAACTAATAAATGTATATTATGTTTGGTTTGGTTTGGTTTTAATAATTTAAAAACCGATTATATTGATTTGGTGTTGATTTTGACCAATAACAGACCAAAACCGACCCGTGAACACCCCTAGACTCATATCTAATCGTTTCAATATTTAAATTGAATGAAAAGTTAATTAAAGGTCATTAAAGTGACCACTTTAGAATTGAAACTAGAAGTTAGTTATGATAATTGACTCTTGTAGTGGTTACTATTACATAAAGCCAACTAAGTATCCACCAAATATGGAGCTCCCCTCAAATTCTCTAAATTTTGTATCACTAAAAATCATGTCTTTCTTCTCTATGGTGAATTCAAGAACACATCAAATTAAACTCTGTGTCACCTTTTTTTTTGGAGATTTTCAATTGAATGATTTTTTCATCATAATTTTTCAAGAATCAATACATCCTAAAATGGGTTGAAGATAGAATTAGAAACAAAAGGCCACAACAACATTTTCTTGCATTTGTACAAAAAGAAGACAACAAATGTGTTAGAATTGGACAATTCTTGTAGTATATATGAAATTTTTGGGGGTAGAATTGGAATTGAAAAATGTGGCCACCACCACCAAATATGCATGGAGAAAGAATGCCTCTACCAAATAAATTAGTAGCAGTAGCAATAGACAAAGATAGAGGAAGCCAAGTTGCTTTGAGATGGACTGTTGATCATCTATTAGCAAGAGGCCAAACTCTTCTTTTGATACATGTAAAACTTAAACAATCTGCCAATGCATCTGGTCAATCCTCATCTACAAGTAATTCTTCTAAATCTGTCTCTCTTTGCATATATGTATGTATTTGTTTGTGTGTGTATTTCTTTTTCTTTTAATAACAACAGTGATGTCACGATCAGCTTGCTTGGACCTCGACTATCCCATGGAATACCTGCTATCTCCTACCGATACAGGTACAGGGTGACTCTGGGATTTGTTTGTGCGTGTTGAATGTTGTATAATGGTCACTTGTACAAATCAAAATGAAGATGTTAAGTAGAATGTGTATGCTAAGACCGACTTTTTCATTGAATACAATACATGTTGCCTCCCATCAGCGTTGGTACCAATAGTTATGGTATTTGTTTGTGCATGTTTTTTTTGGTAATAAACTGCGAAATATTACCATAACACCAACAATTATTACAAACTAAGAGCATCTAATCTCCCTGCCACCTTCTAGGAAGAGTGCATGGGAAAACTAGACCTAGAAACCAAAACATCAGAAGGCTCTAATTACAAATTCTATGTATCAAGTATGGACATTTCCTCGCTTGAGTATGCTGAGACCGACTATTTCATTGAATACATGTTGCCTGTCATCAGCACCGATACCTAGTTCTGATATTTGCTTGTGCATGTTGATGTTGTATAATGGTCACTTGTACAAATCAAAATGAAGATATTAAGTAGAATGTGTATGCTAAGACCAACTATTTCATTGAATACATGTTGTCTCCCATCAGCACCGACACCAAATAGTTTGATATTAGTTTGTGCATGTCGATGGTGTGGAATGGCCACTTGTACAAATAAAAAATGAAGATATTAAGTAGAATGTGTATGCCTAGGGTGACTATTTCATTGAATACGTGTTGCCTCCCATAAGCACGAGTACTCGATAGTTCTGGTATTTGTTTGTGCATGTTGATGTTGTAGAATGGTCACTTGTACAAATCAAAATGAAGATATTAAGTAGAATGTGTATGCTAAGATCGACTATTTCATCGAATGCATGTTGCCTCCCATCAGCACCAGCACTAGATAGTTCTAGTATTTGTTTGTGCATGTTGATGTCCTAGAATGGTAACTTGTCAAATCAAAATGAAAATATTAAGTAGAATGTGTATACTTGGGCTAACAATACCATTGAATACATGTGACTTCCCTTCAACACAGGTAACGGATAGCTCTGGTATTTGTTTGTGCATGTTGATGTCGTAGAATGACCACTTTTATAAATCAAAATGAAGATATTAAGTAAAATGTATATGCTTAGACCGACTATTTCATTGAATACATGTTGCCTCCCATCAACACGGGGTACCAGATAGTTCTGGTATTTGTTTGTGTATATTGATGTTGTAGAATGGCCACTTGTACGATAGTAGGTTGTGTGTATATTTGGGCTCCCACGATGTCTAGCATAAATAGAGGCAGGAATCAACATCAAGTTGTTCCGGAAATGTTGTTGATGGTGGGTGGGTTTTCGATGTTGTAGCTTAATGGTGCAAAAATTTAAGCGCGATGACCGATTTACATTTTTATCAAATCTATGCTAGTTATTGTAGCAAGCAAATTTAATTTGCAATGTCAAAACTAGCAAAAAACATGATTGCATACCGGATAACTCTGTCAATGAGTTTGAACCCTGTTCTCTCTTGGTTTTCATCCCATTCCATCGACCAGTAGGCCACATCCATGAATACTAGGATGCCAAAATCTTATTTGACAGATATCAATCTTTTTATGTTTGTTTCGCTTGTGTTAGAGCTAGGAGTTCATGACATTGGGTGGAACAAAGTTAAAGTTAAACATTACCAGAGAATAGCCAACATATGGTGATATTCTTTCATTTCCCATATATAGCAGAAGAAGTTCAAATGTATAGTAATAGTATGACAGATGAACATATAGTTATGTCGTTAATAAGACCGAGTCAAAACATGTGGTTGATTGCATACAGGATAACTCTGTCCACTGAAACTTAGTCAAATGGAAAGAAATCACCCTTTATCGACCATTAGGCCACATCTCGGTACTACCACCATGTAGTTGTACCCTTAATAAGATACTGAAATCTTAATCGGATTTGAACCCTGGTCTCCCTTGGTTTTAATTCCACTTTATCGACCAGTAGGCCACATCCATGAATAGTTCACATGTCAAAATCTAATTGGCCAAATATCAATCTTTTTATGTTTGATTTCCTTGTGCTGGAGCTGTATCTTACTTGACTAATCATATTAGTTTACCAAAAATTAAGCTAATTATTCTTTTGTGCTTAAATGGTTAATACAAAATTTCCTTCATAATGTTGTTATTAGTGTCAAATCAGATAGTTGCAGAAATAACTGTGTGTACATTTTACATTTCAGAATCAAACCAGATTTCTGATGAAGGTGGATCGGGAAATATTGAAATGGATCCGCAGACAAAGGGACTGTTTCTTCCTTTCCGAGTATTTTGTACACGGAAAGATGTTAGTAACTCAAAACCTTAGATGAATTCCCCTATAAACATGTGAAAAGAATAACAAAAATTCACAAAATTCGTCAAGTTTTACTAATTGCTTCCTTTCAGCTTTCGCGTTTCTAACTTTGGTTCTTCTAATCCTTAAAAAAAAACAGATACATTGTTATGATGTTGTGCTAGACGACACGGATGTAGCCAAGGCAATCGTTGAATATGTGAATCGAACAGGAGTTGAGGTATTGATTGTTGGTGCTACAACGAGAGGCGGTCTTCTCAGGTATGACTCTGTATAGGATTCAACAAAGCTTAGTATACTGCAGATTTTCCTTACATTGCTTCATATAGAACTTTAAAGATCACTTTTCGTGGAAAGTCATACTCTTTCACGAATAGATATGTCTGTTCAGCTTAAGACCCGTCAAAAATTACAAACTAATTCAACACTGAAAGCTATCTTTCTAAACTCGCCATAGGAATATGTCAATATTAATGCATATGTATGCTACAAACTTGGCTTGGAATGTGTGAGTGTCTTTCGAGATTTATTGAGGTTTCGTTTCATCAGTTATATTTGAAGAAAAGAGTGTCTTCGTATTGTTTAAATTCAGTAGCCTTTCTGCACTGCAGATTTAAAGCCAAGGACATACCAGGAGGCATGTTAAAGGGGGCTCCTGATTTCTGTACTGTACATGTCATTTCCAAATCTGGAAAGATCTCATCTACACGTGCTGCTTCTCGCCCTGTGCCTTTTGTCCATCCACTACGTCACCAGTTAATGCAGCCTGCGAGCACCAAATTTGCTCCTTTTGACACTTCAACACCCTCTGCTGCTAATTCAAGAAGTGAGCCAAACACTAGAAAAAGCAAATTCTTCTATCTGGTTTTTGCTGCTTCCTGTGGTTAATTCTATAACTACTTTGTGTAGGTTCTTTTCAAGGAGGTCCGAAGCCTGTTTGTGATCCTCCGCCTTCTACACTTCAAAGTGACACAATGAGTATCAAGTAAGTCAAATTATCTTGTTATCCGCGTAAACTGTACCATATTTTGATAACCGTAATCTGTTGCATACACAATCAGAATGTACTAGCTTTGGCGTAGTTTTCTCATCTGAAAGCCTAAGTCGAATGTACTGTTTTAAAACAGGTCTCCATTCACTCATAGGAAAGGCCCTAATGGAAAGCCATATGAAATCTCCGCGCCAGATACTGACATATCATACGTCAGTTCTGGTAGGCCAAGCATCGACAACATCTATTCTTCATTATCTGATAGCTATGAAAGTGGTGGACCGACCCCTCCTCGGCTTTCAGGCTTTTCAGATTTTGATACCCAAAGTTTTGACTCCACACAGTTTGGGCGGAGATCCGTGGACACCCTGACTCCACCAGAGCTATCAATTGCGTCAATGGATGGTGATAGATCATCGTTCTCCCAAGGGCCAGGAGTAAGCATTCGAAAATATAACTTGTGTTTTTGTTAACCGTAAAAGCTGACTCAAAATGTCAAGAGAGTTGGTGATAGGTTATAAGCATCTTTTGTTCAAAATTTAATCCTATCGTTTGGCTTACAGGATGATCTAGAAGCAGAAATGAGAAGGCTAAAGCAGGAGCTTAAGCAAACGATGGAAATGTATAGTTCAGCTTGCAAGGAAGCACTTACAGCAAAACAGAAGGTACGCGATAAAGGAAACTATCACTCCTCGGGCACCATTCATAATGATTCTACGGATGTTCTTACATGCTGTCGGTTGCAGACAATGGAACTCCAGCGCTGGAAAATGGAAGAAAAACGAAGATTAGAAGAGGCACGTTTAGCTGAGGAAGCTGCACTAGCACTTGCTGAGAGGGAAAAGGCAAGGTCTAGAGCAGCCATTGAGCATGCAGAGGCATCTCAGAGGCTTGCAGAACTAGAAGCTCAGAAGAGAATCAGCGCGGAAATGAAAGCTCTTAAAGAAGCAGAAGAGAAGAATAAGATACTGAATAAACTTTCAAACTCTGATTTCAGGTACAGGAAATATACAATCGAGGAGATCGAATCTGCAACAGACTACTTTACCCAATCTCGTAAAATTGGAGAAGGAGGCTATGGACCAGTGTATAAATGCTACCTGGATCATACGCCTGTTGCAGTTAAGGTCCTCCGTCCTGATGCAACTCATGGACGACAACAGTTTCAGCAAGAGGTAATTCAGTGAAAGTTACAAAATATCGTTGGAGAAGTATTTGCAAGAACGATGGGGTCCTCCTACCCTAATGCAAGCATTAGTTGCTGCTTCTGCGGCTTGAACACGTGACCTATAGGTCACACGAGACAACCTTACCGTTGCTCCAAGGCACCCCTTCATAATGCATATATATTAACTTGTAAATTTCTCTGTACAATTCCTAAATTGAGAAACTCTTATCTTCCACTGCAGATTGAAGTTTTGAGCTGCATAAGGCATCCTAACATGGTGCTTCTTCTAGGAGCCTGTCCGGAATACGGATGCTTAGTATATGAATTTATGTCTAACGGAAGCTTAGATGACCGTTTATTCCACCGAGGAAAGACACCACCGCTCTCTTGGCAGCAGAGGTTTCGGATTGCTTCTGAAATAGCTACTGGCCTGCTTTTCCTACACCAGAGCAAACCAGAGCCATTAGTTCATCGTGATCTAAAGCCGGGCAATATTTTGCTTGATCGCAACTTTGTGAGTAAGATTAGTGACGTTGGCTTAGCCCGACTAGTCCCTCCATCAGTAGCAGACACTGTCACTCAATACAGAATGACATCAACTGCTGGAACGTTCTGCTATATCGATCCTGAATATCAGCAAACAGGCATGCTTGGAGTAAAATCTGACGTATACTCCCTAGGGATCATATTCTTGCAGATACTAACCGCCAGGTCGCCAATGGGATTGACTCACTATGTTGAAAGGGCAATTGAGAAAGGGGCCTTCAATGAAATGCTTGATCAAGCTATACACGATTGGCCCTTCGATGAAGCTATGCGTCTTGCTAATTTATCGCTACAATGCTCTGAGCTAAGACGAAAAGACAGACCGGATCTTGGCAAGGTTGTTTTGCCAGAGTTAGAAAGATTGAGAGCACTTGCTGAAGAAAACACATGCCCATCACTTATGTACAATCTAAATATCTCACCAAATCATAGCCAAGTTTCCTTCTCCCGGGTAAGTCAAGATGCATATATTACGAGTTTAACTTTTATACACTATCAGATCACCTAAAAGAGAACAACATGTATCGTTAACCTGTACAATAAGCTAAGCTACCTACTACAACAGATTAAAAAACACACTAATCGTATAACCTTCTTTACACTATCAATCATCTAAAAGAGAACTACATGTATCGTTAACCTGTACAATAAGCTAAGCTACCTACTACAACATATTAAAACATACTAATCGTGTAACCTTCTTTACGCTGTCAGTATATATACATTAGATCTTTACTTTTCTTGACAACGTTTTTCTTTACGATCTATGCAGGATAACTTAAGCTACCCGAATACAATGCCATCGAGCTACGAGAGCTCGAAGAGCCAATAAATCACAAGGACTTAATCGATGAGAATTTTGTTCTAAAGTTTTAATTTCTTGACTTGCATTATTCCTCTTTTGGTCCTATTATTTGTAAAGTAACATTTTCTCCCTCTTTTCCACCATGTAAATGCTTTAATATAGCCCCTATTTTTAGTTTGTACAGATTTGGGGCAAAACATAAGAAGAAATTTTTTTGTTTGTACACATTATTTATACACAGATTTTTGGTGTTAAGAGAGAAGAAGAAATTGTTTACTTGTACATGCTATAATTCTATTTCTTTCATCTCAACTTCTTGTGTTTTTTGCTAACAACCAATGTTTTAAAAGGCGCTCTTGGGGCGAGGCGGTCTGTAAGGGCGAAAGTATCATGAGGCGTATTAAGCTCCATCAGTCTTGGCGTACGCTTAGGCTTTGGGCAAGTTTTTGTTTTTGGGGTAAGCCTAGAAAACATCTCCTAATTGCTAAACAAGTATTTAAATTAATACCAAAAAGCATAAATAATTATTGGTGGAAACAACATAAATTTTACACTGAAAATTTGCAATGTGATCCAAAAATTAAATTGTGAAATGAAATACGTTTTTCTTTTGTTAGAGATATGTTGCTTGAGCTCTTTAAAAAAATTCTATCGAATATGTGTCGGGTCCTCCAAAAGCTACATATTTCTAGAGAATCCAATACACATGCGATAATATTTTTAGAGCATCCGAGTAATAATTGATATTTTATCTCTAAAAGTTGGTTCAAAATAATTAATGTTTCACAAAATTAAGAAGATATTTAATTCTTTTTGGCCTAATAAGTGCATACACTATGTAGATACAATTTGTTAAAAAAAATAAAAATATTAGAATATCTTTTGTTGTGTGCTCTGTTAGGTAGTTGTGTAGCGTTAAAATTCCAATATTTTTAAGGGAGAATTGTATATAAGTACAACTCATGCACATATAGAATGATTCGGTTTTAACTTTGTAAATCTATAGCCCAAAAACAATAAATTTAGGTGTGAAAACAGGTGCATTTTTGTTTTATATTTATTTGCAGAAATTTAAGCACAAAAATTGGATGATTTTCCATTCTTTTTTTCTCAAGATCATATATATTTCTATTCCGGTTATAGAAAATGCAAATCCATAAAAAATGTAACTCAAAAATGTTAGTAGGCGTTTGCCATGGTTAATTGTGAAAACTGACGAAAGTAATTTTTGTTTTTAAAATGAAAAATGATATTTGAAAATCTGAGCTGTGTTTGGTCATGAAATAAATTAGAGTTATTTTTGAATTTTGTGAGTAATTCGAAGTGAGAACAACACTTTGTTATTTTTGAAATTTTCAAAAAAAAATAGCAAAAAACTGAAAACAGAATTTTCCAGAATTTTATGGCCAAACAACACTCACATGAGGAACATCACAGTCAGGGGCAGATCTAGTAGGTCTTCATGGGGTTCACCCGAATCCCCTCGATAAAAAATTACATTGTATATATAAGGTTTTTTTTTTTAATTTTATACGTATATATATAGAGTTTGAATCTAGGTTGGTTTAGTAGTTGAGGGATTCAAAATTCACCTTGAGGTTTCAAGTTCAAATCTCAAACATTATATCTTTATTTTTCGAACCACCTTAGTAAAATTCTTGGATCTGACGAATTCAAAGTAAAGTAATATTTTATTGACCGATTTCCTTTTTTGGTTGATTTTGTTAACTTTCTTTTAAAAAAAAAAGAAACAAAAAAGGCAAAAACGTGCAGGCAAGAATAGATCCTGCATGCTGGACAAAAGAGCTTTAGGGGTCCCTTCCTTGCCAAGGATCCAAAACAAACCATTTGGTTATGGGTTCTTACAAAGGCTTATTATAGCTCTTAAACTGTTTTTCAATAAAATTACTGGATTTATTGTAGCATGTATGAGTTTTCGGGAACCCGTACCATATTCTATAGATCTGTCCCTGATTTTCAAGTTTTTTATAGTGAAAATGGCAATCGCCACATAATGACACTTAACATGACCATGCTTACCTGTCTTGGAAGTGGAAACTTCAACTACCTTGCAAGGACGATTTTTTTACGACAATATGACCATTCTTACAAATAGTATCAGCTTGTTGAGGACATGTCTTTAAAGCTCCGACATCGGCTTTGGATTCGAAGTGGTGCTTTTCGTCCAACATTGTTTTGATCTTTTTATGCTTCACATTCAATCGAGGTAAAATATGGATCAATTTTGATAGCATTTATTGCCCCAACTGATAAAAGAGTTATTTCGCTATTTATCAAAATATCAAAAAGGGAAAGAACCATGGTTGAAATTAGAATCCTGCACTTACTTAAGTGAGAAATATGACAAAATCACAATTATTGTTCTGCAACTTTAATACCTGTTTGACTTATGGCATTATCGACTTGCTTTTCAATCAAAATGATTTCATAATCATAAAGAAAGACCTCTCTTTCGGGATCAGTCATGTCCCTATATATTAGTCAATCAGTTGGATATTCAAAGAAGCTATGCACCTTCACTGAATGTTAATGAAAGAAAGTCGTTTCATCCTAATTTCATCTACTGAAAAGGGGAGCGGGCGTAGCACGTTTTTTTTGGGAGACATAGGCTATTACAGACGCATTCAAAAACACTTTTCGAAGCAAGGAATCCCAGAATGGAATTATAGACATCGAAAATTTGTAGTACTCTACAATATGAGTCCAAACTCTATTAGGTTTTCTTGGAGGCTACTCTACCCTAATCGTAGCTTGGATGCTACTCAACCCTTAACCCTAAATCACGCATATTTAAAGGGTACCATATTCCATTGAAGAGACATCTCGAATATCCCACAAAATCTTGGGTATTCATAAAGAGATCCACAAAATCTACAAAGATATCCAAATCATTCAATATTCGAGAAATACGCAGGGAGGAACAAATTTGTACTCACAAATATTCATCAATAAAATATTGTTATTTCTTCAGATTTTGTTTGTGATTGGTTTATTTTTCATCCTTTTAAAATTTATTGCAAACATGAATCATTACAGAAGAAAGGTATAAGACTTGAAAATCGAAACAGGATTAAGCCTTTAAGCAATTTTAATTCCTCCCTTCACACTTGTCTAGGTTCAATGAATTTAGTAGTACTATTTTGTTTATTAAAATTAGCAGAATCTATATGACTATATAACTAGTCTAGTCTAGTCTAGTTTTAGAAGCAAAATAATTTAATGGTCCACTCCCATGCACCCCGCATTGAATTCCGGTCTTAAAACGCGCAAAAATGAATTTACTCAAGAAAACCGACTAGGTTCATTCAAAACTTTCCTTGCAAAAACTCTCTGTGCCATGCACACATCAAACATAATGCATATATATATATATCATCAATATACATTCCTACAAGTTTGGAAAATCGAAGAATCCAACCAAAATAATGTAAAGAATCGTTAGATACACGGAATAAGATGAAATATCTCAGAATTAAGGCTGATATAAGAATTATATTACGCTTAATAGAGGGTATAAATTTATCCTGCGATAAATTCATATCTTCTATCAAACACAATGTAAGTCTTATCCCACGTTTAATTCTGCGAATTACTCATCCAACTTGGGATATTTTATCCATCTCTCACGTGGAGATAAAATAATCCAGGAATTATAATATCAGAACTATCATTTTAGGATAATACTTCGTATATCAAACGACTCCTAAAAATCAACCATATTGTTTTGACTTGATGTGTAGCATGTTTGGCCAAGTTATCAAAAACCCGTCCCATCTTCAAAAATCGACCCATCTTCAAATCTTTTATATTTCACTACAATGGTCTTGTCTCCATTACACCATTACCCATTACACCCAAAACCTTGAGTATTGGTGTATAAATTTACAAAATCGCCCTTGCAGAACCCCTCTTTGAACCATCGACATTGCACATTTACCTGTCATCTAAACGAACGAAAGCCCTAATCAATTCAATCCGAAAGATGGGACGAATTTCTTGTTAATGAGGTGTATAGCCAAGTGAGCTAATTTCCATGTAATATGCTTATGTGGACTGGTCAAATGACGTTTTTTTTTCTACGTGGGCTACCTGGTGGCATTCCGTTAAAGTGATGGGTATAAGTGGGACAATAGTTGGATGAGAAGGGTAGTTCTTGAGACCAAAAATAAACGGAGGGTATATTTATTCCATTTCAAATAGTTTGAGGACAATTTTGACCCTTTTTTGTTTTTACTATATGAGTATATATAATGCAAAATTGAACAAACTATGATTATCAATTTACGATATCATTAAATATCCAAATCAAACTTTAAAATACTAAATTATATACCAAATTAATTTAATATAATATTTTTTTTAAAAGCAAATATCAAATTACCGAACCATATCATACCATACTCACCCTTACTACCCACCCATGAAACATGAAAATCTGTTGCTCCGCGGCAATACGGACTCGACCAGACAGGGAAAACGAGGATTAGATATTTCGTTAATCATCACTTGAGCGCGATTCGCTTATCTATTGAAAAGTACCATCCAGACAGTAAACCTTTAGGGCATAATGACTAGTAAGGTAAATCAACTTATCGTATCGACGAGATATGGAGAGATGCATTGATGTTAATGGACCACACATACACATGGTGTCTAGATACATGCAAAAAGAATAGAATATGAGTCATCATCCCTCCCCTTCCCCTTCTTTACCTATAAATACTTTATTTTTGTACAAATCTATTCCTCCTCCCCCAGTAAACCCAAGCATAGAGAAGAGAGGAAAAAAAAATAATAACAAAAGAAACAAACATCTTTGTTTCTCTCTCTTTGTTTCTCTCTCCTCTAGGGTTTTCTCAAAAATCCTCCATTTAACTTCTCCTCAAATTCATCCATTTTTGAGCTGAATAGAAAGACATCACCTTTGATCCATTTGATCATAAAGCATATATTGTGGTAAGTCTCTGCTTCATCTCCATTTTTTTCCAACTTGTTTTTTTCTTTTTTTTATGAATATTGGGGGTAGGAAAAGGGGGAAATGGAGGATGGAATCATCACCAATGAGGTGAAAGTTTAGTTAGTCGACTAACTGAGCTACTAAGATTTTTTTGATTTTTTTTCTTGTCTGGGTATTCATCTATTTTGTGTTCTTTACATGGGGTTTCTCGATTTCTGATCAATTTCCTAATATCTTAGCAATTACTTATCATTTTCAATGTTTCTTGGTTTCTATTTAATCTTCGCCAACAAGTTAGAACGTTCGCGTAGTCAATCAACTGAGCTAATTTTTTGATTTTTCCTTTTGTGGGTATTCGTCTTTTGTTTTTCTCTTCATGGGGTTTCTCGATTTCTCCCTATTTCGCTGATACTTTAGCAATTACTTATCGTTTTCGATGTTTTTTGGTTTCGTCTCACGATTTTTAGCGGAGTCTTGTTTCTGGACATTTATTTTACTTAAAGTAAGGTTCTTGTGGATGAACAGTAAGGTTAATCTCACTCTGACGAGCAAAATGTGCAAAATCGTCTCGTATCTTAATGCTTGGACATTGTGCTTAAACACTTGTATATTGTGCTTTAGAGCTTGTGCAGCGCGTTTTATTGCTCGTACACTGTGGTTTTACCTTTTACTAGCACTGTTTTGTGTGGCAAAACAGTTCTTTTGTTGGTTTTGGAGTTTGTTTGGGGATACAATTTGTGCTTTTTGGTTTTGGCTTTGGAAGAGTTATTTTGTTCAGGGAAATTGTTACTTTTATGGAAAATAATACTTGAGCCTCTACCGAAAAGGTAGGTGCTGCGTACACTCTATCTTCTCCTGATCCCGCCAGTGGAATTACACTGGATATGCTGTTGTTGTGCTTTTATGGAAAATTATAACTACTATTATTTGTTTTAGGAAATAAAGTAGCTATTTTCTTGTTTCTATAACAAACAAGCCCCTTTAACCTTTTTGGTGCATTACAATATGACAAATAGAAAAGAGCCAAACACAGTTGTATTTTGTTAATATATTTTGTCCTGCTCTGAAGTGTCTCTATCTCTAATGGGGGCAAAAGCAAATTTTTGCTGTTATAGTTATTCTTGAGAGTTGAAAAGTATATTTTTGTGTATGTAAATATTGAATAATCCATTTTATGGTTAATTATGCAGCTCTTAGCTTAAAGAAGCATTCACAATCATGGTCTTCTGGATTTTTGGCTATGGCTCCTTGGTATGGAATCCAGGTTTTGAATATGATGAGAAAATGATAGGTTACATCAAGGATTACAAGCGTGTGTTTGATCTTGGTATGTTGCTCTTAAGCCGAGGCTTATCGGTGCTTCTAGTTGATATTTTTTCATAGAATTTTTAATTTGATGTTAAGTGTGTTTATGTGAATGCATCAGCTTGCATTGATCACAGAGGTACACCAGAACACCCTGCAAGAACTTGCACATTGGAAGAAAGTGAAGGAGCTATTTGCGTGAGTGGATTTTAGCTTGTTACTTTCTTTACCTGCAAAGTATAATCTATTTTACATGAGAATGTCTTTGAGCAGAAATATTGCGTTTATTTCTTCGTCTCTTTAATGTTCTGGAGACCTATAACATAGTCTCTTCGACGAACCAATCACAAGGCTAGATGCTTTTGTGTTGCATCCTCGTTTAGTGAGAACAATAGCTCTGCGTGTAATTGGTGCACTCTACTTTTAGTGTTTTGGACTATGCTTGTGGTTAATTTGTACCGAGGGTCTTTTGGAACAACCCCTCTACCTTCTCAAAGGTAGGGGTAAGGTCTGCGTACACTCTACCTTCTCCGGACCCCACCTGTAGGATTACACTGGGTTGTTTGTTGTTGTTGTTGTTGTGGTTAATGTTGTAATATGTTGACATTGAATTCTTGTTATTTTTTCAATCTCTCGCAAAATGTTCTTGCCATTTCTTGTGTCAATTTACTGATATGTGCATTTTCTTTCAGTGGGGTGCTGTATATTGTGTGCGAGGAGGGCCCGAAAAGGAAAAGAAGGCAATGGAGGTATGTGAATTATTCTTTAATGATCTCTCATATTATATTCATGGTTGTTCCATTTTCCTGCTCTGGGACTTTGGCTTTAATTAGTCTACTCTCGACTTTGATATTGAATCTTTAATCTGTACTTTACAGTATCTTGAAAGAAGAGAGTGCGAGTACGACAGCAAGACCTTAGTAGACTTCTACACGGTAAGTCAGTAAATGTATTTGAGTTTTGATTGCATCTCTTTATGGAATGGTAACAAAGCACGTTGTCGAAATTATCTTACTAGTTAAAGGAACAAGTTCCTTTCCTCATTATGTTTTCTTTTTTTTACTCTTTTCAGGATGAAGACTCTGATCAGCCATCTTTAACGGGAGTAATAGTGTAAGTTCTTTAGCTGCTCTCATGTTTTCTCTTCTCGCACCTTCGCTTAAGTGCAACAACTTCATAAAGTTGACGCGAAGGAAAGCAAGTTGAGAAGGTTTGGACAAAAAGAGCATTGAGTTGATTGTTCCAATTTTTCATTTCAGGTTTACATCCACTCCTGACAAAGTGAATAACAAGTACTATCTAGGGCCTGCCCCATTGGAAGAGATGGCCTGGTAAACACACTGGTTCCTTTATTTCCAGCTCCATAACTAGTCTTTTGTCATGGAAATGAATAGAAGAAAATGACCTTTTTAGATCTCATATGTGTAAAAATGAAGATCTTCCGTCTTTTATTTGAGATACAACTAACGAAGCAACTAAATTCGATATCCCTTTTGCAGGCAAATTGCGACTGCTCATGGTCCCTGTGGCAACAACAGAGAATACATATTCAAAATGGAGAAGGCTCTATACGATATTGACCACGAAGATGATTACATCATAGAGCTTGCAAATGAAGTGCGGAAAGTTCTTGAAATCGTTGGTGCTGGGATTCAGAAGGAGAAGGAGTTACTTGGTTCTTCACACATCCCACTCAAAACCCAAACTTCACCTGTGAAAATCTTTTCCTTACCAGAAGCTGCTGCAGTTGCTGTCGCCGCAGACTCGTGAAGAAGAAAACTAACTTGCAAGAGAATGAGTATTACTATGAGGAATTGGTAGGAGTTCACTGTGAGAATTGTAGGAGGGGTTCTATGTTCGTTTCTTACTTTGACCAGATTAATGTAGTGACATTGCTGTTGAACTTTATTGCAAAACTTTAACACGTTTAATCCTCTATATCTTGTTAGAATGCCTTTTGTCTCTTTTCTTGAATTAGTAAACTAGGAAGCTGGAATTTGGTCATAGAAATAGTTGAATGCTAACCCCATAATACCACGGCCACGCTTTGGCGGAGCTAGAAATTTTACCAAGGGGTACCAATATAAAAAAGTAGACGTGTTGTTACATAGCTTCCCGCTTAAAAGAGCAACTCGTTCTCTTATGTTGTCATACAAGATAAGTACATCGTTTGTTAATGAATTGAAATTCTTGTTGGTTAACTAATTCACCTAGTCTATGTTGTTAAGACTCGTCAAAAATAATGTCATATTCGTGTTAGATTCTTCAAAAGGCATTACTTTTAAAGAATTTGATATGCATTCATCGATATTTTTAAAGAGTTTGAGCCGCATAACACCTAGTATGTGTGAAGTAATATACTTGTTACCCTTGATCTATTTGTTCACCCGTTGCAAATTGTGCATTTTCTTTGTTCTTCGTGAGGAAATTAGTACACTTCTTTTTAGTTTATTTAAAAATATATCTATTCATATTTAGAAATACTTTGAATTTTACCTTTAAGAGATACTTCCTTTGTTCTCTTTTACATTCTCAATATATTAAAATTGGATTTTTCTTTTTAGTTCTTTATTTTAGCAAATCGAGAGAAAATTAATACATTTTGCCAATTTTACCTTTTCTATTAACTAATCACTTCTCAAACTTATTAAAATACCAATAAATAATAATTAAACTTAGACATTTAGAATAAAGTCAATAAAATAAATACATAATATGTCCAATAAGGAGTATCACATAAATTCAAAATATTTTAACTCACCATAGAACAATCATTTCCTTTTCTTTTTCCATAGATTCAAGTGACTCCCAGAATGTTCGAGAAACCAAACAGAGCCTCTAAAATGGAGCTCCTTTCCATAGCAATTGATAATTGTATACCCCCCAAATTATTCCTTATTCCATGAATTGAAACTCGAAACTTAGCAATCGAAAAAAGTAATTTGCTGTAATTCAGTGTTTCGTTTGTCCATGTAGACATTGTTGACACGAAATTGCTGTAAAGATGAAGTTTTTTTTTTTGATAACCGTGGTATCCGGGCAATCTTGCCGTATCTGGACTAATCACCAGCAACAAGTACCATAAACAGATGAAAAGAAATCACCTAGGTTCTGTTTGGATAGTTGTTACGTATTGTTTCATAATGTATCGTATTGTCCTGTCTTGTATCGTCATCGTACTGTATTGTTTTAATAAATGCTATAACGTTGGGATAGATTGTTGTTTTCCTTTGTTACATACTGTCACACATTTGAAGGATAAATCTACAGGAAAAGTAGAGTACCGGGTAGAGCTGCTATAAAAAGTTAGTCTAAAGGATAAAATAAGATTATTAAATAATTAGTAAGGACAAAATGAGTAAAGAAAAGGTAACGTTGCGATGACACCAAATCGGTAGTTATACAAAATGAGATTTTTCATTGTTATACCTAAGTATGATTTTCAATCCACTTGATTTGTCACTAACTCTTGGGTTCTCTAAAGATAAGTTTTTTTTTAAAAGGGTCTTGGAATATAAGGTAAATGAAAAAGATTAAATGTATGATATTGGATTTCTTCGAGTAGAGATCTTTGTTGAAACTTGGTGTTCTTGGTGAAGTGGGAAAAAAAGCTTGGACTACATGAACTAAGACCAAAGTGATAATGTGGGAGTTAAGATCTTTTTATTTTGTTTTTATGAAGAAAATATTTGAAAGTTGAATTGTAGGAGTATTAATCTTTGTCAAAATGGAAATGTATTTACTTGTCATTGGAATATGATGGATGGATTGTTCTTCTATTTGCTGTTATTATCCCTGATGAGAATTTTACTTGAGGCGCTTGCTTTTGGTAGTATGAAGGCTAAAACCAGAATTATTGTGTGATTTTGATAAGGTATATGCCGTAATGTACTGTGAACTGTACATGCCAAATCCTGAACTTTAAAGGAAAAATATATGCCAAACTGTACATGTTTCGTAGGATATGCATTGCCCTTGGGAATAACCAGGCGCTGTCTTTATTTATCATTGTATCTTTCACTCTGGGGTTGGAGGGAGAAAGGAGGGGAGGGAATCTTTAATCTCAAATCAGTTTTAGGGGGGAGGAGATGTGAATTAGTTGTACATTGCCAGTCTTCCAGTTTAACTTCTCAAGTTTATTTGAACTTCTTCTGTCAGGTGAGATGTCGGCTTACGAAAACGTTGTTGCTGGGAATATCAATTGTTTCATTTTACCTCACTTATGGATGGTGCATTTTGTTCTTTTCTGTGTTATCTTGAGTTTGTTAAAACAGTATTCTTAGAGCAGGCTAGCCTTGAACATATTTTAAGATAGCAATTGGTTTAACATTCAACTGCACTTCTTATTGCTAGCAGCAGTGTATATGTATACTGGCATGGTATTCGACCTACTTCATGAGCAAAATCTCAACCTATATTCAACTTCAGAAGAAAAAAACTTAACGGCCTATACTGTTTCCTTTTCTTTTTTTTAGAAAAAAAAAATTGGGGGTAGGGGAAGGGGATTATACAAGGTGGGGAATCAAACGCTCACCAATAAGGTGAGAGTTCAGGTAGCCAACCAACTGAACTATTAAGATTTCCCTAACGACCTATACTGAATAGTCAATTCTGTGTGGTTCTAACTTATGTGAGAAGAACATGTGGTAGAGTCTTACTGCAGTGGGATCAAGTTCCATCAGACCGATCCATAATGAAAGCACCTGCAGATGAAGCTGTTTGTTGACCGAGTGGACTCGTCCTCAATGCCGTTTAGGCTCTCAAGTTAAGTCGGTTGTCCACCGCCTTTCTTTCATCACATGTTTTATGCTCATCCTTGTAAAAGTTAAATACCTTTTAAAGTCTAGTGTGTTTTAGCAAAGGGAACTGCCCTAGCATAAGATCCATAATTTTATTTGAGATTAGCAGCTAATTCTTATTATTTCAGCAAAGATGATACAAAGAAGATGAAGAACGAAGAAAATCAACCTGTATCAGATACCATCATATACATGTATAGAATAACAGCAAAGTGATCAGATGTTGTTCTGCCCATCTGAGCTGGTGCAATACTCTTTTCTTTTCTCCAGCTTGGTTGTTGTTCATCTTGATAAAGCATAAACATCTACAATTTGCTTATTGAACTAAATCTTCTGGCAAATGATATGTTCATAGGTGTGGAAGAGTAATTATCATTAGTGAATAGCTCTTCACGATGGAACATTGACTGCCTTTAGTGTTCATATTTAGCAAATACAGCACTTGTCAGTCGTCAAGTGCTGCATTTGAGGTTTAGATCTACTATAAAAGCTAGTTATATATGAATGGTGTTCAATTATGTCTTCTTTAGTGTTCATTAGTACAATATCTAACTCATCCATGTTTGGATATTATGTCCATTCGACTTGACACTTAACTTTTGTATGCTGAATGTAAAACTTGGTTGTGATGGCAGGTGGAAACAACACGTTGACAACAAACCAACCTGAGGATGATATAGACGATAGCTATCGTGACAGTTGGAGGAAAGAACAAGCAACCAACAACGAAGATCATCTAACACCAGCAGAGAGAAAATACCTCGAGCAGTGGGAGAAACTCAACATTAAACGACTAGCAAAAGAAGCCACGAAATCCCACCGTGATAGAATTCAAGAGTTTAATCGATACCTAGCTAATCTTACAGAGCATTATGACATTCCTAAGGTTGGTCCTGGTTAAGATGAATCAGTCTTTGGAAAGTCTATTGTTTGTGTCATTTTGTGCATACTATGTTGTTTTGAGTCTTGAATTCAAGTCGATTTGCACTGTAGCTGAAAACTGCTGCTTCTTGTTTGGGCTCGATGCTTCATTAATTTCAATATCTCTTGCTTCTTTTGAGAATTCATATATCAGTTTTCTTGTGATTTCAACTAGTTTTTTTGTTTTTGTTTTCTCATCTGGTGTCTGGTACTCGCAGTGGGTGCCGACTAATTTGGATTTGCGCCGCGTAAAACCCATTTGGGAAAACGCTCACTACCTAGGATTTTTTCATAGCCAGGGCTCGAAACTGAGATCTCTGGTTAAGGGAGCAGCGGATGAGCACCACATCCTTTGGTGGTGTGATTTCAACTAGTGCCAATAGTTCTGCTAATACAGTCTATTATTCCAGATGATGAGCCAATCACAGTTCTGCTAATACAGTCTATTATTGATGAACGAATTAAGTTAATTAAAAAAAAAATATGATTACTACAAAAGCCAAATGCACTTGAATAATTTGGTGTATATTATTTGCCATGTTACAATATATGTATGATAACTACAATACAATGTGTTTGTAAAGCTTTATGTTTTAGTTCTGTTACAACAACATACCCTGTGTAATCCCACAAGTGGAGTCTGGGTATGGTAGGGTAGTATACAGACCTTACCCTTACTTTGGAAAGTAGAGAAGTTGTTTCCGATAGACCCTCGGCTCAAGGAATGTTTTAGTTCTGTTTATCAAATAAAATTGCATAACACTAAAATCCTACATGGAACTCACAAAATAACAAAGATAATAGTTATTGAACTCAAAATAAGCTGTTTTACTGAGGTGAATACATCTTAAAAGAAGTGGGGGAAAATACATATCCTACCACCAATTTTCATTCCTCAAATCACAGAAACACAAAGATCATTTCACTTTCCTTGTGAGTTTGGTAAATTTGATTCCAAAGGCTGGAAATTTGTGACAGTTTTAAATTACACATCCAGAATAGCGCGATGAGTTGTTCTTTTAGAACAATGTTCTAATTTGTTTCATTTTCTACGATATGTTTGTACATACAATTGACTGTATAGTGTCAGGAAGAGTAACTCGAAAGACTAGAATTTCAAGATTCGCGTCTTTGAAACACAAACAAGGAACCTCTGGAGCCTTTTCCTAACCTGATCTTCTCATCAATGTATGTGATTTCTAGTTTAACTTCACTCTCACCACCATACTGAAAATCCAACCCTCCTACCTTGAGTTCAGGCGGCTCGAACACAACTTGGATCCATTTTTCATCTAAAACATTCAATTTTCCTGCATCAGAATGCTGGTGGTTAGAATAATCCCAGATTAGAATGGTAAAAAGAACTGGACACACATCATGCACCTACCAAGTTTTGTTTTTGGGCATGAAAGTAGTATATATCAAATGCTCGTACCTCGCGATACTAATACTTAAATCTAAGAAATAATTATGCTAGAAACTGGTTCATCACTACATGGATACCTAGCACATAAGACAACATCATGACACCACTTGTTAATTAGAGTAAGAGAAGGGAATTGCATAAAAGATTTTCGAAGTGAGTAAATAGAACACAATAGAAGGGAATGATTCACATAGGTGATGCCAACTAGTAGGCATTAAAGCTTAACTTTTTTTTATTTGATAACCGAGAAATCCCCTGTGCATAGTTTTGGAGAACCCGTAGTTTTGCCTTAGAAGAACAAATAATGTATCAATCTTGAAACAATGGACCGCAATGGATATAGAGGATTCATATAGTCAGTCCCAAGTCGTTTGCTATTGAGACATAGGTTGATTGATTAGATAACGACCATCAAGCTGGCGTAACACAGGAATGGTGAAAAGCGGAAAATACAAAAAGAACAAAAAGGACAGATAACTTAAAAGCGAGAAACAGTTAACGTGTATATTTACCATATAAACACACCAAGACATTTCTCCTTTATAAAGCAGAAAAGGATATGCAAGAAGAGAGAAGTTTGAAAAACAGAACATGTTTGCCTCTGTTTTCATACCTTTTAAGGAAACCTCACCATCAAGGAAACCAAAAAGCGAAAAGGCCACTCTGTTCCTGACAATATCAGGGGCTTCAACAACCTGAATCATTTCGTTCGTTTTGAAGAAAAGGCGACCAAATGCACTCCGATAGCCACCCCCAGGTGAAGTGGGATTTGAACAATACACTACATCCCATTCTGCAAGGAATTCATTATTAATTGCAGTTTAGGAGCTTCTGATTTGCTATAAGACATGGTTAACATAGCTATCACAATTATGCAGAAAACTGCTAGAATTAAACTTCACTAACTATTGCAGTTCAGATAAGCAGTAAAATAACTAACATCTTTCATCAGCAGCACAGCTTACAGTTTAATGCAAATGCCTACTTTCACATACACCCACACAGACTCATATCACAAATAGCGACATGATAATCACACAACGGGTGTTAGAATTTTAAAAAGAAGTTATTTTACTTATCATACGAAACATTTGATGTGTAATGCAAATAGGCAATGTGAGCATCCAACTTCCTTAGCAGGTTCTAGATTGTCTATGTTTCAAGCTATCTCACGTATAATTTTTTTTTTCTGAAACTGGTAATGTTGTATTCCTCGGCATTAAGGTATGCTGGACACCTCCAAAAAGTGAGTTCCAAGAAAAAGAAAAATAATTTACAGGAAACATAATAAATCTAAAATCTGATCTGTTTCCTCTATACAAAGTTGTTTACACCAAAAAGTCAATGATATAATACAATTTCATTGAACTTTCTGAATAGAATTGGATCTATCTTCAAAACATTTCCCATTTCTTTTTTTCCACACAGTCCACCAAATGCATGCAAGTATTACTTTCCACCACCTTTTCTGACTTTTACTCCCACTCCTTCTAATCCAGCAACTAAGAAGATCTGAGGTACCTCACATATAAGTTATAACTACAGAGGTAATTCCCTATTTTGGTGCATTTTGTTCTATGATATACGAATTCATACATTCTTAGACAGTATTTCAACAGTGATCATATCAGCCGACTTGTGAAGTGTAAAGTCTAGAATATATGCAGAATATGTTAATTACCATGCACAAATTGTTCTAAACAAGAAGAAGGAATTTCTTCGGAAGAACGGCACACTCAATACCTTACTAGAAATAGGCACAATGTAGGAGCAAATAAGATAAATAACTAGGCCAGATATGCTATGTTACCAAAGAAAATAATTTTTGATAATTAATGTGTCAAACTGGGAGATACTAAACTGCAAGGCCGCATAGAAAGTTTAATGGAACTCTTTTTCTTCTAACATGTTTATTACCTCCGAATATAAGAGGGCATTTCACAGGTTCATCCACACAAAAACGTTGCAACTCTTGAGCCACCTCGGCTACACTTTTGTGCTCATCTCTTGTCAGCAAAACACCTCGATCTGTTTGCATAACCTGGTTAAGTGATGACGCTCAGTTGATGTTATTAGAACTTCCAAAACAGAAGTACTCAGAATGCAATAATTTAAGTAACACATGCAATTAAAATAACAAAATTGGCTAACTGCCCCAATATAAGGCATTTCCCATGTGGTTGGGTAGGTAAGATCTACTGTGTTTCTTTAACCTTGAGAATTGAGATGTTAGCTTTGCTACTTCATGAAGCAGCAATTCAGTTAGTCTCTTAATCAAGATTTCCCCTAATCTTTTGGCAAGCATTTACAATCTACAAGGGAGAACTTGCCTATTTGAAGAGGCTCTGTGTAAGTGGTTAACGACCACAAGGGGAAAGGTAAACTGAAAGGCACTAAACGAACAATTTTGGAGACGTTTCATTAAGTAACAGTTCGGAATAGACAACAAGCAATAGTAGTTAAGATGCCAAAGAAAGTTAAGATGGTGAACTTCAGGTTTTTGTTTGCTTAACACATTGGGCTTTGAGAGAAGGGGGGGGGGGGGGGGGGGAGCAAGACAAGGAAAGAGCCTATTTTGGGGTAGGTCTAATTTTGTTACTTTGGATAGTAATGAAAAATAGTTTTTTTAAAATACATATAAAGTATAAACGTTGTGTCTGGGCCAGCTTGCGCGCTATAAAGAAACAGATCTTGGACCTAACTCAACCCCAAAAACTACATCATGAGGGGAGTACTGCCCAAGACCATATAAGGAGAAAAAAATTGCCCACTGATGTGGGACTCAACAACCTCGACTAATTCCACGAGTACATCTACCTCCCACTAGCATAGGTATTGAGTAAATTTGTCCACCAAGGTTTGGACAAATGGAAAGAAATCATCTAGTGTTTATGATTCCGCTGAGATTTGAACTTGAGACCACCCGAGATTTCATGATTCTCAAGCCACTTTATTGACCGCTAGGTCACGCCCTGTCACTGTTGATGATTGGACTCGGTGAGTAAATTAACTTATTAACACACAAGCCGTTTGTATCGCCAAATTAATGTTATTTGTTACTCCCTTCGTTTCAGTTTGTTTTAGAAAGAATGATTTTTTTCTTTTTTGATAACTCTTTAAGTTCTAACTTTCCGCGTGACATGTTTAAAACTACAAGATTAATGATTTTTTCTTTTTTGATAACTCTTAAGTTCTAACTTTTCGCATGACATGTTTAAAACTACATGATTAAAACATGTTTTCGACCACAAGATTAAAAAATCTTCACTTTCTTTCTTAAATTCCATATCAAGTAAAATACAGACAAACAAATTGAAATGGATCAAGTAGTTATAGACTGCAAAAAGCAACTAAGCTTACTATTCTATCTAAAAGGAACTCTAATTCACTTTTAATTTCATCAAGTTCCCCTTTTTTCTTCTAAAACAGAGTTAACAAATAAATTCCAGTAGCTGTACCTTAGAAAGAATAGCACCGACGAGGTCATCCGGTTTAGTCACCGGCGCCGGCGATGCAGATACAGAAGCATAGATTGGAGAAAATGTTTTCGACGTCCGGCGACGGTAAGAGCGGTTTTGAGGGAAGTTAATTGCTAGCTGCGAACTCGATTGAGCGGCTACGGAGGAGCTGCGGCGAATATTCCCGCTGAGAGCGGCGGCGGTGGTGGTGGTTCCGGTGCCGGCGACGACGTAAGTGGCCATGGTGATTTTGGCATTACGAAGAGGGAACGATGGAGGATTTGTTTTTGTTTTAGATGGTTTGTTCTGAGCCAGACACGTGGATTTTGTGAAATCGGAGTTGGATATGGATGTAGCCAATGAGAACTCGCCACGTCAAATGGAGATCCAAAGATAATTTTGCTGGAGGGCTGTTTAGATTTTGTTAACAAAATTATTATTAAAATGAAAAAAGGTCAAAAATACCCTTGAACTATTTGAAATATAGCAAATATACCCTTCATTTATTTTGGGCTCAAAAATACCCTTGGTGTTAACATTTTGGACCACAAATACCCTTCAACTTAACACTCCATTTTCTGTGATGATTTGACAGTCACGTGGCCGTTCAACTAGGATAAGACCACTGCACATGGCTATCACCTAGGATCCTATTAAATTTAATAGTTTGACCTATTCTTTCAATGATCCAACCCACTATTATCCCGACCCACTTTTAATTAAAAGCTATACTAAATGTAACCCGTTTCATTTGATAAAGAGAAAATGCATAAAGTCCACCTTAAAGTTGGACCTGATTTGGAAGTAGACACCTAAAGTTTGCGGGGGTCCTATTACCCCACGAAACTATTTTCAACCTCAATAAATATACCCGGTTGACCCATTTTCACCACAACTGTAATCTCACGTTAGTTGGGCGCGTGAAGGAGTAATAATACAGCCCTAAACCAGTGTAAAAATGCCATGTGGCATTGCCAATTTAAATTCTCTGTATAAAGTAAACCTATTTTCCCATCTTCCCCAAATCATCATTGATAGCCATTGAAGAAGCTTTGAAATTTTCTAAAGCTTTAAAGAAAAGGGTCATCTATTTGTCTAACAAATTAAAATTCAGTGACCATCAAATAAACAAATCAGCTAATATCTAAAACTCTTCAATTAAACTCATTTATGAAGAAAAAAAAATCAACACCCAAATTTAAGAAACTGAAAAAAAAAATGCTGAAATTTGCTAAAGTTCCCAACTTAAAACCAGTTTTTCATAGGGTAAAGGAATTTTACCAATGCCAGTCAATGATAATCTTTTCACATTGCTTAGCAAAAGAATCATTGGGAGTCACCAAATCACCATCACAAATCGACATCCTTCAAAAGGGAAAAATTTTGAAGAGAAAAAAAATGGGGGTCAAGGTTAAAATATGAGCGGGTCAGTGTTTTACCCGATCTTTATTAAATGGATAGGAAAAAATAAATAATTATATTATTTTATTTGAGAGTGAAACACACGCACAAACTTTGAGAACATAACTGGTGTAAAAAGGGTGAATTTATTGCGGTTAGAAATAATTTCGTGGGGTAATAGGACCCCCGTAAAGTTTAGGTGTCTACTTCCAAATCACGTCCAACTTTAGGGGGGATTTTATGTATTTTCTCTTTGATAAAAGACTTCAAACAAATTTGATATGGACAGCGAGCTCCCATATCAGTCATTAGGAAAAACTATATATTATTCGTGTATAAAATTTAAATCAAAAAGGTGCACAAAACTTAAACTTAACAAATAAATAATTCAGCAAGTAAATTATCACCCTCCAACAGTTGCTCACCAAATCATCCATTTGATCTGTCTTTGTTTCTTGCTTCTTCATATCATCAGTACCTCTTTTCTCAACAGTGAATACAATTTTGTGGGTTATCTTCTTAATTTCTTTGTAGTTAGTAAAGTACTTATCACTGACAGTGAAGATGTATCTTCGAGGTATGCTCTACCTTAGTTTATAAATAATAGCTATCCTTAAAAAAAAAAGCCTTCAATGTAGATGCTGACATAGTCGCTAAATTGCATGTTTTCTATTTTAACGGCATGCTAAATACTAATAACTTGTAAAAATTTCTTTTTATGCCCATATCAGATTTATTTGAAGTCTTTTATCAAATGAAGTGGGTTAGATTTAGTATAACTTTTAATTGAGAGTAGGTCGAAATAATTAGTGGGTCGGATCATTAAAAGAATGGGTCAGACTATTAAATTTAATGGGATCCTAGGTGCCACTGTGTAGAGTGGTCTTGTCCTAGTTGGACGGCCTTGTGGCTGTCAAATCATCACAGAAAATGGGGTGTTAAGTTGGAGGGTATTTGTAGTCCAAAATGTTAACATCATGGGTATTTTTGAGGCCAAAATGAAACACATGGTATATTTGTTCTATTTTAAATAGTTCAAGGATATTTCTGGCCCTTTTCCGTAAATTTAATGGGATCCTAGGTAGCAGCCATGTGGAGTGGCCTTGTCTTATTTGTGGTCCAAAATATTAACTACAAGGGTATTTTTGAGCCCAAAATAAAATGGACGGTATATTTGCTCTATTTCAAATAATTCGAAGATATTTTTGGCCCTTTTCCGTTATAAAAATTAACTAAGCAAACATAGAGTATTAATAAAATATATTCCCTCCGTTTCTAAATAAGTGATCTTTTAGCCTTTTCATTTTATTCCTAAATAAGTGATCTTTTATATAATTAAAAAGACATTAATGATATTGTATCAATTTTACCCTTTTTAAATAAAGAAAGTTTTGCATAACCAAGAAACTATTAAAGAATTATATCTTTTTTAAGGTATTTATTAAGGGCAAGTTAGTAAAAATATTTTTTATTTTTCAGGAGTGAGTAATTTCTTCAAGGGTGTGCTCAAAAACTAAAAAGATCACTTATTTAAAAATGAAGGAAATAATCAACTATAGCCATAGTTTGAATTTCATAGCAAATTCGTCACTTTCCTTCCCTTTTTTATGTCTTAAAACACTCCTTGTATCTATCAATTAACTTTTTCACCAAAATCAATTGGGATTCTCCACAATCAGCAAGCCTAGTTGGGATTCTCCAAACCTATTTTTATCGTTGTCTAATCAAAATTTAACTTTCTCCTTCTTCTCTATGGTTAATTGCCAATGTCGGAGAAATCAAAATTTCAGATATTATTAGCAATCTACCATCACCGGAGAAATCACAATTGTTAGAGAAATCAAAATTCCTTATTTGAGTAACAATCTTCCTGATGAAGAAGCATTTGCTCACCATTGTCGGAGAAATCGGAGCTACGAATTTTATTAGTAATCTATCATTGGTGTTAATTAAAAAAAATAGCAATTTTCTCAAGCTTTTATCTTTGTGTGTTAATAGCGGAGCTAATACAATATGTATCAATTGTTATCAGACTTATACATATTGATACAAACTATTTTCACTTTGTATTTTGATTTCAAGATGCTTTGATACAGACTGTATATAAAAGTATAAGATTCAATTAAATATATAATGAATCAAAAACATATTAGTCTAACATATACTCATATCGTTTGTATCAGTCAATAATAGAGTGATAAAGATTGATACAAACAGTTTTCATCTTGTATCTTAGTTATATAATTCTATGATACGGACTGCTTTATATTTGTATCGTGAAATTCCTCAATTTTTAACTTTACATTTATATCTATGATACATATTGCTTTATATTCTAATCAAAATTCTGATAAGTATAATCAAAATTCCCAAATTGATAGTGCCCAACGCCTCCACGAATTGCACTTTAAGGTAGTGATGGTTTGCCTTAGCTCTATCTCAGACTATGAACGCCTCTCCAAGTCATTTCGAATGCTCTCAATCTCTTCAAGAGTGTGCCCTTCAAGAGCACTTAGGGTGCCCTCCACCTTCCACAAGCGTTGGCTAAAGATTTCGACAGCGTCCATCCACACATTAACCTTAACTCATAACCGATTCTCCATTGAGATAGACATCTTCAGGCAGGACCTCCACGTCATCTCGTTCGCCTTAGTAGCAAATGGTTCTTGGGATATAAGTCCTTCATTTGACACAATCTCGAGCAACACCTCTTGAATCTTGTTGGTGGTGTTTCTCTTTTTTATGGCCTTTCTTTCCAGCGGCATACTAGGTGACGTTGGCTTGATTGTTAGCAACATTGAGTTCTCCGTCGTTTTTCATTTCCCTAGTATTAATCTTCCCTATGATACCACATTATCACGTTCTTAGTCTTTAATTAAGCACGAT
The DNA here is from genome assembly GCA_003996215.1 of Jaltomata sinuosa. Classification (NCBI taxonomy): domain Eukaryota; kingdom Viridiplantae; phylum Streptophyta; class Magnoliopsida; order Solanales; family Solanaceae; genus Jaltomata; species Jaltomata sinuosa. Next base: position 417,782 of record QJPP01000230.1, on the reverse strand, counting down.
ACTTAACAACTTTGCTCACGTTCTTGCACTACTTGTGTAACACTCCGAAATCCGATCCAGCTTTTAAACTTAAGAAATTTGAAAATTCTAAACTTTTCAGAAACGACGAGTCCAAACCACGGACCGTGGTTTGAACCACGAGTCGTGGAGTGGATCCGTGATTTAAGTCTGCCAGAATCAGTCTCTGGTCTGAGAACCACGAGTTGGTTCTACGGATCGTAGTTCAGTCTACAGCTCGTCCTGTCAACTCGTGGAACCAGGCCTGAGGACTGACTGATTCCCAGGAACCACGAGTCAAGACTACTGACTGTAGTTGGAATTACAGACCGTCATGTTGACTCGTGGAACCTGATCAGAGGCCTGCCAAATCCCTTAAGAACGACGAATTGGTTCTACGAATCGTAATCCATTCTACGGGTCCGTCCTGTTGACCCGTAGAATGTTTTCAGTAGTCTAATCGTTTGGCCATGAACCCCGAGTGGGAACCCCGAGTGGGAACCCCGAGTCGTGGTTCAAACTACGACCCATGGAACCGACCCGTGATTCCTGAAGCTGACCCCTTTTATCAGCTTTTCTTAATTAAATTCAGGGGTATTTTTATAATTACCCACCTTTTTAACTCCTAAGTGAGGTCGTTTTGGCCACTTTTAGTAGGGTTTCTACACCTATTAACCTAAGTCCCTTCTCATTACCTCATTCATCTTCCAGAAAGGGAAAATAACCTCTCCAAAGCTCCAAGTTCAAGCCTCCATATCTTTTCAATTTCAGTTGGGTTAGCTTCAATCAAGGTATGTGGGTATTCAATAAGAGATTCCCTCCACCCTTATGCCCAAAACCCCAATCTTCTAAATTAAATTTATGAATTTCTAAATTAGGGTTCTTACTCAAATTGGAAAAAAAGTTATGGGTCTTCTCTTAAGGCATCAATTCATGATTTCTTACTACATATCTATGATTTAATTGAAGTTCCTCAGTTGATTTCAAAATCCCATATGTTGTGATAAATTTTTAGCATGATTTCATTGAATTGCATGTCTTCAAGTAAAATTGGTATGTTTAGATAACATGACCTCTATTTTTATAAAAAAATGCATGCCTAATTCTTCAAGCTATGATATTAGAAAGGAAAATATATCTTGAATTATGGTTTTGCAAAGCTTAAGATTCATGACTTGTGAATTACATGACATCAGATATGTCCTTATGTTTTTTCAACAGTTTTGGACATTAGATATGTCTCTATGTTTTATGAAAGGTTTGTCATTCAGATATGTCTACCTAAGTTATGAACAGTTTTGACATCATACATGTCACAAGTATTATGAGCTATATGTATATGTTTTGGGAGTAGTATTAGCACCAAGTTGGATAGGGTGAGAGTACCCTTAGTCCCAGAACTAGGTGCCTCCGTAGATTCTAAGTCCCCTCAGTTGGGCATCAGATTTAGTGATCACGCCATAGTCATGCCTTTATACCCTGGCAAGGTATATCGGGTCTTTTTGATGGGGCGTATACATCGGATTCCATGTAGCTCACATGGTCTATGTCGGTTAGAGAACCTCCCACAGAAACAGTATCAGGTTTTAAAATGCATTGAATCTTTGCCTTCAGATTTCAGGACTATTATGATTACTATGATATTTGTATAACTTGTTTTGGCATTGCATTGTGTCTCTTGCATTTCAGTTTTACACTTATAGCATGATTTCAACTTTACAAGTTTATTTAGCATGTTTATCTCAGATTCTTGTTTATCTCATATATTCAGTACATCCTATAGTACTGACGCATTTTGCGCTGCATCCTATGATGCAGATTCAGGCACCTACCCTCAGACTCGTGGCTAGACTACGCCAGACCTTCAGCTGATTTTGGTGAGTCCTCATTATTCGAAGGCTAGAGATAGAGTATCCATCTTTACGTTTTCATTTCAGATTTTTGAGTTAGCTGGGGTCTTGTCCCAACAACTCTTTATGATATTTAGAGGCTTTTCAGACATAGACAGTATTCGGGTCTCCTCTTTGGATGTGTATTCTCATTCGACTTGATTATCTATACATTTTATTTCGGATCTTCCTATTATGTTTCTGTTTAGCTATAGATTTATCTGAGTTATGCTATGACCAAGGGTTAACTTGGAACACTTGTGGTCTCGGATCCCGTGTTATGTCTAGGGAGTAGCCTCGGGGCGTGACAACTTGCTCATGATCTTGTTATGCCAAGTTAGCCTAAGACACTAGGAATCGCTAAGAGAATGGTAGAAAGAACACAAGAGAATTGGAAGGAAAATTTGTATTAGAGAGAACTTGAATTATTTTCTTGATTTCTTTACAAATGAATGTCCCTCTATTTATACTACTCACTTAAAGAATAATATGCAAATAATAATTATTATACGAGTCCTTCATATTACGAAATAGTCTCCTTTCTAGAATTTTCTACGATGCTAAAAAATTTCAAGGACCTTCCATGCAAATCTACGAAATTCTAGAATTTACCTTGAAAAATCTCTCTATTTCTCTAGAATATCCACTAAGGATTAGTCTCCCTTGTGTAAACCTTTCAAATGGACAACTTTATGCCATGTGACGCCAAAGTGGCATGATGACATGGCAGGTCATCACATTAAACTATAACCAGATCATCGAACTATACTTCTCTTCAAATTGGTGTAGGCCTAGGCCAAGTCCAACTTTTTTTAAAAATAAATAAATAAAATTCTACGTAGGTGGTATCGAGGACAGTTGCACGTGCTATCTTCCACTAACACATATATCAAGTAATTTTGTCTGATAATACCTCACTTTTTCTACCATTGTTCAGGTAGGAAAAGTCAACAACTGATAGTTAAGGTATGTTTCGATAAATATTTGATGATACTTCAGGTAGAAAACTCATACAACACATGATAATTCAAATATGAAATTAAAAAAGAACGAGATACTTAGATGCGTTTTTGACCTTTCCCTCCCGAAACCAAAAGGATGTAAACATGATCTTTGGATTTAAAGTGTCCATAAAGGACATTTTACAAACTTAGTGTCCATAAAGTGTAATTCATTGTTCCTATTTTATTACCAAAACTTGGGAATTTGTTAAGTGCACTACCAAAAGCAAATCAAAAGCCATACACTAAAGAAGAATCTTGAAAATCTGATCAGCCTTGCGAGGGTGGCATTGATTTGGTTGTTTTCCGGCAGTATTTCTGCTGCAAGCAATTGCTGCTTTTCCAAGGTAAGAAAAGTGTTTTGTTATTCAAGTACTTGATATCCTTATTGTCGCCCAACTGTTTGATAAAATGTCTGTGTGAAAGTTTGCTGCAAAAAGACTCAATTTTGTTATTTAAGTACCTGGGGATCCTTACTGTCAACTGTTTGATAAAAGTTTTGAGTGAAAGTTGTAGCAGAAAGACTCCTATAATGGAGGTTTCCACTTACTACTTTGAGGAATGAGAATAAGAAAAGAAATTTAAAGGTGTGTTTGGTATGATAGAAATTAGCCACCTTAAATTATGGAAGACACTTTCTCAAAGAAAAATATTTTCCAATAAAAGGGGTAAAAAACTTATTTATGGGCGGATGTCATTTTTCCTTGATCAGTATCCAAACTCCAACTGTATAGCACTCATTTCTGTTAACACTTAGACATTGTTACCAGCCTTTGGTACCCAGTAGTATCGTCAAAACATGATTTTTTTACTTTATCCTACAACTTGTGCGATGCAATCTCTTGATCAAAACAACTAATTGTTAGTTTGATTTTAGAATGACATGATTTCACGTTACAGGGTTTTCATGAAAATATAGCTACCTGAGAAGTGAGGGACGATAAATTCAGCCAAGGAACGTAGAACAAAGAGAAAATGGGATTTCAGAGATTTCTCCAATCCATTCCAAAAACAACCGCTTCTGATCGGACTTCACTGTTACCTCTTGCTGTGAGAACGATAGATTCCTCATTGTGCACCACTAACAACCTCACGCCTGTTGCCCAAAACCAACTGAACCAACTCATGGAAACCCACCTCAAACCCTCTTTCACAGCCAAAAATTTTCTCTCTTTTCTTAAGAACCATGTCCATTACCACCCTATCCTCACTAACCTTGACTTCTACCTCTTCAACTATGCTGCTTCTGTCGATTCATTCCGCCATGATCACACCACCTTTGAGTGGATGGTCCGCACGCTTGCCACCACCCACCGCCTCCAATTTCTTACTACTCTCCTCCAATTCATTTCTTCTAACCCCTGCCCATGTGCTGATGGGATTTTCTCTTGCCCCAAAACTGAACCTATTTTTCGTTTTGCAATTAATGCTTATTGCAAAGCTGGTAGATTTGATGATGCATTGTTAGCTTTCGACACAATGAGAAGATTGATTGATGGGAAGCCTGATGTTGCTGTTTGCAATATAATAATTCATGGATTTGTGAAGTTTAAACATTTTGATAAGGCTCTGGAGTTTTACCATAGGATGATTGGAGAACGAGTAAAGCCTGATGTAATTACATTCAATACTTTGATTTCTGGGTACTGTAAGAACTCGCAATTAGGCTTGGCTTTGCAAATGTTTAAGGAGATGAAAACTCATGGATGTGCTCCAAATGTAGTTAGTTTTAATACTTTAATTAAATGGTTTCTTTTGGATGGTAAGATTGAGGAGGGGATTGGGATGGCCTATGAGATGACTGAGATGGGATGGGAGATTTCGGCAGTTACTTGTGAGATTTTGGTTGATGGGCTTTGCAGGAAGGGAATGGTGTTGAAAGCGTGCGATTTATTGGTTGACTTTTCAAGGAAAGGGGTGCTGCCAAGAACATTTGATTATTTTGGGTTAGTTGAGAGGCTTTGTGGGGAAGGGAATGTGGCCAGAGCAATGGAATTGGTGCATGAGTTATGGAGGAAGGGGAATTCTCCAAGCTTGATCACTTGTACAATCTTGATTGAAGGTTTAAGGAGAACAAAAAAGATTGACGAAGCATATAAAATTATGGAGAAAATGCTCCAGGAATGTATGCTTCCGGATAGTGTAACGTTTAATTGTCTACTTGGTGACATGTGTGACACAGGAAGAGCGAAGGAAGCAAATAAGATGAGATTATTGGGTTTAAACAAGGGCTTGGATCCTGATACTGTGACATATAATATTTTAGTATCAGGTTTTAAGAGGGAGGGTAAAAAGAAGGAATCAGAAGTTTTGGTGGAAGAGATGTTGGATTTGGGGTTTATACCTGATATTGCTACTTATAACAGGTTGATTGATGTACAAGCTAAATCAAAAAGTTAATTTTCTTTGCCGCTACTTTCTTCAAATTGAGACTACTTGCTTGGTTTCAATTTATTGATCCATGCATGGACATGAAGACAGGCATATTAGAAGTACCAATGGAGAAAATCGATGATTCTTTTCCTTGTACTTTCAATCGTCTGCAAAGAAGATTGGTGAGTTATGTATCGTCGAGTTCTTTTTTGAGAGAGTCAACTGAAGCAGCAGCTTACAACTCTATTTTTGCGCAGCAACAGATCATAGCAGATATGCTGCATATTTCTTAACTAACATTGGAGTACAGTGGACTCCACCGTGCAGATTAAGAAGGAAGTTCTGCTATGCTGGGAAGGACAAAGAAGCAACTCAAGAGAATGTGAAGAACAGTATTAATGTGTACCCATGGGCAGTTTGTCCGCAGAGAAAGGCACGTTTTCTGGCTATGTTTCTCGGATCCTTAAAAAATACCTCATCCGGCTCTTAGGTGATCCACCACTGCATCATATCTATAGGGAGCAAAATATCTTAGCATGTATGGCTTTGGCGATAGCTTCAACAAGTGTGCAGGCAACTGCAAATTTCAGCGGAGACAAAAACACTAGGCGATTTCTTCCCATGAATAGCCTTGGTGGACAGAGTTACCTGGTACCTGTTGCTGGTGGGAGGTGACAGGTATCCTGTGGAATTAGTCGAGGTGCGCGAAAGCTAGCGCGGACACCACGGTCATCAAAAAAAGGCAACTGGAGAAGCAATCACAAATGACCAGGAGATGTTAATGGGATCAAATTTTGCAACACATGCTCCTACTGCCCACTAAGCCTCTAATATAGCTTGCCCACTTAGTCTTTACTATAGCAAGTACTACTAATAGTTATGTAGTGTACCTACTGTTAGGCCACCCTCTTATGTATCTTTTAAGTCCTGTTGTAACTAGATCTTGTAACTCTTAAGGTGTCCACAGTGCACCTTGCTCCCTTGTAGTTTCTGTTATATATATGCAATATGTTTTCATCACCAAAAAAAAAAGTGTCTATTATTATAGTGTCATGTTTAATCATGACTCTAATCTGGATCATGCCACACCTGCATTGAACCCTCATTGACACTGTTACCACTTGTTAGGAGCTAAAAGTACTAGTTGAATCCGTGTATTTAAGCCTTGGTAGAAAGAGTTACTTGATGACTCGAAAGATAAAATAAACTTACATTGATAATTTAAAAAATAAAGCGAACTTACATTTATAAAATTACCAATTAATGACAACATTTTGAGATAGGAAGGTAAAATACCTATTATTCAAAGTTGAAGGGATTAATTTCTTAAGCACAAAACTGGAGAGCAAACGATTTTCTAAAATTATGTGGATTATTTCTGAAAAGAAAAATAATATTTTTGTAGATCATTTAGTATTCAGAATTTGCCTCAATTTTGTATCACTTTTACAACCTGTACCGAAACAATGTTTTATCCCTAGATGTTCATCCAATTGCTGCTCCTCAACGCATTTCGGGAAGAACCAGCTAGCTCTGAATTTGAGAGGCATTTCACCCCTAACCACAACTCACCAGCTGATTCTTCAACATAAGTCAATTCAAACCTCCACTTAGTTTCATCGGAATTTCATCGTGGTCATGAATAGATCACCTCGGTTCGGGCCCATAAGAATAATTGTCCTATGAAGACTCGCTTCACTCTAGTTGGGTTCCCTTAACTAAGCCATTGCCTATAAGTGGCCAACTCATTCTTCAATAGGCACGCGATCAAAGCCCTAGCTCCTCGCCTTCCATTGCTTGAGAGCTTACGATTTCATGTTCTATTTCACTTTCGAACGAAATTCTTTTCACCCTTTTTTCACGGTACTATTTCACGATCGGTCACCTAGAAGTATTTAACGACCTCAATGTTAGACCAAAAAGATGTAAAGTGTAAGGGAAAAGGCCTAAAATAGTCCACTATCTTTGTGTTTGGATTCAAAATCATCCATATTCTTTACATGGAGCATTAATAGTCTATAATGTTTACTAAAATGGTGCACTTTTAGTCATTACCAAAATAATTTAGTAAGTTTAACGGAGACAAAACCAACAATAATATCTCTCAATTGAGGTCAAACCCAACGTTTTCATCCCTCAAATCTAACACACTTTTTATACTAGCAATAACTCGTAAAATAATACCGAGACACAAACAGTAAACTATCCATAAGGTTATATTATCTCCGAGATCAAATGTTCATGGGATTCATATTCGACAAGCTAGCAAGATAAGATCTTTCAAGGAAGAAGTCCCCCCCTTGTTAGCAAGAAGTGGCTAGTGGTCCAGGCAGCTCTCTTTCAAGTCCTCATCGGTCGAGTAAGACCCCACTTGAGAGAATATACTGAGTATGTTATCGTTGTTGTTGTGTCAGTGCTTTAATCAATGTAAAAAGAGAATTATAAATAATTCTCAACGTGATATTCCTTCCATGAGACGATGACCACCATTATGTCAAATTGTCTGCCATACATGCTGATCTCTAAGCTCGAAGAAGGAAAAACAGAGAAGAAGATTCAGGAAGAGAAGATATTTTCTCAATCAAACAAAAACTAACTGATTACAATGCAAGCTAGATATTTATAGTATGTAGCTAAGACTAACTAGGTAGCTAACTCTAGTATAGTTAACTTAACTAACAACCTAACAGCCTGACAGCTCATTGACAGTTGTCTAACTAACTCTAAATCAGTTAACAGCTACTAATTAACTAATCAATCAAGTAAACAGCTTATTAACTGAACATTAACTGAGTGCAGTGTTCACTTTAACAACAATCATATATATATACTACAATTTAAAGGGAATTAATACAAGTTATTACTCGTGTTGGCGAAAAGACAATTGAAGAAAATGGGTCCATATGATGTAATATGAAGCTGGTTTCGTAAAAAAAAAAAGAACACAATAATTCATTGAATACTTTTTTTTTTGGTCTATGTTTTAGATAATTTTTTAGTTCCAAGAAAAGCAGACCCATAAGGACTAAGTATAAAATTTCAAGTATTACAATTAAACATAATAGACTATTAGACATTAGTGCACCACTTTGGTAACCATAATAGACTATTAGTGCTCCAATTAAAAGAACATGGATGATTTTAAATCCAAATACAAAGATCATGGACTATTTCAGGCCTTTTCACATGATTTTTGGATTAAAAAGGGGTCTAAAAGGACATTTAACAAACATAGTGTCCATAAAGTGTAATTCATTGTTCCTTTTCGTATTCATTCCTATCAACACTTTGGCAATTTATTGAGTGACCTTCTTATTCATTCTGATCAATCTTGCTATAAATTTATTGATTTGGTTGTTTTTCCGCCAGAATTCCTGCTGCAAGCAATTGCTGCTTCTCTGAGGTAAGTTTTTTTTTTTGTTACCCCAGTATTTTTTGAGATCCTTTATTGTCGCCCAACTGTTTGATAAAATGTCTGTGTGAAAGTTGCAGCAGAAAGACTCCCTTTTTGTTATCTAAGTTATTGACTGTCGCCCAACTATTTGATAAAATGTCTGTGTGAAAGTTGCTGCAGAAAGACTCCCTTTTTGTTATCTAAGTTATTGACTGTCGCCCAACTATTTGATAAAATGTCTGTGTGAAAGTTGCTGCAGAAAGACTCGCTTTTGTTATGTATGTTCTTGAGATCGTTGCTGTCCCCCCAACTGTTTGATAAAATGTCTGTGTGAAAGTTGCAGCATAAAAGACTCCCTTTTTGTTATCTAAGTTATTGAGATCCTTTATTTTCGCCCAACTGTTTGATAAAATGTCTGTGTGAAACCATTGTTATAACCCATGGAGAATCACACCCCAAAAGCTAGCTCCAATTAAAACAACTTAGTCTTAGGCTTACAAACATGCCTCGGCAAGTATTTCACATCACAAACATAGCATAATCCTTGAGCTCTTTTCTCGCTTAATTCATCCAACACAATTGTATTGGCTTTAGGTAGACGTGTGACATGTGAAGTGGCGGATCAGGATTTTCACTAAGGAGGTTTGAAAAATAAAGATATAGTGATTGGGATTTGAACTTGGAACTGGAAAGTAAATTTTGAACCCCCTAAACCACTGAGCCAACCTCTAATGTTGTGCTCAGAGGATTCAAAATCTATTAGACTAAAAATAAAAAATAGCTTATATATACTGGGTAATTTTTTATCGAGGGGATTCGGGTGAACACCCTCGCCCCCTCCTAGATCCGCCCCTGGATAGGTGTGGTAGTGGTTTTGGAAGTGGTATAATATGATGAATTTGGGTTTGGTTTACTAAAAGTAGCTAGGATATTGGTGTAGCCGTGTAGGAACTTGTCATTGCCTTGGCTTGTTTCCCAAAAACTGATTCCTGTAGCCTAGCTAAGTGGTAAGCCTGCTGTGAAGAGAAAGGTTTATGAATCAGCACGGCTCACCCGGTTCAGGTTTTAATTCCGCAAGGAAAACACTGATAGCATATTCAACCGACAAATTCAACTGAGTCATAATTCTATCAAAAGTTTCTTGAAACTGTGTCAGTCTGCCATAAATTGACCAGATCACTTATGGGATCTTCATATACAGCCCCAAAGCGATCAGGCAATGCTTAAATGTATTCTTCCCAAGTGGGTGGGGGAAGATGTTGTCTGCTTCCCATATATGCCTGGTGCCACTGAATGGCTATATCATCAAGATGCAATGAAGCCATGACAACCTTCTGATAAGGGTTCACTCCCATCTGCTGAAAATTTTTTGCTCCGCCTTATACCACAAATCTTTAAAATCTTTCCCATTAAACCGAGGGAATTCAACTTTAGAATAACAAGTAAACAAATTTTGACCCTCATTTCAGGGACAATAGACGTAAGGGGTTGGGTTCGGAGGGTTTATTGTAGGAGGGGCTGAATTTTGTGGAATTGGATTAAATGGAGTTTGATTTGGGGTACTGGATTAGATGGACTTGGGTTATGGTGAAATGAACTCAGATGAGTTGAATTCTTCAATTGGGGTTTAGGAAGTCTAGAAGGGGAGGGTAAAGGATTTTGCGGTGGTGGAGTCAAGCTCGAAATACCTGGCAAGCCCTTTGGTCCTTCGCTCGGAGAGTAGATTTCTCCAGCGGCGTCGCCTGCTACTGTTACTCCCTTGGGCTTCTCAGCCCTCCGATCAGCTACCAACAACTCTTTGAGCTCCTTAAAGAATTTTTCATGGGTCGATTCAAGTTGATTATGCCGCATGGTGTTGTTAGCAATGTCAATAGCAATGCGATCTAATCTCGACAAGACTTCCTTCATCTCTGACGACATCTCCATTCCCACGGTGCGAGAATTTTGCTCTGATACCATTTCTACAACCCAGGGAGAACTACACCTCAAAAGCTAGCTATTAAGGTGGGTGAGCCCAAGGCTATATAATACCGATGTGGGACTGGACCATAAAAAACCACCACGCTCCGCATCCGTCATCTTCGACGGTTATGCGCTAGACGTTACTAGCCCTGGGCGAATACTGCCATACCGGCGTCACCATCCAAGGCACGACGGGCGGTGGATGGCTCTGATACCACTGATGATGATACCAACAAAGAGAGGAAGAAGAAGCAAGCTAAAGAGATAAAGAGGAAAGAGACGAACAAAGTCTGTATTAAATAATATTCTCTCCGACAATTACAAGTTATATATCCCTTGGACTCAAGTGCAAACTTAAAACTTAAAGGACCCCGTTGTATACTATACACTTATTTAGTAAGTCCTAGACTCAACTGTAAAATCGAAAATTCTTATATAATAATACTATAACTATTCTTACTCAGCCCAATTGTATCAGTTGCAGCCGAAAGACTCCTCTTTGTTATCCAAGTACTTGAGATCCTATACTGTTGCCCAACTGTTTGATAAAATGTCTGTCTGAAAGTTACGCAGAAAGACTCCTTTTTGTTATCCAAGTACTTGAGATCCTTTACTGTCTCCCTACTGTTTGATAAAATGTTCGTGTGAAAGTTGCGGTAGATAAACTCCGTTTTGTTATCCAAGTACTTGAGATCCTTACTGTCGCCAAACTGTTTGATAAATTCCTGTGTGAAGGTTGTGGCAGAAAGACTCCTTTTTGTTGCACCCAGATCAGCATTTATCTCTCACAACTTATAAGATCAGTAGTATGAGCTGAGCTTTGTTTCAGGGCAAGTGATCACAGCGTCTACTTAGGCTTCTAATAGTAATAAGGGTGTTGGGTGTAACTTAATGTTAGTTCAGAATTTAGAGTCAGCGAGGTTCAGAATGAGACTATATCTATTTGTACACACATATATACACATTTCTGGTGCAAAATCAATTATTGTTTCGTCTAACCATGCAATTATTTTATTGCTCATGAATTTTTCTGTATGTATTTTTTGAAGGGAGGTTCGAGGCTCTTCCTACTTGTGATAGGATTAGAAGTTGTAATGGTCAATTTTGTCTCTCTAGTATGTTGTATCTTGGGTCTTAGTCTCTTATTTATTTATTTTCAGAATTTCAAGATTCTCAGAGAAAAACTTTGCCAACTCTTTTGGTGGTTCAGTACTGTAATGGTAAGGTTTCCACTTACTACATTCAGGAACGGGAATAGGAGAAGGAATTTAAGGGTGTTTCTTGGTATGATGGAAATAAGTTATCTTGAGTTATGCAAAACGGTTTCTCAAAAATAAGGGTGGAAGTCACTTTTTTTAATCAATATCCAAACTCCGACTCCACATCACTCACTTCATTAATATCGACCTTTAGTACTTAATAATATCGTCAAAACACAATATTTATACTTTATCCTACAATTTGTATGATTACTGGTTGTTAACAACTTTCTATATCCATCCAAACACTTGAAAATAATTTTTAAAAAGGTTCTTCAAAGGTAAAACATTTTCGAGGATAATTTTCTTAAACATTATCCTCCATAGAGACCACACCTATAGTTAGGAGTTAGTTTTGATATTCCAATAAGGGTATTGAACTAGTCTGATATATCAAGATGCATAGCTGATCATCTTGCATATCACTGATATTTTAATAAGATGTGTAGTATACTCATTCTATGGTCCAGATTTTAATAATTATAGTTCTCCTTTCTGTAATTTTTATTTCTTTGTTTTTCCAGTTAACAGCAGATTGGTCAAAATTGCCAGTGGAACTTTTGGGGTTAATTGCTGGTCAGCTGCACTTTGCTGAAGATTGGGTGCGTTTTGGTGCAGTCTGTAAGTCATGGAGAATTGCTATACTACAAAATGGCAATTCTTCATGCTCATTCCTTCCTTGGCTGATGCTTCCTCAGAGGAAAGATGAAAGCTTGCGCAGATTTTATAGTCCTTTCAACTGTAAGAGTTATGATATATGTTTGCCAGATGTTCTAGATAAACGCTGTTGGGGTTCTTCTCATGGTTGGTTGGTCACTCTAGGTGCCAATTTTGAGATGCACTTGCTGAATCCATTATCAGGGGGTAAAATTTCACTCCCGCCACTGCATAAATGCCCCAATTTGAATCTGGTTTGTGCAGGGAAGATCTTTCGTGACTCGTTTGTTTACAAAGTTATCTTGTCTGCTAGTCCGTGCTCATCAGATTGTGTTATTTTTGCTATCTATTCTGATAATTGGAAGATGGCATTTGCAAAGCTAGGTGATGTTTCTTGGACTCCCTTGAGTTACATCCGTGGCCATGTTGATGATGCTATGTGTTATGATGGGAAGTTTTATGCCATTGACACTTTTGGCGAAGTTCTGATTTGGGACTTGGCTGGCTCTTTCTTGAAGAGAATAGCTTTCACACCATCTTGCAATATGGATAATCTGGTGTATGTTACTACATATCTTGTCGAGCTAGAGGGCCAAATATATGCCGTAATGAGGCTTTTGTTTGATACAAGAATCACAGATACTCCTTGTCTAAACACTTGGTGTTTCAAAATTCACAAGTTGGATGTCTGCAATGAGAAGGGGGAAGAAGTGAAATCTTTGGGTGATTGGTCTATTTTCATAGGAAGCAATCATTCCTTCTCAATTTCGTGCTCTTCTTACCCAGAATGTGAGCGTAATTGCATATACTTCACGGACGACTTCTCCGGAGTTCATTACAATGCTGTACATGGCTATGATATGGGTATTTACAATATTCAGAATGACAGGGTACAACCTCTTCTTCAAGAAGATATATCCAACTTTGCATTCTCGCTGCCGCTTTGGATAATACCAAGTTTATCTTAAGGATTTTCTGTTGAGTTAGACGATCACGGGTTCAAGCCGTGGAAACAGTCCCTTGCAGAAATGCAGGTTAAGGCTGCGTACAATAGACCCTTGTAGTTCAGCCCTCCCCCTGCCCCGTGTATAGCAGGAGCTTTAGTGCACCGGAATGCCCTAGACGATAATGTACATCATGTAGCTGTTAAACCAGATATTTGACTATCTATACTGCTAAATTAGTTCTTGTCCTGCTAAAGCAATATGTATTTTATAGTGTGAGCAAATGTTTGTTATGCTCTTAAACTGTTAGTTCCTTGAATTTGGACCTGTGTTTTTTGTCATGGGAGAACTACAAGAATGGCAATTTCTTGGTATCCTTTTGGGCACCTTTAGCCTTCTATGCCATTTATAATCATTTTTAGCCTACAAAAAGTTACCAATGATATACAACATTCAGAAAGTCTAGTTTTTTTTTTTTCTCGATGGGTATGGTTGGAATTCGTTGAGAGCACATTGATGAGGCAATGTGAAAAATTTGAGAAAGATTGGAGGTGATTTGGAGCTGAAATCGAGTTAGAAAAATTTCTATGCGACTTCAAATAAATTTTAATTTTGGGAATTCGATTTTTCAAACTCAAGTCTAAGCGAGCTTCAATGGTTTTTTAAGTTCATCCTCTTCTATGCATCTATTTGTTCAGATATTTATAAAAAAGAAGCAAACCATAATATCTAAAGAAAAATATAAATAGTTTTTTTCAGTTTATATAACTCATTTTCTTTCTTGGTCAGTTTAAAAAAGAATGACGTATATTTATATTTAGTAATAATTTAACTTTAAAATATCTATTTATCCTTAATGAAATAATTTATATTCAAACAAATATTTATAACTTATTTTAAATTACAAATTTCAAAAGTCGTTATCCTTATGTGAAAAAATACTTACGTTACGTACTATAAATTAGCAGTTAGGATAAAGCCTATAAATTTACTACTTATTAACTACCGCACGGATCCCAAGAAAAGAAAAAAACTGAAGAAGAGCGCCATGAAAGTTTCTCCAAAAAAGCCTCACTTTTTTAAACCTATTTTGCCAAATTTCAAGCATGGAATTGTGAGTTTTTCTTTTTTTTTTTCGTTGTTTTTTCTCTCCATATTTTACATCTTTTTTTATTTTTTTATTCATCTCTTATAGGAGTAGTATAAAGTTTTTTGAGATAAAGTTTGAATTTCTTCCCCCCCCTAGGATATAGGGTTAACTTTTTCCACCATTACCAAGAAAAAAAGTCCTTACTTTTAGAAAGATTTGAGAGTTGATTTCTCACGTAGTTGAGCTCACTTTCTTTGTCGAAGAAAATTGAAACAAAAAAAGTTAGTCTTTCTCAGATAATAACTGTTAATTGAGAGACTAATAACCGTTAGTTGAGTGATTATATGAAATGCATAAATCTAAGGTTTGGGAACTTACCCCTTTCCAAGACGAAGAAAATGCACCAAAATGGAGCTCTAGAGGTCCAACAATGGAGAAAAGAAGTGACAAATCGAGGAAGGAAAAAATCTGATATAACTGTTGTAACTTGCTTAGCGCTAGAAAATTGGAATCAAGAAAAAGTTGACTTTCTCAAATAATAACTGTCAACTGAGTGACTATGTGAGAAATCACTTTCTTTGTTTAAAAAAAATTGAAACCAAGAACAAGTTGAGGTTCACAAGAGATATTTGTTTTTTTCTTTTTTTTTGGATGTTGCTGTTGTTATTATTAGTTGTTAACTCATATACCTGGGAATTTTGGGATAAATGAAAGATTTTTTTCCCCCAAACCTGTCATGTGAAAAACCCCACCCGTGAGATTACATTGAGTTTGTTGTTGTTGTTATCATGTGAAAAACACCACCTGCGAGATTATACAGAGTTTGGTATTGTTGTTGTTGTTATCATGTGAAAAACCCCACCTGCGAGATTATACTGAGTTTGGTATTGTTGTTATTGTTGTTATCATGTGAAAAACCCCACCTGTGAGATTATACGGAGTTTGGTATTGTTGTTGTTGTTATCATGTGAAAAACCCCACCCGTGAGATTATACCGAGTTTGGTATTGTTGTTGTTGTTGTTGTTGTTATCATGTGAAAAACAGAGGAAGGTGACCATCAAAAGCTGGGCTGGTGGGTGGGGGTGGGGTGGGGTGTGGATTGGATCTTTTCAGCAGAAATGAGAGGTCTTGGTTTCGAAATGGCGGATGTAGAAGCTGTCAAACTTAGTAGCTTTTGCTCAAACAGTATGTTTGTATTAGCAAATTCATTAATTTAGAGTCAAGTTATTGGTATTTGAACTTGTCGTCTCATAATGTTGAAATCCTGACTCCACCTTGAATTTGGAACCCTTAGAAAATGGAAAATTAAATTCATCGTATAAATGGATCTTACATGTCGCGAATCCAGTTAGTCCGTCAGTGGGCAAACGGATGAACAAGAAAACAGACGATCTTTATATTTAGTCGATTGGAATGTTTTAAATACTTATAAATATTGTATCTTGCAGAAAATCCCAATAGCTTTCTCCAAGTATCTGAAGGGATGTAAACAACAACATGCAATATTGAGAAGGGCTGGTAAAAAATGGCTGGTGAAAGTGAACGGACGGGCATTAGAAGAGGGTTGGATAAAATTTGTAGAGGAACATGATTTACAGTTGGGAGATTTGTTGATTTTCAGACATGAAGGAAAAATGGAGTTTGACGTTTCCGTCTTTGGTTCAAATCACTTTGAGAGAGAATACAAACAGCCTCTGGAAGGAGTAGAGGAAATCGATCATACTTGCAAGAGATTGACATCACAAGGTTTGGAATTTGGTCTCTATTTCATTTCTCTTTTATATTGTATTTCAATTGTACATTGGAAAATGTTAAACTACTTAAAAATCGTGCATAAGCTACATTGCTTGAATCGACTAGGAGCAAAAACTCCATTTCATTGATCTCAGCTTTTCATGTATGTGATCTTCATTTGCCAGAAAATCTGCACATTTATTTGCCTCCCTCCATATATGAATAATATTCGCCTTGTTGACCTCGAGCAAGTATTAGCAATCTTCAATAATAGCCCTAAGAGGGTGAAACTATATGTCATCCTCTTGGATGAGCTTGACAGCAAGTAGGTAGTATGTTTCCACTTCTAATTCTGTATATAGTTTGAGCTCTCGTTTAATGCTCCATAATTTTGTAATAAGGCTTGAGGTATATAGGTCTCATTTTTCCTGAATATTCCGAGAGGGTTAATAGTATTCTCACTAATCCTTCACTTAGATTCCTATTTCCTTTTTTATTTATTTATGACGGCATTGTCCGGGCCCAGCTATCGTGCACGTTAACTATTTCACTGATACTTAGGCAAATGGGACGAAATCATGACTAGTTTTTTTTTTTTTTTTTGGGCTTCGCCGGGATTTGAACTTGAGACCTCAGGGTTGTCTTCCCGCTTCATTAGCCACTAAACTACACCCTTTGGTACAAAGACTTGGATAGTAGTTTAGACATTAATACAGTCTTTTCAAGGTTTCGTGTAGATCTTATAGGCTACAAGGATGACATGATTATAAATTTTGTGCTAAGATATGCTCTACTAAGATGAAACACAATAACTAATCGAGAGAATTGAAAGCAGAGCTTTTCTCTTTTCATGAATGATGTGTTACACAAGGAATGATAGCTTGATTAACCAAATTGTGGAAATTACTTGATTTGTTCACAATAATGATAACTCGATATTTGACTAAAACATGATCATGCAGTACAATTAATAGAGTTTTAAACTAGTAGATTAATCAACCTCATACGTCGAAAAGTAGTTTTACTATGCTGTACATAGTATGAAAGATTGTCTTCAACGCAGGTTCCATCAGGTTACGTTGCACTATTCGTAAGTCTTCTTTTTCACATCTTTTACATGAACTTTTTTTGTTATTAGCAAAAACAACAGAAAAGCTAATGCTTAGCATCAAGTCATCACATGAGGTTTTCCCCAAAGTAGAAGCTGCAGAGAACATGCCTCTCGGCCGCCCTCATTTCATTTATACTATCACACCTTATTGCCTTTCAAGGGATCATATGGTAAGTTCAAAACTAAATTCTACTTATTTGTTACACTTAATTAAAAAAGTAAAAGGGAAAAAGACGAACTCATTTTGTTATAAACTACTTTTTCCTTGATAATTTGAAAGTATGAAGCATAAACATGAACTGTTTTAATTTTGTGCTATTGGTTTTAAAACTGTTTCAGCAACTTCCAATCCCATTTGCACGGGAAAACAGTCTTATGGACAGGAATTGTACGATAACAATAAGGGATGAGCAAAGGTCTTGGACATTTACACTATATTCGTCTGGCACACACACCTACATTGGAGGTATATGGCGTAAATTCTGCATCGCAAATTGCTTAAAGGAAGGAGATCAGATAATGCTTGAGATAGTTGCAAATGGAAAGAATCCTATATGGAGATTTTATGGCAAGTTTCTCATCTGAGCCTTTCTCTTAAATTTCATCCATTTTCCACCTTTTTACCTTTTCTTTCTTTAAATCGTAATATGATGAAATGAGAATATAATTTTTCTTTATGCAATTCGTCTAGTTATTAAAGTCGTTGTAACTGCTACTATCCTTAAAGTTTTGATGTGTGTGTTGCCTTGTCTTTGATTATTCAGGGTAAATACACAGTCATTAACGAGATTTTTTCCCCTTCAAATTTTCAAAATTAATCTGCAGAGATAAATGCTTCTGTAAAACAATCTCAAGATTTTTAAGTGAGAAGGGTAGAGGGCCAGACCATTATCCATCTAGTTCCGAACTGTGAACCACTAGCCCTCTCGGTTTCTCGGTCATACAAAGAGAACATTCTCAAGATCGTTGGGATCTTTACTACTGTCAACAGTGAATTAGCCCTTCGGAAATTCTGTCATCTCTTCTCCCCTCGTACTTTATTTTCCTTCTGAATTGTGACAATAACGACTCTTTTCTACCCTTTAGTTTTACTTCAGTTCTGACATTGTTGTTTTCAATTTAAAAACTAGATTTCAGAACAAATGCATCACTTCAGCCTGTAAGAAAGAAGCCTAATTTGGGTGCTAAAAGAGTTCCATCCCGAAGGAAAGAAGCAATTGTACCTGCTTCAACATCTGCTAATGTTGATAGTCAATTTGTTACTATTATTAAGCCTTATTGCATCATCAGAGCTCTTTTAGTAAGTAACTTGAATAAACTTTGATTTTTCTTTTTCTTTTTATTAAAAGTAATTTGAGTTAAGCCGTTAATATTTAATATCTTCAGTAGTACATTCTCCTTTTTGTGATAACGCGGTATTGATGTACATATTTGGATAAACTCGAGCAGTATATTCCATCGGCTTTTGCAAGACTAAATGGCTTGATGAGACGTTGTAAGATGATTCTCAGAGATGAGAAACAGAGATCATGGTCAGTGCAACTAGGACCAGTGGGACCTCGTTTTGGAATTACCAGGGGATGGCGACAGTTCAGAGAAGCAAATGATGTCCAAGAAGGAGATACTTATAAGTTTGAACTCATCGACAATGGCACAATACCTGAAGCGTATTTTCGTTGTGAGTATATGTTTACTTCCCTTTCTTTCCATTACGTTCCTCCAACTTATACGCGTTTCATTTTCTTCTTCTTTTCGACTAAGCCTATTAGAAAATGGTAGATGTTGTGGAATAGCGATGGTATCATACTATCGTTCTGCATATTGTAAGTGCTAGTGAGATTCTTGAATATAGTTGTTAACCAGGATTATTTCATCATGATTTTCCCCCCTTCATAAGATTTTCATGATCAATTTCCAGTGAGAAATGCTCGTGTGAAGCAATCTCTTTTTGTAACTCATCACTACCATTGGGAGTTGAATTAGTCCTTCCGTAATTCTTTTTCATATCTTTCTTTTATCCCCTCGGTATTTATTTTCCTTTTGAATTGTGACGATTAACTTTTTCATAATGCTTCGTCATACATTTCGTTATTTCTTTTTCGATCTGCTTTGGTATGCTTTTCCTTGAGCCGAGGGTCTATCAGAAGCCTCTCTGTCTCCTAAGGCAGGGGTAAGGTCTACGTACAATCTACCCTCCCCAGACCCCACATGTAGGATTACACTGGGTAGGAAAAATAGCTTCAAGACTGGTTCTATCATGTTGAATTATTGATATGTTCTTTTGTTCGTGACGTATTCCTTTCAAATCTTTGTGCGTTATATTTTGATTAATCAGGGTAGATACACAATTATTAGCGTCTAAATATTTTAAGTGGAGAAGGGTAGAGGGACGGATCATTATCCACCTAGTTTCAAACCGTGCACCACTGACCCTCGTAGATTTCTTCATCATTAAAAAAAGACACAATCTCAAGATTGTTGGGCTCTTACTACTATCAAGAGTGAACTAGTCTTTTCCGAAATGCTGTCATCTCTTCTTCACTCGAACTTTATTTTCTTTCTGAATTATGACAATAACAACTGTTTTCTACTAAACAGTTCAACTTACTACTTTTGGTTTTAAATTTCGTCTTTGGTTTCAGTTCTGACTTTTTTTTTTCAATTTAAAAACTAGATATGAGAGCAAATGCATCATTTCAGCCTAAGTCCGACACTAAAATAGTTTCAGCCCGAAAGGAAGAAGCATATGTACCTGCTTCAACATTTGCTAATGCTAACCCTCAATTTATATCTACTATCAATCCCTATTCCATCCACAATCATTATCTCGTAAGTAATTTGGATTAACTTTAGTTAAGCCCTTATTAGCTTACATCTTCAGTAGTAATTTCTCTTTTTTTGTGATAACGCGGACTGATTGGGATAAAACTTGAGCAGTATCTTCCAAAGGCTTTTGCAAAATCAAATGGCTTGGTGAATAGACGTTGTAAGATGATTTTCAAAGATGAGAAACAGAGATCATGGTCAGTGCTGCTAACAACAATGGGACATCACATTGCAATTACCAGGGGATGGCGACAGTTCACAGAAGCAAATGGTATCCAAGTCGGAGATACTTATAAGTTTGAACTCATCGACAATGGCACGATACCTATAGCATATTTCCATTGTGAGTATACGTTTACATTATTACTTCTCTTTCTTCTTCTTTCCCACTTAGTCTATTGGAAAATGGTAAATCTTGTGGAACCATAAACAATTTCATCTATAACAGTGATACTATCATACTATTGTTCCACATTCTGCAAGTGCAAGTGAGATTCTTGAAAATGTTATGTAACTCTATTGAAAGGTTTTAATAGTTAGGATGTATCGCTTTAGGAAATTCTCCAAATGAAAGAATCTACCTTAGATTTCAATGACCACGTAGTATGCACTGAATAAAACGTGTCAAGTTTAGGAGGGTCTCGAGGTATCTCCTTTCTTGAAAATGTTATGTAACTCTATTAATTGAAAGCTTTTAATAGTCAGGATATACTGCTTTAGGAAATTTTCCGAACAAAAGAATCTACCTTAAGATTTTCAGTGATTAAATTGTATGCACCGAATAAAACATGTCAGGTTTTGGGAGGTCTCGAGGTATTCTGCCTTCTTGAAAATATTATGCAACTCTATTGAGAAGGTTTTAATATGTAGTTGGGATTTATCATTTTAGGACATTCTCCGAACGTGTAAACACCTAAACGAACTCATGTGGACACTCCTTAGCCCGAGGACAATCTCTCTCACACACATGTTGGTGCTGTTGACCCGTTATTGTTTCTTTGCTGATTCCTCTCAATGAGAAAGAATCTAGCTTAGATTTCAATGACTACATACTATACGTATGTACTGAATAGAATGTGTCAAGTTTAGGAGGGTCTCAGGGTATTCTGCCTTCTTGAAAATATTATGCAACTCTATTGAAAGGTTTTAATAATCAGGACGTATCGCTCTAGGAATTTTTCGGAACGATATAATTTACCTTAGATTTCAATGATTATTTAGTGGTTTTGTACAAAAATTTCAGGTAAATATTCTGGGAATGATGCCATCAGAGAAGCCATTGACAAAGATAATCACCAGTTGGTGATGTGCAACGGAAACGAACATAGAAGTATATAATATTTTTTTCCCTTACACAAATAGCTTGTCGGATTCATTATTAACTTTTCCTAGTCATTATACATATATTATACATCCGTTGGCTCTTTTTTTGTTTTAACGGTTGAGTGTACAGTTATTTACGTTAATTTTCATGTTCTTTCCATCCAATGTCCGGTATCCGTATTGGGGTCCAAACTAAATTTGGATTCGCGTTGGGAAGTCTCACATTGGAAGGTAAAACGCTTCCTAACAAGGGCGATTCCATACCCAGGGGGTCTCAAACCCGAGATTTCTAATTAAGGATGAAAAAGTACTTATCACTCCACCACAATCCTCGTTGGTCATAAAGATTTTATTCACAATATTATCTTATAAGTACTCAAGAAAAAAAATATGGAAATCCTTTGGAGATTCTAGTCATCCCATGAACTAAATACGTATAGAAATCTAGGAAAGAATCATATATCGTATGAAATTATATAACATTTGGCAAGATAAATACAATTCTATCACATTCAAGTATTTATTTGATTACTGGCTAATTATTATGATTTATAGTATTCTACATCATTTTTAAATATATAAACTAGAAAATTCTATGACCGGATTGGCACAAAAATTAAGTGTTTAGACTCTCGTATCTCATACTCGTATTATTTTAAACTTAAATATTAGTGGTTGAAATATATTGATATAGGTATTTACAAATGAGCCTGCCCCACTTAGTGGAAATATACTGCGTATGTTATTGTTGTTGTATTTACAAATAAATTAAGTTTATAATGTCAAAACTCTTTATAATTATGTCGTTTGTCGGACATTTTTTATTGCTATAGTGATATGTTGTTATAGATAATTATTATATAACACAATATAACATGAGAAGACCATTACTGGAGAAAACTTGATCATTATAATAAAATGTGCTATAGAAGATCGATGAATATTGTTATAAAGAGAACTAATTGTATAAATTATTTTTTTATATTTAACTTGATATAATTTGCCATTTATTCTAAATTATCAACTAATGCCAACTAAATAAAATTATTTGCAATTACTGAGACCTAATGGTATTAGTCTTTTTTTTTAGGTGATATGAATGGAGTAAATATGTAATATTAATGAACCTGATGACATAATCCTACTCAATTGCCTGATTTGAAGTGCACTAATTTAATTGAAAAGTACTCACTTTGGGGTGGGAGGCACCCCATGTAATTTCCTGCTCAAATTCCTACTTGTTAACGAGTGACATAAATTAGTTATTTCTAATAATTCAATGACATATTTATAAAAAAAAATCCCAATAACAAATGATCAAATCTTACCCATATTAAAGAAATTCCCAATAACAAAGATGCATATTAGCCGAACTCTAACCAAACACAGTAAGCTCATATTTCACCCATAACTATGATGAGAGTTCTTGATCAATCTGAATACTTGGACTCGACGAGTACTGGGGGAACCTCAACTATCTCCGAGATATCTGTGTTTGCGTAAATGTAGTTTCTCAACTCCTGTTTTTGTTCCATACATGTAATATTTTGTGTTTTGACTTGCTTTAACTTATGCCTCCAACATTTCCAAGGTTGAGACATACAACAAGGCTTCTCATCTTCATCTGATGCATCTTCATATATAAACTGTAAAACCAGAAAAGTCAGTAAGTATTGACGATACACAACACATGAATAAAGGTTTTTAAAAAAAAGAACTGTCTTCATAAAGAATCAGTCATGAAAACAATATCAGGAAGGGATATCAATGCTTGATATCACCAATCTCTTTTCCAGTAGAGTTTTTGGTGCAAATGTAGTATGCATGGCTTGTACCAGATTTAAAGAAGTTCAGTTTGAGCAGTTAAGAAGTGCAATTTTCAATACATTTTTATGACCCTGCTTTCCTTGTCTTGTTTGTTAATTCTTTGGTTTTACAACATATTTATTGAGTTGACCAGCTACATATAACTTCCAATTTGCCCAATGGCCAACATCTTATCTTAATGCTCAGAGACAAAGCACAATCCAATAACAATTAACCACTCAACAAACCTGAAATTTTCACATATATTGTCGCAAAAATATTTATATAAACAGCTTTAAGGGCCTAAAGAATTTCAGAACATCATCTATCCTTAAAATTGACTTGTTAGTTCAGGTAACTGCAGTCTGACATTGGTTGGTCACAAAACCAATTAGTGCTAAACAAACAATAAATAGGCATGTAAAAAGGGCAAAGAATAGCAAGAAAAACTTACATATAAAAAAACAAAAAAAAAAGGGGGCAACGGGAACCTTAATTGGTTCTTTTACAAAGTCAGTACAATTGTCTTACCATTAGGGTCTTTAAGTCAGGTTTGCAATAAGATAGGGTGTCCAGTTGAGGAGAAATCCAAAGCATACTATCAAGAATGTCAACAATCGAACAATTTACCAATAGACTTCGAATGTTTACTTGAACATAATTAGCACCATAAAGGGGAGGAAGCAAGATTCCTCTCATGTCTTTTGGTATAACTAGTGCCTGTATCAGCAAAAATAAACAACTTATGAGAAATCCATAATAACAACTAGCTTCTTCAACTAATAAATGTAGCTAAAGAATATGTGGGACAAGATTACCTTGTCACTTTTGCATGTTATTTCAATGGCCCTGGAATGATTGAAGTTATCAAGAAACTTTGTGAGCTTAAGGTACCCATCACTGTCAGTGGTTCCGACAAAGCAGATTGTTGTTTCCAATGAAGCTGAAGCTTTCAGTTGCAGTGTTGGCAATGAATGACAATCGTACGAGAATCTTATCAAATTAGGAGTGTCTAATTCAACAACAATTACATTAGGACATTTGGATACTGTCAGCTGTTTGAGACGGAAACTTGAAATCTTCAGAGTCTTCAATGTGTGTAAAAAAAATAAGTCACACTTTTCTAGATTTTGCAGGCATGAAAGAATTTCCTCAAAACCTTTTTGAGTCACTGGCACACTTTGGAGGTACAAACTCTTAAGGGCTTTGCAAGCAGTTATTTTAACTGCCTTTAGGTAATCATAATTGCCGTAGATGGTAAGTTGTTCAAGATTAGTTGCTCTAATATCAACCAATTGGACTTTATGATAAGAATATCCCAACTTCACCTTTTTCAGTTTAGATAAAGTTTCACCAAGTTGTAAACTGGTAAGTCCATCACAGCACTCCAAAGACAAAACCTCTAAATTAGAGCAGGTTGTGCATAGAGCTCGAAGAAAGTCATCATCCAAAATTCCATTCAGAAGGTAAAACTCTCGCAAACATGAAAACCTTATACCATTACAAGGCAATTCAATGTTAAATCCATTAAGCTTCAGCACATGTAGGGATTTTGCATTAAAGATGGCCTCGGGCAACTTGTAATTACTAGATTTTATTGTTAGGTGTAGTTCTTTGATATTACAAACTACGAGTGTATCGATCCAACAATCGTATACCTCAGGATAAGATTCCAACAGGTAATATGGTAATGGTAGCCAAAACTTATGTATGGAAAGCTTCAGTTTTCGCCGATTTGCTAGGTTTTGATGCACAACATCCACCAACTTTGGCATGTGTTTTGCTGGCTTAGAGAAAAAACCATAACCAAAATTTAAAGAGGAGAGTGATTGGCATGCATTATTCCAAGTCTTGGACAATGTACTTAATCGTGCAACATCTTTATAGAAAAGGAAAGACAAGATGTAGTGTAAAATTGGCTCTGGTAATTCTGAAATTCGATCTGGTGCAGCAGCCATATTACTTTTCTCGAATTCACAACGAAAAGGGTTCGGAATTATTAAGGAAGACAAGTATTTGATGAAACAGAGACACCACATTTATAGAACCAAAAAAGCCAAAGGTTCATCCTAATCCTAATAATAATAGGGAAAAGTATCCTAATCCTAATAATAATAGGGAAAAGTCATCCATTATAGCTTTTGTAATTATTTTTTTTTTCTCAAATTATATTATATTTTCACTTTATTTTATTTTTATCAGAATCTAATTCTTACTCAATCTTGAATTTTTTTGTTTATTTTTTTCTCCTTTTTTTCATTTATTTTATATATCTCTACTTCTTCCGTTTTTTAAAAAAAGTTTTTTTTCTTCTGTCATTTATTTTGTTCTCAAATCATATTATTTTATATTATTTTTTTTATCGTATCAATTTTGGCTTCTTTATATTTGTGTTTTCTTTCTTTCTTTTGTTTTGTTGTTTTTTATTTTATTTATTTCTCGTTCCTTTTCTAATTTTAATTTTTTTTCTCCATAATTTAATTTTATTCGTGAGTTTTTGCTCTTTTTATTTTAATGTTTTCTATACAATAAAAGAAATAACTCATATAGTAGTAAACATTCGTTTATTTTTTATTTTTCTACTCCTTTTTTTTTCTATCTCCTTTTCTTTTTTCTCGTTTTTTTTTCTTTATTATTTATCTTTTTTCTTTTTTTTAGTTCGTTTGGTTTTTTCTCAAATCATATTTTTTTTTTTCCATAATCTAATTTCTTGCTCAATTTTGAATTTTTTTTTAATTTTTGTTTGCTTTTTTTTCATTTCTTGTTCTTTTCTAATTTTATTTAATTTTTTTCCTTTTATTTTTATCTCCATAATCTAATTTCATTCACTTTTTTTTCTCTTTTTTTTTTTAATTTCTGATAATTTTATTGCGGTTTGCTTCAGTCATTCAATAAGACACTTATCACACCTTCATAATACCATCAATATAGTCATATACTAACATGGTATCATGAAGGGCTGCTTCAATATTTAGTATTATGCCCAAATGATAGTTATTGTTGCTCTACTAAAAATAATAAATGTCCTTTTGGATATGGAATTATGGATTCATAACATGAGTTTCTTCAAAATCTAAGAGACCATGGTATCGCGTGCTTTTAACTTTTATATTAAACTCAAAATAAATAGAAATATTTTTAAACATAATTAACAAATTATTATTTATTTTCTTTTCAAATTTGTCCTTGATAGATTAGTTAATTTTTAAACAAAGAAATCATATAAATTGGTATTATTTAATTGTCGTACAAGAAGAGATCTCGCAGGATGCAATTTTTTCTGTTGTAGAGACTTAAGAGAGAAAATAATGGGAAGGCCTTATTTCGTTCAAGGAGTGGCGGTTAACAAATCGACATTTCACCTTCTGCGAGACAAAGATCTCGAACATCGTAGAAAAAAATTCTAACTAACCAGTCAAGTGAATCTTTAATATTCTCTTATTTATTACCTGTGTCTACTATTTAGGCAGAATACCCTCACCCATTCTTACTAAGAAACTGAAAGAAGCCTCAAAAACAGAAGAAAGGGTGAAAAGTGGGGAAGAAAGAGATGTAGAAATAGAAACTGCTTCCGAAATGAAAGGGACTAAACAGGAACAAGAGGGATCCACTGAAGAAGATCCTTATCCTTCTCCTTCCCTTTTTTCAGAAGAAGGGTGGGATCCGGACAAAATCGATGCATACTTTCTAGAAGTAAGTGATTTTCTAGGAATATACCCAAACTAAAAATATCATATAATATAAATTCCAAAAAAATATACTACTTCATATTAAATATTATGATCTTAAATATGTCTATCTTAAGAAGGTAAATCATATTGTCTTGCTAAACAATATCAGATTATACATATATTATACATCCGTTGGCTCTTTTTTTGTTTTAACGGTTGAGTGTACAATTATTTACGTTAATTTTCATGTTCTTTCCATCCAATGTCCGGTATCCATATTGGGGTCCAAACTAAATTTGGATTCGCGTTGGGAAGTATCATATTGGAAGGTAAAACGCTTCCTAACAAGGGCGATTCCATACCCAGGGGATCTCAAACCCGAGACTTCTAATTAAGGATGAAAAAGTCCTTATCACTCCACCACAATCCTCGTTGGTCATAAAGATTTTATTCACAATATTATCTTATAAGTACTCAAGAAAAAAAAATGGAAATCCTTTGGAGATTCTAGTCATCCCATGAACTAAATACGTATAGAAATCTAGGAAAGAATAATATATTATATAACATTTGGCAAGATAAATACAATTCTATCACATTCAAGTATTTATTTGATTACTGACTAATTATTGTGATTTATAATATTTTACATAATTTTTAAATATATAAACTAGAAAATTCTATGACCGAATTGGCACAAAAATTAAGTGTTTAGACTCTCGTATCTCATACTCGTATTATTTTAAACTTAAATATTAGTGGTTGAAATATATTGATTTAGGTATTTACAAATGAGCCTCACTTAGTGGAAATATACTGGGTATGTTGTTATTGTATTTACAAATGAATTAAGTTTATAATGTCAAAACTCTCTATAATTATGTCGTTTGCCGGACATTTTTTTATTGCTATAGTGATATGTTATTATAGATAATTATTATATAACACAATATAACATGAGAAGACCATTACCGGAGAAAACTTGATCATTATAATAAAATGTGTTGTAAAAATCGATGAATATTGTTATAAAGAGAACTAATTGTATAAATTATTTTTTTATATTTAACTTGATATAATTTGCCATTTATTCTAAATTGTCAACTAATGCCAACTAAATAAAATTATTTGCAATTACTGAGACCTGATGGTATTAGTCTTTTTTTTAGGTGATATGAATGGAGTAAATATGTAATATTAACGAACCTGATGACATAATCCTACTCAATTGCCTGATTTGAAGTGCACTAATTTAATGTCACATTTTATTTTAGTTGCACCTGGAAAAAGTAAAGTGCGGAATATAATCGATACATAATTTTATTGTGAGTTTTCTTTTGTTTTAATGGAGTGAAAAATTTGCAACCTTTTGATCCATTTTAATTATTGTGCTTATTAAAAATAATTAATTAAAAATAAAAAAAATTCCCTACAACCAATAATCGAAAGAGAAAATACCAATTTGTTCATCTGAAAAATAGCTGGGCGCAGAAGTCACAGAGCTCTCTTCTCTTTCAATGACAGTAACTTTTTTCAGACAATTTTATTTCTTACATTTTTTGTTTACTTAAGAAAAACACCAACTAAAACATAATTTAATTAAATTATTCTTATTTTTTATTTTTTTAATATTTAATATCTCTTTTTTTTACTACTATATTAATATCTCTCTATATTAATGATTAAAGATAAAAATAAAAATAAATAACTAATTATATATTTTGATTTTTTTGAGATGATAATTACTTCAGGTCAAACTATTTTTAATAAGAACGGCGTGTAAAATATAGAGCGTCCCACTCTAGAATTAATTGTCTGATTTGAAGTGTAACATGTTATGTACTGTGCAGTCTTAGGCAGATGAAACGCCGCCATTTGGAATTTAGCATTTAATTTTTCTCTTTTTGGTAAAATTTATCATTGAATATTTAACTACCAAAATTCAAAACCTTTCACTTACATATATCAAAGCACAAACCAAACTAGTACTAATAGTACTTTTCAACACTAATGGTAAGTATAGTAACAATAATATTTTGTCTGCTATGAAAGCCCCTCCAAGAAAACCACACTTTTTCAAACCCATTTTGCCTGGTTTCAAGCATGAACTGGTATGTTTAACTTAGTGTAAAATTCTTTTGGGGTCGTTTGGTATACGGGATAAGGTAGTATATCCTCAGATTAAGTTTGACAGTATATTTGTATCATATTTGGTTGTTGATATAAATTTATCTCGAGATTAATTTATGCCGTCAATCAAATATGGTATAAATCTAATATCAAACTTAGTCTTGAGATATCTCATCCAGGATTATTTTATACCACCTCCCATATGGGATCAATTTAATCAAAGAATTATAATCTCGTGATAATTTAATCTATGTACCAAACAACCCCTTTACATATTCTTGAGTTAAATTTATATATACTGGTAATAGTATAAAAGAGTTTCACTCTATCATGTCTCTTTTACACCTTTGGTGATGTGATGTGTAATTTTTCGTTTACATTATATATAAACTACAAGATCGTTTGGTCGGTAGGATAAAAATAATAATTTCGAGATAAAATATGGAATTAGCTATCCCCTGTGATATAATAATTCTAAGATATTCTTGTCCATTCCATCTCGCATGCCAAAGGTAAAGGAGTGCAAAGGGGGAATTTATCACAGAAAAGTAACTAAGGACTTGATGAATATTCTTAAAATTGATCCATTGGGTAGACCAGAGGTTGATTAAGGATTTAAACATGATCAGTGTAACCTTAAGCTAAGTTGCTCGGACTCTCAAAAATGTTACCGCACTCGTATCGGATCCTCAAAAAATGTACTACTTTTGAAGGATCCGACAAGCACCGGATGACATTTTTGAAGAGTGCGAGCAACATAGACCTTAAGCAAACATTTGGTATATATATTGTACAAGCATAAATAGTTTAGGGATAAAAATTTAGTTTAGTGTTATCTTTTATTTGGTTATTAATCCTAGAATAACTTAAACACCAAAGTCATGATAATGTCTAAATAAACAATGCAAGCAAAAATTCGGGTAAATTTTACCCGAAGGAAGGGGTTCACGACAAGATAAATCTCAATAATAAGGAGAATAGGGTGAACTTCGTTCCAAATATCAGATAGCAGAACAGAGTAAATAAGGTCATTTTTGTGCGTTAACCGAATGTAGTGAGTGACTTAGTGCGTGAAATGATAAAAACATACCGACTTTTGTGTTACAAAGGAAAAGATGACCTTATTGCACAATTTCTATTAGTTGAGTGACTTTCTGAGTAATCAGCTCTGCGTTATGAGTATCGGAAGTATCCTATTTCATATTACTTACATGACTTTTTTGTGTAATTAACTAACGTAACAGAAAAACCGAAGCCCAACATCATGTCATCAGGCAAGGCTGTTCCCAATGTTGAAGATGCTAAGGGCTTGCATCTCAGTCAGTCTCAATTTATTTGTACCATGAAATCCTATTACCTTTCAAAGTGTTTTCTGGTTAGTTATCGAAACTAAATTCTACTTTCATTTGTTATACTCCAAAAAAAGAAAAGGAAAGTAGATACATGTGTTCTGTTTATTTGAAACGGTTATAAACTGTTTCAGCGTGTTCCAAGCCCATTTGCACGGTTAAACGGTCTCAGGAACAGGAAATGTACGATAACGATAAGAGACGAGCAAAGGTCATGGACATTTAGTCTATATTCATGTAGCAATGTCACCTACATTGGAGGTGGATGGCGTAACTTCTGCGTTGCAAATTGCTTAAAGGAAGGAGATTGCCTAATGTTTGAGATAATATCCAACGGAAAGAAGCCTATATTGAAGTTTCGCGGTAAATTTCTCATCTAAGCCTTTAGCTCTATGTTTCTGAGAATTATATTAGACCTTCCGAAATTACGTCTCTCCTTTTCCCCTCAATTTATTGTGACTATAATAATTCTTTTCTACTTGCTTTATTGGTTTTAGATTCATATTTTGTTTCATTCCCAACGTTGTTGATTGTTTGTGTCGATTTAAAAACTAGATCTGGGAGGAAATGTGTCACTCCAGCCCGAAGGAAAGACGACTAATTTGGATACTGATAAGATTTCCACTCAAGGTCTGGATTTTCACGAACAAATCCTTGTTGCCGTATCTTCTCTAATACATATTTTTCATTTCTAACACCAAAGCTAATTATGTAATGGTAAATAGAGTTAACATCTAACCGAACGTGTGATAGTAGAACAGAGCTAATAAGGTCTTGTTTGAGGTTCCTTTAGAGCTAATTGAGAGAAATGTACATTGAACTATTGATTTACTCTTTCGTTCGTGTACTTCATAAGCATCCTGTCCCTATATTTTCTTACATGACTTTTTTCTTTCTGAATTACGATAATACTCGATTGTTTCTTACTTCAATAATGTACTGACATTGTTTCATTTCAAAAACTAGAGTTGAGGGGAAATGCATCTCTCCAGACTGAAGAAAAGAAGACTAATTTGCATGGTAGAAGAGTTTCCACTCAAGGTCTGAATTTCAAGATCAAATACTGGACACGAATTTCGTTCATTTATTAGTAAAATATATATCTCTTTCTGTTTTCAAGTTTTTGTGAAGTTTTTCAAATTCCCAATTCCATCAACTGACAACAAAATCGCGAGCTCATTTTTGGGAGATTTTATTTATATCAAAAGAATTTTTAGAAGTATATATGAAAGTTTTCCCTTTTCTTGAGAGTAACAGTTAATGATAAAAGATTTTTAAGTTTCGTAGCATGGCTTTTCGAGCTACTTTACTGTACTAGATCTTCAAAAAGCTCTTTCTCGAGTATGTTAGGCTCTATGAGATAGTATTCCTTCCGAAATACTTTTCATCTCTCAAGTTATTTTCTTTCTTTATTGTGACTAAAACAATTCTTTCTACTTCCTTTATAAGTTTTATGTTCAATTCTTTTCACTTCTAACATTGTTGATTGTTTTTGTCGATTTAAAAAATTAGATCCGAGAGGAAATGTATCACTCCAGCCCGAAGGAAAGAAGATCAATTTGGATGCTAAAAAAGTTCCCACTCGAGGTTTGGATTTCACCAGCAAATCCTTATTGTTGTGCCAAGACACATTTTATCATGTTGAGCTATTGATATGTTCGTATATCGTTTAGTGTCGTTTCCTATATATTTCTAACATGACTTTTTCGTGTAGCAGAAAAACCAAATCCCAACATCATATCATCACGCAAGGCTGTTCCCAATGTAGAAGCTGTTAAGGACATGCCTCAATTCAGTTGTACCATGAAATCCTATTACCTTTAGAAGCGTTTTTTGGTAAGTTGCCAAAACTAAATTCTACTTCCATTCTTATACTCTATAGATTAACTTATAAAGTGTGAAGCATACACATGAACTGCTTATGTGAAACTGGTTATAAACTGTTTCAGCGTGTTCCATGCCCATTTGCACGGTTAAACGGTCTCAGAAACAGGAAATGTACGATAATGATAAGAGACGAGCAAAGGTCATGGACGTTTAGTCTATATTCGAGTGGTGGACAAACCTACATTGGAGGTGGATGGCCTAATTTCTGTGTTGCAAATTGCTTAAAGGAAGGAGATTGCCTAATGTTTGAGATAGTCGCCAATGGAGAGAAGCCTATATTGAAGTTTCGAGGCAAATTTCTCATCCTAAGCCTTTAAGTTTCTTTTGGTTTTAGTTTTGTTTATTACAGTGTTGTATCAATTTAAAAGCTAGATATGCGAGGAAACGCGTCACTCCAACCCGGAGTAAGGAAGACTAATGTTGATGCTACAAGAATTTCCACTCAAGGTCTGGATTTCAAGAGCAAATTAAGTCTTGTTGCTGTATACTATCAAATATCTTTGCCTTTTCTTTTCATTTCTCTGGTTCTAATGGTCCTTCTTTCTTTTCCTTTTCATCCGTGTTTCTTTTTAAAATGAAGAACAGACCTCAAGATTGAGAACTAGGATATACTTGGATGAACATATAAGTTATTAACCCAACTAGTACTTCCATTGTAAGTATTTCTTTACTCCCCTTTGTTTTCACGATCTTCCTCCGTTTTGTTATACGTGCTTTTGTTTTTCTTCTTTTCCCCTTAGGCTATTAGGATATTTGGAGAGACTGGAACAATAAACAAATTTCCTATGGTAGTAGTGATATGAAAATATTACTATGCACGCTATGAAAGCGTTATGAGATTCTTGAAAATGTATTTTTATAACTTTAATTTTGTTATTAACGAAACACCAAAGGTTTTGAAATAGTCAGAAAATTATGCAGGTAAATATTCTGAAAAAGTTAATGAAGCAGTTGGTGATGGACACAAGGGAAAGCAGCACTGAAGAATATGATGTTTTTGGATCTATTTAGTACATACATGTTCTCTAAGGTGTACTTTGATGTTTTGTTCTTCAAAAGCCAAAACTGTCTCTTTCTTTAAATATTATTACAATTACATAGTGTTTCCTTATAAGGATCATGTCTTGTTATAAAGCTTCTCTTCGTTACTGTTTTCGTTTTCATATGCAGTTTCTATTGCCTGAATTCTAAACTACTAGACATGAATTTCATTCGTTTATTAGTAGTATATCTCTTGTTACAAGCAAAGTCCCCTTGTTATTCTTGGTAAATTATCGACATTTGTGTAGATGATGTTCTCCCTTATGGACATGGCTGATCGAGGCCAGCTTGTTAGCGTCCCTATAGCAGTGTTGTACGACTATCTTCCTTCGTTGCATTTGATCTATGTTTTGTCAACCTCTGCTATCACATTTTGAATGTTTTGTACATGTGTCACATAGATCAAGTCCAAAGTACTGCATTGCCTTGCTCTCCCCCCAGTTATTTGAGAAAGCTGCTATAAGTGTACCTACCTTGGTTGTTCCTTGTGATGTCTGCTGCTCCGCAATGCCCATCTTTACAACTTCCGTCTGTTGTTCACTTTTTGCTGCCGTTGACTGTGTGGTCTGTTCCACTTCACTATATTGACAGATTTATGCACCATTGGTTCGTCGACGATGTTCTTAATGAACATCCATGTTGGTTGCAACCTGATTTTTACAAAGTTTTGCTCAGTATCCACTTCTCATATTA
This sequence comes from Jaltomata sinuosa, assembly GCA_003996215.1. NCBI lineage: Eukaryota > Viridiplantae > Streptophyta > Magnoliopsida > Solanales > Solanaceae > Jaltomata > Jaltomata sinuosa. The sequence goes on along the minus strand of QJPP01000230.1, from coordinate 383,644 downwards.
GCCAGTTGTCACTTGATGACAGTAACCAGATTTGGCTGTGACCAAGTGGCTTCTCATAGTCCTGTGGTCCTTGTTAATATCATCACCTTTACTTTTAATGCTACCTTTAAAGTATCAGTACTGCTATCTCCATGATTTGGAGGTGATTGTTGGGAAAGCCATGTCAGCAAATTGCCAGTTCATTGGTCAAAATGGACTACTTCAGTAGTTGCAAATTAGTTTAAGTTTCTTAGTTCAAACTAGCATTTCAATGCCATGTATTTAATATGTACAAGAGGGAAAGAGGGATTGGGATATAAATAGAAGCTTATATTATAACAACACACGTTTAATGACAATGAAGTTCAGTTTCTCTCCTCTTCGAGAAAGAATAAAATTCAAAAACAAAAGAAATGAAAAAGTGCAATTTATTGATACTTATTTATGTGATTTTTGAAATTGTATAATTATTAATATGAATACACGCGCTTTGAGAGATGAGAGACCACAGGGTAAGGGCCCAGGGTTGGGTCCCAAGTTAGGAGGTCAAAAGTCGGGTCTCCGACAAATGTCAGGGTCGGGATCAGATTTCGAGTTGGGGTCGAGAGTCGGGTTCCGAGTTAAGAGTGTGGTCGTGGTCGAGAGTTAGGTTCAGGTTGGAATCAGGGGTCGGGTTCGGATTTTGGGTTCCAAGTAGGGGGCTGGGGTTGAAATTAGGGTTCAGGTCTTGGGTAAGGTCTCAAGTCAGTTCTCGGGTAGAAGTCGAGATCGGGTCTCTGGTCGAGGTTGGGCTCGGGTTCAATAGCCGAGTTCTCGGGTCAGGGTCACGAGACATATCCCAAGTTGGGTTTGAATTCTGAGTTCTGGGTTCTGAGTCTCGAGTCAAGGACTGGGGTCCAAGTCAGGGCTGGGTTCAGGGTCGGGTCTAGGTTCTAGTCCAGGGTCGAGGGTGGGGACGGAGTAGGAAGTCAGGACTCGAATCGGGTCCTGGGTCAAGTGTCGAATTGATTCCTAAGTCAAGGTCGAGAATCGGATCATAGACTAAGGTCATGAGTCAGGTCCCAGGTCGGAAGCTTGAGTTAAAGTCGGGAGTCAGGTCTCGGGTTGGGGTCTTTAATTGAGTTTTGGACTAGGGTCGGAGTTGGGATTGAATTCACTTACCCAAAAAATAATTCACTTATTTTTAACTACGCAAAATGACCATTCGACCTATTTTTATTGCTCAAAATAGCCCGTCGGCTTATTTTGGTTGCCGACGAGGTACAACTTCGTCCTTTCTTTTCTTTTTCTTCTTCTTCCTTCATCTACTTCCTCTCTTTTTCTTCTTCTTCCTTCATCTACTTCCTCTTCTTCTTCTTCTTCCTTCTTCTCCTTCTTCGCCTTCTTCGCCTTCTTCGCCTCCTCCTCCTTCTCCTCCTCCTCCTCCTCCTCCTCCTCCTCCTCCTTCTTCTTCTTCTTCTTCTTCTTCCTCTTCTTCTTCCTCTTCTTCTTCGTTGCTTTTCTTCTTCTTCTTCTTCGTCTTCTTCTTCGTTGCTTTTCTTTTTTCCTTCCTTCTTATTCATTGTTTTCAGCCATTAAAGTTTCTTTAAAACTCGATTTTAAGATTGGACGTGCCGAAAACATGAACCTTTTTGAGTGAACGACATATCAAAAGACTCAAAATATCGAGAGGAGCTCATATCTAAAGTTTGAGATTGTTTAGATGAGATTTTGAGTTTGTCGGGATTGAAAGACTCCATTATCCATCACTTTTTAAGATGAACTGCTGCAATGTATAAGGATTGTATAAACAATGTATATGAATGTATATGTATCTCTGATACATAGCTATATGTCATATATACATGATTATATATTATTTATACAATAGAGATATATTACATGTACATTACATAACTATTTATACAATATCAATAGATTACATATACATGCGGCCATTTTTATTGAAGTTTTTCTATCACTTGTACATTTATGTAAGAAACCCATTTTGAACTGCAACAAAACCCATTTTGAACTGCAACAATCTGATCCGGATAAGCTACCTAGTCCAGGCCCTTTCTACATGGTCAGTCTGATGCAAACAGAAAACCAGTTCAGATCGATATGATACCAGATCGTTCTGGTCCATTTGACACCCTTAGTTCGTACTCATAAAAGTGAACTCAAACTCAATGATAAATTACTAGAGTTTGAATTAATAAATTTTGAAACTCAGTGAATTTAATTTGTGCCAACCTGAAATTCAAACTTTTTTTTCTTTTTAATTAATGAATTTCAGATTTAGTACTATAAATTTTTGGATATCTAAAAATAAAAAAAATGTCTTATATTCAGTCATACACATATCATATGTGTCAACGGTAACAACATGCCCAGTCATATTATATGTGTCCAATATTAATAAGTTCAATTTTCAACTATCCAATAGATTAGTACCACACGGCCTATCTATTATAGTATTAAGTTCAATATGAAATCACAGGGCAGGGTGGCAGGATGACATCAATCCTGTTACCTGTGAAAATTCATATATTCTAGGGAACAATTATTAGGTGAATTGAGACTATTAATTGTTATAGTCTTCCTTAAAAGGCTCAAAAGTCAAAATCGCAAATCCAAAATAGCCAAACCGATTAATCCGAGCCGAACTTAAAAAAAATTCAATACAATCCCAATTATTCGTATTGTATATTTTTCAATCCAAAAATTAAATATCCAAACCAACTTTTTCATATTCAATCTGAATGACCAAAAACACCCTCCCCTAATTTCAATAACATATTTCAAACTCCATAAATATTTCCTAAAGTTCTCATATTTCAAGTAGTATGGGATATCTAATGTTTTAAAATTTCATATTCTAATTTAAGAATATGAACATTTATATAATATTTCTGTATTAAAAAGTGGATAACATTTGGTTAATTTTGAAACGCTAGATAAAACTTGATAAGTGATTCAAAAAGGGGCTATTTGCCCATTTCCTCCAAATCATAGTGTAAGCAAAATAATTGAGGCGATTTTCTCTGTTATAATATTAAGTTAGTGTAGAAGTTTTTATTTTCCTCTAGGAGTTCTCACTCTTTTTGTTTTTCTTGGTGATTCAAATTCACAATTTTAGGGTTGAAAGTGACAGTGCTTACCATCGAGCAACTCCTTCTTGTTTAAATGTAGACATGTTTTTTATTTATACCAATGGTTCTTGCATAGGCCGAATGACCGATTATAGAATTGTTTTGATCAAAGAAACACTCAATGATTACCCTTGTCTCTTGACACTGAATATCCGGGTTACATCTTTCAAGTCCAACCATATCTACTTTTAAATTCTCAACATCAGTATGAATTGATGAAATCCAACGTGGATTCCATGAAACTGATACAAGTAGTAGGTGTTACATTTTCCGACGCCGTGGGAACCTTTCGAACTTCTATGGTACTGGTGGACGTATAAGGGAGGTCAATTTATTCGATTTCAATATTTCCAAGGATTATTCATCAAGCATTTCAGTTGGCCTGACCAAGGTATCAATTTTGAAAAATTTAAAAGTTTTGGATGGAAGAGTGGTAAACCAGCAACACTAATGTCTACATCAGGGAATGTGGGAAAGGAAAACAAGGTTAGTGGATATATCAATTTTCAAGGAGGGTATGACTTTGCATATTAGATAAAAAATATCAAGATTTTACTTGATATTGAGTTGTCAAATTCTCTTCTTGAATTTCTTGAAATACTAAAAAGAGAATTTGATTTATTCTATGATGTGAAATATTTAATGAATCAATGCCATCTTTATGGTGATTTGAATGCGATAGCATAGGGTCTCAGGTTAAGAAAACGAGCCTCTAGTAGCTTATTAACATAGATTGTTTTTCAAGAGATACGCGAGATCAATTTTGACGATGAAATGGCTAATATGAAAGATCAGTGGGTATTCTTTCTGGTTACAATGAACCAATTATATATTGCTAAACTGATATTATTGTAACACTTCCGAGGGTCTCCGTGGAAGAAGAGGTGGCTGGGTCGCCGGCGGTGATGGTGTCTTGATTCTTGAAGAAGACATGGGGTGAGTTGAACTGACTTCAAGAATCAAGAATACCGTAAACTTTTTCAAATGAAATAGTTTTGGATTGTGTGGGAACCGCGGGGATGTATATTATATATACAAAAGTCGGTTGGAAATGAAATGAACTAGTTAAATTATTTTTTGTGATTTTAAAAACTAGTTATTTGAAATTATTTGCTATTTTAAAAGCTTAAGACCAAATTCATTCTTTTTCCCCATTTTATGACTCATGTTATAATTGTTCAAACAATCAATAAAGGGTAAAAATAGTTTTAAAAAACTTTCATTTATTAAGGGGCGTGTAAAAGAGAATCAAAACAGATAATTTGAGACGAATAAAGTAATAACCTATATGCTAACTAGTATCTACTCCACGAGCTAGTTATGGTGGTGCCAATTAATGAACAGGTTGAGTTGAATTTAAACGGTTTGAAAATTAATTTGAGTAAAATGGATAATCACCTAACCCTCTCATATTTAAGCGAGTTAAGAAAACAGGTTGAATTAGTAACGCTTCCGGTGAAAAACGGGTTTCACACATTTTTATTAGGTGTTAGAAATTCTTTATTAGATATTATGCAATACACCTTCCGTCACAAAATAAGGTATCATTTATTAAGTTACCCTAATTTATTAGACGTTTCTTTAGAATTGAGCATTACTAAGAAGTAGTTTTTAAATATAAAGATATAGTTAAAAATAATTACTAATTATCTTCTTGAATTTTTAAGTGACAGACAATCCAATTTCTTACTAAATTAAAGCGATTATTTTGAGACGAAGGGAGTACTGTATAGGAAATTCAAATATATTACTGTTAATCGGAAGATCATCATAATAAACTTACCTGAAAAGATCGAAGAACGTCTGAAGCATTTAATTCATCCAATTGAAATATTTTAGTCCGTAGCAATCACGAAAATAACTTACAAATGAAAAATACTTCTGCTTATAATACGTTGCCATGCATTATATTATAGACTTTAACTAACTAAATTAATAATCACTATATGTGCTTGAACAAAATAAAATGACCGTGTTTTGAATGAACCATTTCACACAATTAAACATATGAAACATTATACCGAAGCGGATTTATCTTATACATTTGAAGGATACCGATTACCTTATCATTAAAAGAACGGATAAGGGTTAAATATACTCATTCTACTATTAGATCTGGTGCAGCAGCCATATTACTTTTCTCGAATTCACAACGAAAAGGGTTCGGAATTATTAAGAAAGACAAGTATTTGATGAAACAGAGCCACCACATTTATAGAACCAAAAAAAGCCAAGGATTCATCCTAATCCTAATAATAATAGGGAAAAGTATCCTAATCCTAATAATAATAGTGAAAAGTCATCCATTATAGCTTTTGTAATTATTTTTTTTCTCAAATTATATTATATTTTCACTTTATTTTATTTTTATCAGAATCTAATTCTTACTCAATCTTGAATTTTTTTGTTTATTTTTTTCTCCTTTTTTTCATTTATTTTATTTATCTCTACTTCTTCCGTTTTTTTTAAAAAGTTTTTTTTCTTCTGTCATTTATTTTGTTCTCAAATCATATTATTTTATATTATTATTTTTACCGTATCAATTTTGGCTTCTTTATATTTGTGTTTTCTTTCTTTCTTTTCTTTTGTTGTTTTTTATTTTATTTATTTCTCGTTCCTTTTCTAATTTTATTTTTTTTCTCCATAATCTAATTTTATTCGTGAGTTTTTGCTCTTTTTATTTTTATGTTTTCTATATAATAAAAGAAATAACTCATATAGTAGTAAACATTCGTTCGTTTTTTATTTTTCTACTCCTTTTTTTTTCTCTCTCCTTTTCTTTTTTCTCATTTTTTTTCTTTATTATTTATCTTTTTTCTTTTTTTTAGTTCATTTGGTTTTTTCTCAAATCATATTATTTATTTTTCCATAATCTAATTTCATGCTTAATTTTGACTTGTTTTTAATTTCTGTTTGCTTTTTTTTCATTTCTTGTTCTTTTCTAATTTTATTTAATTTTTTTTCTTTTATTTTTATCTCCATAATCTAATTTCATTCACTTTTTTTTCTTTTTTTTTTCTTTTTGATAATTTTATTGCGGTTTGCTTCAGTCATTCAATAACACACTTATCACACCTTCATAATACCATCAATATATTCATATACTAACATGGTATCATGAAGGGCTTCTTCAATATTTAGTGTTATGCCCAAATGATAGTTATTGTTGCTCTACTAAAAATAATAAATGTCCTTTTGGATATGGAATTATGGATTCATAACATGAGTTTCTTGAAAATCTAAGAGACCATGGTATCGCGTGCTTTTAACTTTTATATTAAACTCAAAATAAATAGAAATATTTTTAAACATAATTAACAAATTATTATTTATTTTCTTTTCAAATTTATCCTTGATAGATTAGTTAATTTTTAAACAAAGAAATCATATAAATTGGTATTATTTAATTGTCGTACAAGAAGAGATCTCGCAGGATGCAATTTTTTCTGTTGTAGAGACTTAAGAGAAAAAATAATGGGAAGGCCTTATTTCGTTCAAGGAGTGGCGGTTAACAAATCGACATTTCACCCTCTGCGAGACAAAGATCTCGAACATCAAAAAAATTCTAACTAACCAGTCAAGTGAATCTTTAATATTCTCTTATTTATTACCTGTGTCTACTATTTAGGCAGAATACCCTCACTCATTCTTACTAAGAAACTGAAAGAAGCCTCAAAAACAGAAGAAAGGGTGAAAAGTGGGGAAGAAAGAGATGTAGAAATAGAAACTGCTTCCGAAATGAAGGGGACTAAACAGGAACAAGAGGGATCCACTGAAGAAGATCCTTATCCTTCTCCTTCCCTTTTTTCAGAAGAAAGGTGGGATCCGGACAAAATCGATGCATACTTTCTAGAAGTAAGTGATTTTCTAGGAATATACCCAAACTAAAAATATCATATAATATAAATTCCAAAAAAATATACTACTAATACTACAACAACAACAACAACAACAACAACAACAACATACCCAGTGTATTCCCACAACGTGAGGTCTGGGGAGGGTAGAGTGTACGCAGTCCGTACCACTACCTCAGAGGTGAGGTAGAGAGGTTGTTTCCTATAGACCCCCGGCTCAAGACAAAAACAGTCTAAAAATAGGCTAAAAAAGGACATAACAAAGATACAGAATACAAAAAAAAAGATAAAACTACAAGAGACGATAGGAAGTAATGTGTAGTAATAAACAACAGACAGACGCAGAACACTGCCACAAACTACTACTACGAGTAATCCAAGAACAAACAACTATAAGCGTAGTACTACGATTACTAGTCGGGACAACAAGGAAAAACACTCCTACCTACTAGCCTACACACACTTCTACCTACTACTCTTCTACCCTAATCCGCGTCCTCCACACCTTCCTATCTAGGGTCTTGTCCTCGGTAAGCTGCAACTGCGCCATGTCCTGTCGAATCACCTCTCCCCATACTTTTTCGGTCTACCTCGTCCTCTCCTGTAACCATCCATAGCCAACCTCTCACACCTTTGCACTGGAGCATCCGTGCCTCTCCTCCTCACATGTCCGAACCATCTCAACCTCGCTTCCCGCATCTTATCTTCCACCGATGCCACACCCACCTTATCTCGGATATCCTCATTCCTAATCCTATCTCTCCTAGTAAACCCGCACATCCATCGCAACATCCTCATCTCCGCCACCTTCATCTTTTGAATATGGGAGTTCTTTACTGGCCAACACTCTACTCCATACAATAAAAGAAGCTAATAGTCTATTTGGCCAAGCTTTTTTTTTTAAAAAAAGTGCTTATTTTAAATAATTAAGGTGTTTGGCCAAGCTTTTGGGAGAAAATAAGTGTTTCTGAAGCAGTTTTTCAGAAGCTAAAAAAAGTAGCTTCTCCCAAAAGCACTTTTTTTGAAAAATACTTTTGAGAAAATTACATTTAGAAGCATTTTTAAAAAATTTGGTCAAACACTAATTGCTGTTCAAAAGTGCTTTTCAAATTTATTGGCTAAATCAAATCAAAATACTTCTTTCGTTCACTTTTATTTGTCCACTATTCTAAAAGTAGATTTTCACTTTTAAAATATCAAGAAAAGATAATTATTTTTTTATATGTTTTACACTTTGCATTAATTACTTATTCTCTAAATCATTTTTTAAAACCTGATATCAAACATCAATTAATATTTGGATAATGTGGTAAAATAGTCATGTAAATTATTTTCTTTTTAATGAGCGTGTCAAAAATAAATATGACAAATAAAAATGAACAGAGAAAGTAGTTATGAATAAGAAAATATGATAATGAAGGAAACATGGTACTTTTAACAACTTACTAGGATGAGCATGGTATGGTATGACACAGTATTGAAAATTTTAATTTTTGATTTTCTAAAAATACTATATTATTACCATATCAAAATTAATTTGGTATGATTTGATATTTTAAAATTCAATTTCGATAGTTTATGGTGTAAATCGATAATTATACATTTGATCGACTTCAACTCACATATACTCATACTAAGGTGAATGGCTCGTGTGCCAATACAAGGCAGATTTGAAAGGTATACAATCAGCTCTATTTGCAAAAACTTAGTATGGTAAAAAATTGTTAATTCTCTGATGTTCGGCTATACCAAGAGCCCCCAAATTTAGAGCTGCTTATCGTTCCAATACATATAGCCAACATAATTGAAAAATACAAATATTTTATCCTGATAGTTATCTCGACCTGAACCATAACACAATTGTTCTCCGTTGTCCCCATATAGCTAGTACGTAGTATATTTGCTTTTCACCCTGCAATGCCCAATTAAGCAACAACCTAGCCAACAATTTGCAGTTGAACAGTTATATAGTTCTGTATTGAAGATATGGCTATAATATTTGAAAAATAGTATTGTTATTGAACAATGAGAGGAAGCAACATTAAATGTATTTTTTTTTATGTTTTACTGTTGAACATAAAGTGACGGAATTAGTTTTCACTAAAGAAATTTAAAATATAAAAAAATAAATATACGATGAAGTCAAGAAAGATCGGTATCGACTATATATATATATATATATATAAAATAATTTAATTGCATATATATAGTATATTTTTTCGGAATGAACCCCCTTCCAAGTATCCTAGCTCTGCCCATGTGAACATATTGCATAAAATCTAAATCTTTGAAGTATTTCAGTGATCAGCAGAAATTAACTCCAAAAAATTCAAAATTAATTTCAGCTAAAAAAAATCCTATTTTGGGTATTATTATTTTTAAATTTTTTTTGGATACTACGAATAAGAAACTACAAATAAACACACTTTAACTAAACAAATAAAAAAAACTTTCAGGCTTTTAAATACCTTCGATAATACTTCCTCCGTTCCTTTTAGTTGTCATGATAAGACTTTGCATTAGGAGTGTAATTTAACTCATATACCCTTATTAATTTTTATCTATTTATGTATCTTTTAGTTCTAGAATAATTAATGCTAAAGGCAAAGTTAAAAAAAGTAATTAATTCTCTCTTAATTCTTTAAATTGACAAGTATTTTGAAATAATAATTTTTAATATACATGACAACTAAAAAAGAACGGAAGGAGTAGCAGATTAGCAGATAGCCAAATAAAAAGTGACTCAAACCTAGAAATGAAAACACACACAAGCACAATCTTTGGAAAATAGAAAGGTAATATTGACTTCATGTTCCAGGTGAAGTAATTTCAAAAACACACGTACACTTCTAGATAAAGCCACATATGAAAATTATATTTAATGTCAAAATTGTCCTTAATCTTTTAGACATAAGACTTTAACCAAACATGTTGAAATCACCTTTTCTAATATATAGATTAGGGAGAATAGCCCGTGTCACCACGGACCCAACACAAATTAGCTTTATTGTAAAAATTTGAATATGGTAAAATTAAATAATTTTTTCTTTCTTTGGCGTTCGCTATAACAAGTCTCGAATTTATAGTTGCTTGTCGTTTCAACCCAGTTAACCAGCATAAATACATAATTGAAAAAATACAAATATTTTATCCTGATAGTTGTCCAGCACTAGATCATAACACAATAGTTTTCCGTCGTCCGCATATATCTAGTAGTATAATTTGGAAAAGGTAGTATAATATAGCTTTTTGTGAAGTTATTGTAAAAATGTTTTACCACCAAAATGATGCCTGTTTGTACGCAAATGATTTGTTTGTACTAAAAATAAAGAGTGAGTTCAGCATAAAGTAACTCCAACAAATCCAAAAATAATTTCAGCAAAAATCTTAAACCCAAAAATTAATTTAAGCAAAAACCAAAAAAATAATAATCCAATTTTGGGTATTACTCAAACAAGAAACTACAAATAGACACACTTTAAAAGAGCAAAGGGAAAAAACTTTCAGGCTTTGGAATACCTTGGATAAAAGCAGATTAACAGATGCCCAAATATAAAGTGATTCAAATCCAGAAAACGAAAAAGATGAAGGAAATGTTGGGATCGAAATCGAGAGGGCATCATGCAGAAGCTAATAGTTGCAAACTTTGAAGACGATAAATTAGATAACAAAGAAAAACATACTAAAAACACAATATTATTATATGATTTGACCAATTGACCTACATATTAAAAACGAAAACTAAAAAGCATAAAGACTTATTGGGAGAATAATCTCCCCCTAAACGAAACTCTTTAAACGACTACATTGTGGATGCTATTATGTTATGTTTGAGAAGAAAAGATATTCTATTTATAGAATTATAAGACTTTTCTTCCAAGAAAAGGATAGATATTGTAGAGTTTTTTTTTACCAACAAAACCTTTTCCGTCAAGAAACCTTTTTGAATTAAAACAAAATTGTGTAGAATCCAAATAAGGTAGGAAATTCAGGGTAAACCCTAACAAATCTCCCCTTGGCCTGAATTTTCTGGTAAAATAATCTTGATCTTCTTTTTCACATAATCTTCATATATCACTGCTGCTTGCCATGGTTAAAAATTGATATGAGTTAAAATTCGAGCTTGTGCATTAAAAGTGAGCACATGTTAATAATATTGAAGCCATGTGTTAAAAGTGAACAAGGTTGAAAGTGGAGCTCATGCGTTGAAAGTATGCATGAGTTGAAAGGAGTCCAAGCGTTGTAAGTTAGCAGGGGTTGAAAGTTGGAGCTCATGCGTTAAAGTAAGCATGAGGTGAAAATTGATTTTGGTTTTTAAAGATGGAGCAGCAGAATTGTTAAAAATATGGTTGAAACTTGAAACTCCTTCTCCACGTGTAGTATCTAGACAAAAATCTTCATTATCATCAAATTAGTTGCAACTTTATTTGAAACCGCCTTAAGACATGTCTTCAACCTCGTTCAACCTTTGGATCATTGAATCATTGGATTGTTGGATCGTTGAACCCATTGGATCGTCTGGCTCTGATACCACTTGTTGGGATCGAAATCGAGAGGGCGTCATGCAGAAGCTAATAGTTGCAAACCTTGAAGGCGATAAATCAGATGACAAAGAAAAACATACTAAAAACATAATATTATTATATAATTTGACCAATTGACCTACATATTAAAAACTAAAACTAAAAAGCATAAAGACTTATTGGGAGAATAATCTCCCCCTAAACGAAACTCTTTAAACGACTACATTGTGGATGCTATTGTGTTATGTTTGAGAAGAAAATATATTCGATTTATAGAATTACAAGATTTTTCTTTCAAGAAAAGGATAAATATTGTAGAGTTCTTTTTTACAACAAAACTTTTTTCGTCAAGAAAACTTTTTTGAATTAAAACACAATTGTGTAGAATCTAAATAAGGTAGAAAATTCAGAGCAAACGAAAAAAGATATGGGCAAATCTAAAAAAAATCATAGACAACAACACAAGCACAACCTCTCATATTACAGGTGGAGTAATTTTAAAAACATACATAGACTTCTAGATAAAGCCACATATGCAATCTATATATATATATATGTATATCTATCTATATTATATTAAAAGTGTGAAGCACCTTATAATGTGATTTGAATTTTTTACTCTTCATTAAAAGGGTTTGCTTTAGACAAAGTTGTCTTTTCATCATTTTTCTCAAATAAATTATAATTACACATAAACACTAATATATATTAAAATATTAATAATATTTATACTCTTAAAAGTTCCCCAAAATCCCTAAAGTTCCAAAAAAAAAGTCGACGGCCTTTTCTTAATTTTGGCATATATATATATATATATATATTGTTATTTTCACATAATTTATTTATTTTATATAATTTTTTTAATTTATTAACATGTGCAACGCACATACATTAAGACTAGTTATATTAAAAGTGTGAAGGACCTTATAATGTGATTTGAACTTTTTGTCCTTCATTAAAAGTCTCTACTTTAAACAAAATCGTCTTTTTACTATTTTTCTATAATTATTATTATTTAATTATTATGTTAATATTGAGGACTTCCTAATATTTAGAAATTCAAATTCAACTAAATTTTGGTTATTAAACCCTAAAAAAGGCTATGTAAATTAGTCTAGAACTCTTTTATCAATATTAAATATGTTATATTCACTTGAAAAAATTTGGTATAACAATATAACTTACGTATGGAAAAGTTGTAGAGTCCAAGTTCAATATAATACCTTCCATGCATGTTTATAGGGTAATTAAAAAAAGACAAATAAAACTTACCTATTTAAGAGTTTTAAATTTTTTTAATCCATATTTCTGATTACTTTTACCATAAGAAAAGGTCGGCTGAAGATTTTTCCAAAAAAAGATTCGGCTCAAGTTATTGAATTTTACCTCTATGATTGTCTTTTCACTTATTTCCTTCAAATAAAAATTCAAATCAAATACTCCTTCTAAACTGAAAGTCCCACTGCCCTTATAAACATAAATACCCTACTTCTAAACTATAAATTGGTCATGTGGACTGTGGAGTGACATTGTATGTCATGTTAGTGGATGCTTGCCCTTTCAAGAATCCTGATGAACCAACAGATTTTAGGAAGACGATCAATGTACATCTTAATCATTGTAATGATTTTGTTTCAATTTATTTTGGATTTTTCATTACAAAACAAAAAAATTAACATACCTTTTTGCTACTCAGAGAATCCTGAGCGTGCAGTATTCTAATGCTGAGAACATTCAGTTGGAAATCTGGCACAGGTTAGTGGGTTTTTTAGAGTAATCAGTACGCAGAAGTGGTAGATGGAGTTTTGGCATGTTTCTGTTGTGTGATTGCATTGGGAATTATGATAAAAAAAAAATACGTAGTCTTTTCATAGTGACAACAGAGCTAACTGCTAAGCATGTTTTGCACAGAAGATTGTACACGGTATGGATAGTTATGCTTTTATTGGAGTTAACCACAGAGTCTTTCGGATCAGGGTGAGTGAAATTTTAATGCTTCGTGACAAAAAAATTCACAAGTTTTTGAGTGTCTTTTTTGCTAACCTTCTAGACAATATCTTCTGGTGAGTTCTTGTAGCCTCTTCCATTCCTTTGGTACTGTTGATGGACAGATGGTCTGCAATAATCTGCCAAACATTGGTCCTGCACATGGAAAATAAGTGACACTTGAGAATTCAATCACCAATGACCTGATCTTGGTCAAGATATAAGTGATGTATATATCAATTATTGAGATACAGGGGCATAGTCTCAAAGGTATAGCTCAATTCTTAGAGTACGCGATTAAGTATTTAAGTGAAGTGGACTGCGGATAATCTTTAACTTATTATGACTGAGTACCTGATATTCGCATGTTGAATTTGATCTTGGGAAACTTCTTTGTGTCAAAAAAAATTCTGAACTGAACTTTGTAAAAGTCGTCCCCTTGAATCTCTTGAAGCCTGTTTTGGAAGGTGTCTGGCATGTTTATGACCATTATCTCCTGTATTTTAGCTAGATAAGTCAATCCATCAGGAACCATCTCCAATTTCTTGCATTCGTCGATTTCTAGATGAACTAGATTGGGCAGGGCCCCTGTCTCCACCCTCCAGCTTTCTAAATTTGATAGCCCCTGGAGTTTTAGAGTTTTGGGGAAACACAACACATTTCCTTTCCAATGAACGCGTTTCTACGTAATGACAGGGTAAATAGTTTAGGCAGCTTCTGTAAAATAAGCACAAGGTCTTCTTCAAGTCCACTCATTTTCAAGGTTAACTTAGTGAGGCTTTGTGAAAAGGAGTGGCGTTCTGGTAGCTTACTGATATGTCCAATTAAATCTAACTTGCGGAGATGGTGACAACCTAACAGTAGCTTCATAATATTAACTTAACAGTAGCTTCAGAATGTTTAACTCTTTTTCTGAATGAAATTTGTAGTAAATGCGAAAAGATATTTTCCTGAGTCTCCCCGTTCTGAGGGTCAGATGTGTGATGATATCTTCCATATCATCGAACTCCAGCTAGAGAACAGATGCGAGATTCTGAAGTTTTGTTAACTTGAAGAGATCTCTAAAAGGAGCAACTTGTGTATCAAAGTTCTTCAGCATTTTCAAATGGCTTAAAGGACTTAGCTCCAACTTATACGTGTTTTGATGTGAACGAGGCAGATATACATTCCTCAAGTCTTGCATCTTCTGTAGTATTCGGCAAAGTAATTTATCCTCAAGTCAAGTGTTTGTAGGTACTTAAGATTACCTACAAACTATGGCAGTTTTTGAAAGTGTGAATGTCTTAAGCTCAGGTATCTCAAGTGCACCAAATTACCAATTGCCTTGTGTAGGATTTCCTCAAAAGAGAACTTCTCGAAATGCAAAACCCTCAACATTGTGAAGTTATGCAGAGACCTTGGAATATAGGCAGGAGATATGTTGTGCCTTCGCGTCCCATCGATCTTGGAAAGAATAAAGCTGATCTAACATGCTGAAAGGACTTATCTTCAGTAGAGAATAGTTCTGAACATCATTGTCTACGGTGATAGAGACTCTTTGTACGGTGTGTATTGATGTTGCTTTAGCTGAAGAAGAGCAGTGCGTTGATTGATGCAAATGTTGAAAGTTTTCCTCCTTTGCTTTTGATAAACATTCCAATGACATTGTATTTAAGGAATCATGTGAAATTTGTTGAGGTGTGCGCAAGTTTAATTAGCCAAGACACCACGAATATGAAGAATAATTAATTTTTTGTTAGTCCTCATTCTATATGTAAATTCATCGTAGTTAGTCATATATGTTTAGGAATTTTCTCTTAGATGTATAACTTGTGTGGTAGAAGGGTGTTTTAGAAATCATGTTCTTAGATTTTTCTGTGTTTAATCATACATAGGCCGTGACAAAATTGTGATAGCAACTGAGTCTTTAGGTTCAACTGAAAGTAAACTGACTTTTGTCATTGTGCCATGGAATTATTTTTGATTGAAAAACTTAAAGGAATTTGGAGAGTATGTCAAGCACATATCAATCTTACATTATATGAATTTTATTTTACATGAAAAATATTTGAATGGTCTATTATAGTTAAAGTCCCTAATCAAAATGTTGATCGAGTTTTTTTTTAAAAAAATTATATACTCTAACGTGGATACACGCGCAAAGCGCGTACACTAAACTAGTTATATTTAATGTCATAATTGTCATTAATCTTTTCTATATAAGACTTTAAACAAACATGTCGAAACCCCCTCTTCTAATATATATAAAAAAAAAAAAAGAATTATGACTTTAACTTTTCAAAAAACCTCTTAATTATATCATATTAGCACCTTACATATAAAAATATTCAAAATAAAGTATAAATAATTTCTTTTGTTTCTCAATCATTAGAAAATGATATTTTGATTAAGATAGAGTAGTTAAAGTTTGAATTTTAAAAAAAATTAATTTTGAACTAATATCATTATTTTATATATTTATTAATATTATAATACAACAACAACAACAACAACAACAACATACCCAGTATATTCCCACAGCGTGGGGTCTGGGGAGGGTAGAGTGTACGCAGTCCATACCACTACCTCAGAGGTGAGGTAGAGAGGCTGTTTCCGATAGACCCCCGGCTCAAGACAAAACAGTCTAAAAATAGGCTAAAAAGGACGTAACAATGATACAGGATAAAAATACAAGATAAAACTACAAGAGACGATAGGGAGTAATATGTAGTAACAAACAACAGACAGAAACAGAGCACTGCCACAAAATACTACCACGAGGAATCCAAGAACAAGAAACTAAAAGCGTAACACTACGATCACTAAACGGGACAATAAGTAAAAGAAAAAAAGCAAACACACTCCTACCTACTAGCCTACCCACACTTCTACCTACTACTCTTCTACCCTAATCCGCGTCCTCCACACCTTCCTATCTAGGGTCATGTCCTCGGTAAGCTGCAACTGCGCCATGTCCTGTCGAATCACCTCTCCCCAATACTTTTTCGGTCTACCTCGTCCTCTCCTGTAACCATCCATAGCCAACCTCTCACACCTCCGCACTGGAGCATCCGTGTCTCTCCTCCTCACATGACCGAACCATCTCAACCTCGCTTCCCGCATCTTATCTTCCACCGACGCCACACCCACCTTATCTCGGATATCCTCATTCCTAATTCTATCTCTCCTAGTAAACCCGCACATCCATCGCAACATCCTCATCTCCGCCACCTTCATTTTTTGAATATGGGAGTTCTTTACTGGCCAACACTCAACTCCATACAACAAAGCTGGTCGGACCACCACTCTGTAGAATTTGCCTTTAAGTTTAGTAGGCACTTTCTTATCGCACAAGATTCCAGATGCGAGCCTCCATTTCATCCACCCAACACCAATACGATGGGTGACATCCTCATCAATCTCTCCATTTCCTTGAATAATAGACCCAAGATACTTGAAACTCCCTTTCTTTTGGATGACCTGTGTACAGCTTCACTTCTGCATCCTCATCCTGAGTCGCCTCACTGAACTTGCACTCCATATATTCAGTCTTGGTCCTGCTCAACCTAAACCCCTTCGACTCGAGGGTCTGTCTCCAAACCTCCAACTTAGCATTAACTCCTCCGCGAGTCTCGTCCACCAAAACTACATCATCCGCAAATAACATGCACCATGGCACCTCACCTTGTATTTGCCGCGTCAATACATCCATTACCAAGGCAAATAAAAACGGGCTAAGGGTCGATCCCTGGTGCAACCCCATTAACACGGGAAAGTGCTCCGAATCTCCTCCCACAGTTCTAACGCGAGTCTTGGCCCCCTCATACATGTCCTTAATTGATCTGGTGTACGCCACGGGTACACCTCGAGCCTCCAAGCACCTCCAAAGGACCTCCCTAGGGACTTTATCATACGCCTTTTCTAGATCGATGAACACCATGTGCAAGTCCTTCTTCCTTTCCCTGTACTGCTCCACCAGTCTTCTAAGGAGATGAATAGTTCTGTAGTCGAGCGTCCTGGCATAAAGCCGAACTGGTTCTCTGAAATAGGCACGATCTGTCTCAACCTCAACTCCACCACCCTCTCCCAGACCTTCATAGTGTGGCTTAGCAATTTGATACCCCTATAGTTGTTGCAACTCTGAATATCACCCTTGTTCTTGTACAAAGGAATCATCGTGCTCCACCTCCAAGCTTCAGGCATCTTTGCCGTTCTAAAAATACCATCAAACAACTCGGTTAGCCACTTCACACCTGTCTCACCCGAGCTCTTCCAAAAATCAACGGGAATCTCATCTGGCCCCGTCGCCCTACCCCTTCGCATCTTACGAATCGCAACCTTAACCTCTTCAACCTTTATACAGCTACAATAATCATAGTCACGACGCCTCTCTGAGTGTGCCAAATCTCCCAGCACAAAGCTTTTGTCCCCCTCTTCATTCAAGAGTCCATGGAAGTAAGACTGCCATCTCCTCCTAATGAGTACCTCATCTACTAGTATTTTGCCATCTTCGTCCTTGATACACTTCACTTGGTCAAGGTCCTGAGTCCTCCTCTCTCTAGCCTTTGCTAACCTGTATAACTTCTTATCCCCACCTTTATCCTCTAAAGCCGCGTATAAGCTTTCAAAGGCTGCCGTTTTAGCTGCCGTTACCGCTAACTTAGCCTCCTTCCTAGCAATCTTATACGCCTCCCTATTCTTTCGCCTCTCCTCCTCATCCTTACTCTCTACCAACTTCGCATATGACCCCTTTTTTGCCTCCACCTTTCTTTTTACTTCTCCATTCCACCACCAGTCCCCTCGATGCTTGCCAGAACGACCTCTCGAGACGCCCAACACCTCTCTAGCCGTCTCCCTTATGCAACTAGCGGTCGTATCCCACATATTATCCACATCCCCACTACTCCCCCAAGCCCCCCTAGTCAACAACTTCTCCCCTATTTATTAATATTATAATAATGTATATAAATTTTATATGTAACAGCATACTTTAATATAATATTCGATGTTTCGATATTTTTTTTATAAATACCATACCAAATATCAAATCTTTTGAAAATGCAAATATCATAATACCAAAAAATTTAATTTCAATATGATATTCAATATCTACTGTACCAAACCCACTCATGGCATTGTCTTCTCCCACCTTCACAGCCATCTATCCCCACCAACCCCCACCCTATCAACCTGAACCAACCGCTATAATTTTTTAAATGCCCCACTCACCCCTCACCCACACAATTTTCTTTTAAAATTTATTTTTCTACCCCACTCCAACTCCCGCGCCACCAACCCTCAATCCACTCATCTTCATAGTTTTATTTTAGATATATAAAAATAGTTTTAAAGTAAGATATTTTATTTACATACCAAAAACAAAAAATAAATAAAAAATCACTTATTTCTCTAAAAAAAATATTTTCTTTTTTCATGGAAAACATTCCTCCATACCAAACACACCCTTAGTCGCTACCTTATACTCACTCGCGGTGAAGTAGGGGACAACTACACAAATGCCCCTTAAAGGGAGTGACTTTGTATTTTTGCCCTCCATAAAAAAAGGTCTTACAAAAATAGTCTTCCTTCTTTTTATGTATAGAATAACTACCTTTTTGCCCCTCTATACTTCAAATATATATATATATATTTTATTTTTATTTTTTTGGTGAAAACAGTAAACATTTCATTTCATTCCAAAAAATTGATATTTACAATGCCAAACAGATGCTGACCACCTGCTTCTCAAACCTATTCTATCCTGCAACTCCAGTACTTAGTGAAAATAGTCTAACTATCAGCTACACAATATTTACAGAGCAAGGAATTGTAGACACTAGGATCAAAACAAAAAACAAAACATTTCCAAGGTAGCAGCAGGTATTGTGAGACGCGACTCTGCTGCTTCATGGACTGCCATTCAGTTGCATTAGTGAGTCCTTTGATATGAATATGCTATTTCTCTACAAATAGAGTCAGTCTGAAACAGTCCCGCTTGGAATCGTAGATGGTTCCTGTCCCTCCAAATAATAGCCACCAACACACCAAAAACACAAGAGATGATAGCTGCATTATCGGATTTACGTTTAGCCAGTTGATTTGCCCAATTGAGTTCTGCAGTCCAGTCCCCTATTTGTCTTTGTACTCCAATCCAGGCTAGCAATCTTCTCCATAGATTCTGAGTTACAGGGCAGGCAAAGAAAAAATGCTCAAAAGATTCAAGTGGGTCTTTACAGAAGACACATTCCAAAGGGATATGTATACCAAACTTTTGTAATCAGTCTACTGTAGCTAACATTTTCCATGCTGCTAACCATAGAAAGAACTTGTGTCTTGGATGGATAGTAGGGTGCAACACAATATTTTTCCATGGCATCTTTGGGAATTGTGGAGTTAAACATAGATACATTTTTCTGATGGAAAATTTTCCAGCAACCACCATGGAGTTTAACCGAGTCTTCAAGTCTCCTTGAAGATGTAGAGATTCCATGATATACTTCCTTGTAGACAGTATATTACTCAAATATTTTTAAACAACTCTTCATGTTCATTTGCCTCTCAACTTTTATATTTATTTCTTTTTCTCTTTTTTATTTTTCTTTGATTTTTATTTTTTCTTTTATCATTTTTCCTTTTTTCTCAACCTTTATTTTTATTTTATTTTTTCTTCTACATTTTTTTTCTCAATCTTTATTTTTTCTCTTTCCTCCTCTCAATTCTATTTTTTTCCTCCTTTTTAATTTTTAATTTTAATTTTTTCATTTTTCTCAACCTTTATTTTTTCGTTTATTTTTTGTTTTGTCCTTCTTTTTTTTTTTTTTTTTTTTTTTTTTGTTTTTTCTTCAATCTTTATTTACATTTCTCCTCTCAACTTTCTATTTTATTTTTTTTCTCTTTTTTTTTTTTTCTATTCTCTTCTTTTTTTGATCTATATTTTCGGTTCAATGACCTTAATTTGTAGATTGTTTTTTATGAGATATTCTATAACTCTTGCTTTAGAGGCAAGACTTAGCCCAAGGACTTCCAAACAACAAATTACCCCCCATGAACAAGGCTTGACACTAGCACATTGTGTCTTGATTTATGAGATGCTTTATAACACTTGCCTTAGAGGCAAGACTTAGCCCAAGGACCTCTAAAAAAATACAAGTTACACCCCACGGGCAAGAGTTCACACTACTTCATTGTGGTCTTAATTTATGAGATACTCTATAACTCTTGTCTTAGAGGCAAGACTAGGTCAAGAATTTTCAAACAACAAGTTATACCCCACGAGCAAGGCTTGACACTACCTCATTGTGTCTTGATTTATGAGATATTCTATAACTCTTGTCTTAGAGGCAAGACTTAGCCCAAGGGTCTCCCAAAAAATAAGTTACGCCCCATGGGCAAGAGTTGACACTATCACATTGTGCTTGATTTATGATATGCTCTATAACGCTTGCTTGAGAGGCAAGAATTAGCCCAAAGACTTTCAAATAATAAGCTACGCCCAATGGACAAGAGTTGACAATACCACATTGTGTCTTGATTTATGAGATATTCTATAACTCTTTCCTTAGAGGCAAAACTTAGCTCAAGGACTTTCAAACAACAAGTTACGCCTCATAGGCAAGAGTTGACACTAGCACATTGTGTCTTGATCTATGAGATGCTCTATAACGTTTCCTTTAGAGGCAAGACTTAGCCCAAGGGTCTCCCAAAAAATAAGTTACTCCCCATGGACAAGAGTTAACACTACTTCATTGTGTCTTAATTCATGAGATACTTTATAACTCTTGCCTTAGAGGCAAGACTTAGCTCAAGAATTTTCAAACAACAAGTTATGCCCCACGAGCAAGGCTTGAAACTACCTTATTGTGTCTTGATTTATGAGATGTTCTATAACTTTTGCCTTAGAGGCAAGACTTGTTTCAAAGGACTTCCAAACAACAAAGCACGCCCTTAAGTTTACTTCGATATCAAAGAAAGAAGATCCTCTTTGCGAATTATCCAACTTTCTGTTCATTAACAAAAAATAATAGAGGTTAAGAAAAAAAGAGAAAAGAAAAAAATAAAAATTTAAAACAAAAGAAAAAAGGAGAGAAAAAAAAGAAAAAAAGAGAAAAAAAATGTTGAGAAAAGAAGAACAAAAAAATAAAGGTTAAGAGAAAAAGAAAAAGAAAAAAAAGAACAAAAAACAAAGATTGAGAAAAAAGAAAATGAGGATTAAAAAAATTGAGAAAAAAAATAAATAAAGAAAAAGGGCAGCCCGGTGCATTAAAGCTCCCGCTATGCGCAGGGTTCGGGGAAGGGCCCGACCACAAGGGTCTATTGTACACAGCCTTACCTTGCATTTTTGTCAGAGGCGGTTTTCAAGGCTTGAACCCGTGACCTTCTGGTCACATGACAACAACTTTACCAGTTACTCCAAGGCTCCCCTTCAAAGATAAAAGAAAAAGGGGGGGAAAAATAAAGTTGAGAGAAATAAAGGTTGAGAAAAGAAAGAATAAAAAAATAAAGGTTGAGAGAAAAAGAAAGAAGAAAAAAAGAACAAAAAAATAAAGGTTGAGAAAAAAGAAAATGAGAATTAAAAAAATTGAGAAAAAAGAAAAAAAAAGACAAAAATATAAAAGATAAAAGAAAAAAAAAATGAAAAATGAAAAGTTGAGAGACAAATGAACATGAAGAATTATGGTATAAATGGGCAAAAATGTATATGTTTTATCTATACCATATTAAAAGTGTGAAGCACCTTATAATGTGATTCAAACTTTTTGCCCTTCATTAAAAATCTTTACTTTAGATAAAATTGTCTTTCTACTATTTTTCTTAATTATTATATTATTATATTTATAATATTTAAGACTTTAAAATCAACTAAAATCCTAATTTAAAAGAAAAAAATCCTAATTTGAGTCTATATATTCACACAAACACAACTACCCCATTGCCTCATGAAAGCTCTTAGATCTCTCTGCTTAGGTTACCAACACATAGCTCAGTTCTACTATCATTGTCCATGAAACAAAATAATCCAGGAGATGAAACAATAAAGCAACTGGATGTCCAAATGCTTTTGGAGTTGATAAAGAAGCCAAGTACTATCTTTTTTAACCAATTTCGTGCACCCCTTAACTATACTACTTGTATTTTGTCACTAGCTGCTATTTTTTTGGTTTAATTTTAGATGGTAGATAAAGTTTGATCAGGCTTTGCGGGTATTTTTTATGAAGGTTAGGTTTAATAGTGTTGTTTTGATATCTCGATTATCGTATTATTTTGCTAGAGTTTCTGTTCTGTTACTATCTATTGTTTTTCTTATTATCCGTATGTGTATAACTAATATTCTTTAATATTTGATTTAAAGTCTTAAATATTAGAATTTTTATTTTAAAATTCTATACTAAAATAATAACATATTTGAGTATCATATTTATTTATATCATTAGAAAAATACAACATTTATTTTAACATCAATTGCTACTTTTTAATAATTTTATTTTTTAGTATATATATAATTTTATTGATTGACACAAGACACACGTACTTTTGCACGTATATTAAACTAGTAAATAGAAAGGAAGAGTATTTTTTTAAAAAACTTTTCTTACTTAGGACCACAGTGAAGCATTTTTGAAAACCGCTACGATTTTTCAGCTTTATGATAAAATTTTCTTTCCGTATTCAGCTAACATCAAATGTGATTTCTTTCTTGCTTTCTGTAATCATCAAACTGATGTTTTTTCTTTCATAGAATCATAGTATTTGTTTACACAGTCCCCTGACATGAAAAAAGCCCTCTGTTTTTCATTACATTTGTTAACTTCCGTACAATACCATCAAAATATTCTTCATTTATATCTAATGGGTAAAAGAAAAAAACTATCTTTTCTCTAGAATTATACCCTCACTTTCTTGGCTACCATGAAAATCCCTCCAAGGAAACATCATTTTTTCAAACCTATTTTGCCAGGGTTCAAGGATGGAATTGTAAGTAGTACTAACACTTTTCAGATTTCAAGTTCTTGGGTTGTTGCAGTTTACTATTATGTGTTCAAAATGTAATCTTTGTTGAAATTTTCGTAAAATTTTCACATTACTGAACCCAGAAAAAGGGTGTGTTCTGGAAGGAAAATGTTTTCTTGGAAAATACGTGTTTTTCTTACTTTATTTGGCCAAAGAAAGTTGAAAATTTGAAGTTTGTAAATTTTTGAACTTGAAGTTATGTTTGGACATGCTTGGAATTTTTTAAAAGTTTTGTGAGTGGGAGTGAAGGTTTCGAAAATATTTTGAAGATAAATTTTTAAAATTTAATCCAAAATCTATGATCAAACACTAACATAGACTTATAGCCTATTTGGCCAAGCTTTTGGGATGCCAAAAGTGCTTATTTTTTTTAAAAAAAGAGTTGTTTGGCCAAACTTCTAGGAGAAAATAAGTGCTATTTTTCTGAAGAGCACTTTTAAAAAATACATTTTTCAAAATAAACTTATTTTAGAAGTTTGGCCAAATATGCTATTAGGCAGATTCAGATTTCAAGTTCTTGGTTGTTGCAATTTACAGTTATGAGTTCAAAATGTAATCTTTGTTGAAATTTTAGTAATTTTTTTCACATTTCTCTACGTAGAAAAATAAGCATCAGAGGTGGAGGAGGGTGGAAAGGGTGGTGACCTGGTAGTTCATCACTGAAATAAGACATATATACTAAAGATCAAAAGCATAATCCAAATGCATATTCTTGTATTGTTTATTGGGTAGAAAATAGTGTTGTCGCGTCTTCAGTGAAAAATAATACTGTGATATACAGAAAAATTTCTTTATATAACTTATTTTTCACTTATATTTTATTTAGTATGATGATGATGATAGGAAATGAGCTTAAATGAATAAGTGGAGATTCATATAGTTGACCCCAACTTGTTTGTGACGGAGACGTAGCTATTATTGTGTATATATATATAGAACTTGTTGAATTCCCTCTATATAAAGAAAATCCTTAGTGTAGTGTCTTTTGAATCCCCTTTTAGAATTTCTGGCTAATTGAAAAGGAGGATATCATTTTGGGACAAGGTTATTTTGATTATACATATATGTTGTACTGCAGAATATTCCTATAGGTTTCTTGAAGTATTTGAGGGGACTTGAACATATTAAACATGCAGTAGTGAAAAGGGCTGGTAAAAAGTGGCTAGTGAAAGTGAACGGCCGGCGATTTGAAGAGGGCTGGAAAAAGTTCGCAGAGGAGCATGATTTGCAGATCGGAGATTTGTTGATTTTCAGACATGAAGGAGAAATGGAGTTTGGTGTTTCCATCTTTGACTCAACTCACTGTGAGAGAAAATATGCAGAGTTTTTGCAACAAGAAGAAGGGAAAGGTGTAGAAGAAAAAGATGATGAAGAAGAGTACAAAGAAGAAGAAGACGAGGAAGAAGTAGCAGCAGCAGCTCATACTGTTGAAGAGACTTCCAAGGATTTTGAATTCAAAGGTGAAGTTCTCATCTAACCAGCCTCTTATTTCTTTGATGATCTTTTTCATTGTCATATGCACTAGTATGTTGATCGAAGAAAGTGATATGAAATACAAATAGAGATAGTAGTTTACGCCTCAATTTCCTGTTTCCATTAAGTGAAAAATGTATAGGTATGTAGACTTTAGTACACACTTTAAACAACCAAACAAGAAGAAACAAGATTCTATCCAAGATGTAATATCTATAGATACCACACAGAAAAGTAGTCATTTTATCCTTTGCTACTCATAATTATCATTGAACTCGAACCTTGCATCCTCTCCCGTACTACCTTTTTTTGAACTCCCAACATATACAGTTCCTAACTGAGAAGTCTTATCTTGCGTGTGTGCTTCATCTACCTATACTTGGCCTTTATCACTGTTCCTCCAAATTTTTACAAGTCTATGCATGTTCTGTTAACAGAACCAATGCCACAAAATGTTCTGCTTTTGCCTTTTTTTTGGTCTGCGGTTCTGCTACTGGTTGCCCTGGTTCCTCTGCTTTCTTTTTCTCTTTTTCTTTTTTCAATTTCAAGTCTCCATTGATCATTGATCTGCAAAAAGTTACAATTTGAGTTTGCATCTCAAACTTTATACATGATCATTGAGTTGAGACTCTACGTCCTAACCAAAAAGAGTGCACAAAGTGTGAATATTAATCAAGGGGGATCGTAGGTAATGCTAGAAGGTTTGGCAGGTTTTGTTCTAAACAAAGGTAAGTTCCATTTTTTCATATTAACAAGTCCCCTAATGTGGTTAGGGAGATCAGAGAAAAGGTTGACGATCTTGATTCCATCATTCCTGTGGCTTAATGTTGCTAGACTATCTGCTGCTCTGCTGGCGATCTGAAGCAGTGATTGATGTTGAAGCTGTGATCTTCAGTCATCTTTGGGATCTCTTTCTTTTCCTTCTGCTACCATGCCTTCCTTTCATTGTTCTTCTGAGTGCCCTTGGTCTTAAAGAGTCTATGAAGGAAGAATTTTGCTCAAAAACATTGTTTCTTTAACTTTTTATTTAAAGAATTACAGTTACTGTGAAAAGCTTTTGAATGTGGTAGAAACCTTTTGAGCTACTTTGGGTTGATTTTTAAAAACTATCTTAGTGAACTTTTAGAAGGCTGTTTTTAATCACTTCATTGAGTAGTATCAGAAATTTAATTTATTGACGGCGGAACAGAAAAACTTAGCCCCGTTATTGAGTGTCACACAAGGCTTCTTCCCGTGCAGTAGCTGCTACTCAAAACCCTTTTGGTCATTAGACCATATTGCCTTACATATATATATGGTTTCTTGGTAAGACTCAAATACTACATGTTGCATGAAATGATTCATTCTTTGGCTTGAATATAATATGTTCAAAAATCTTGAAAAGAAAGGCATTCCTCGTCTTCATTTTCCTTTGGGATCCAAGTTGGATTCCCGTTTCTTGTCCATAGATGAGACCAAATTCAAATCCAAGCACTCTACTCTGTGGATTGTTGTGCTCGTATTAACCAAACCCTTGATTGCTTGTAAATTCGCCCTGTGGACATTGGGTTTGTTGGCTTTCTTGATTTCTTTGTCCTCTAATCTTCTTTCCAAATATCGGCATGACCGGCATCCGATGACATAACCCCGCCGAACGAACCCATAAACTCTGACCGATATGGAAGTAAGAAAACACAATGGAAATTCAGGCGTCCCCGTACTATCATGCAACAATTTATAATTCAAAAACATAAGCATGTAATCAACAAGTATACCCGAGGCATCATCTTAACCAAATAAGTCCCGACAAGGGACATCGTAACACAACTATCCAGAACCACTTATATACGACAAGTAGCGCGAAGGCAATATTGCAGACATCCTATACAAAGCCACTTGCTTCATCACGTTTCCAATTTTACGTGACAGACTGAATGTGGCAGCCACCCCTTCAGTTTGCAAGGGGAATAAACGTATATATACAGCAACATATGATGCACACGTGAATGAGAATTAACTCTACAACTACATTACGTTCATTTGGTCTAGTAAGACCTAACTGATAGTACAACAGAATTTAAAAGTAGTTTCACTGTACGAAAATGTGCATATAGTAGGAAAGTTATCTTCAGACAGGTTCTATCTTGTTGAACTATTGATATGTTCTTTTGTTCATAAAGTGTTTTTTTCTAATATTGATATGACTTTTTTGTGTAATTAGAAAATGCTACGGAAAAGCCAAAGCCTAATGTCATGTCATCACACAAGGATTTCCCTGATGTAGAAGCGGCTAATGACATGCTTTTGGGTCGCCCTCATTACATTTCTACCGTCAAAACCTATTGGATTTCTCAGTCTCAAATGGTACGTACAAAACTAAATTCTACTTTAAATGTTACACTTTCAGAAAAGGAAAAAAAATGAACTCCTTATGTTATGATAACTATTTTTTCTTTATTAATTCAAAAGTGTGGAGCATAAGTATGAGGTATTTATGTGCAATTGGTTATGAACTGTTTCAGCATGTTCCAAAACTATTTGCACGGGAAAATGGCCTCAGCGACAGGAAATGTAAGGTAATGATAAGAGATGAGCAACAAAGGTCATGGGTGTTTAGGGTGTATACTACCACTGCAGGCAGCACTTTCATTGGTGGTGTATGGCGTAAATTTTGCGCTGCTAATTTCTCAAAGGAAGGAGATCGCGTAATGTTTGAGATGTTTTCCAAGGGAGGGGAACCTATATTGAAATTTCACGGCAAGTTTCTCATCTTAACCCTTTTCTCTTACATTTCATCCACTTTTTTCCACTATTTATTTACTGCTTTCTTATAAAATGGCTTTATGTTTTCTTTATAAGGATCCTCTCTAGTTATTAAAGCTTCTCTTTGTAACCCTTGCATCCTTATAGTTTCTACTTCAATTTAATGTTCTATATTTGGATGTTAAATTCATTTTCGGTTTCAGTTAATCACGTTTTTCAATTTGAAAACTAGATTTGAGAGCAAATGCATCACTTCAGCATGAAGAAAAGAAGTCTAATTTGGATGCTAAAAGAGTTTCCACTCAAGGTCTGTATTACAAGAGCTTACCCTTGATTATGTGACGTCTTTTGATAGTTCCTGCGGTGACTTTAGTCGCAACAAAATAGTCATTTTTCTTTTTCATGTTTCTTTTTTGAATGAAGAACAGGCCTCGGGATTGAGACCTCAGATATGCCTGCTCCAAAAGCACAAGTACCTGCTTCAACATCTGCTAACGCTAACCCTCATTTTATTTCTACCATTAAGCCTTATTCCATCAGCCATTACTTTATGGTGAGCAATTTCAATTAACTTTTATCAAGATCTTCAGTAGTACCTTCTCTTTTTTTGTGATAACGCAACATTGATCTACATACTGGTATAAACTCGAGCAGGGTCTTCCAACCGCTTTTGCAAAATCAAATGGCTTGATGGATCGACATGAGATGATTCTCACAGATGAGAAACAGAGATCATGGTCAGTGCAGCTAAGAAAATGGATGCAACGCGTTGCAATTACCAACGGATTGCAACAGTTCATGAAAGCAAATGGTGTCCACGTTGGAGACACTTACAAGTTTGAACTCATCGACAACGGAACAATACCTGTAGTGTATTTCCATTGTGAGTTATTTCTTTACTTCCCTTTCTTTACATGATGTTCCTCCGTGTTGTTATACATGCTTTTGTTTTTCTTCTTTGTCCCACCTTCTGTTAAAATATTGGAGAGATACTGGACTCATAAGCAAATCTTTCTGTGGTAGCGCAATGAAAATATTATGCCATACTCCGAAAGACTTGTGAGATTCTTGAAAATGTGATTTAAACGAATCTCGAAAGGTTTTATATATCTGAAAATGAATATCTAGCTTAGATTGATAGCAAAGAGAGTCTATGTTATGCTAAAAATATGTATTTTGCAGGTAAATATCATGGGAAGGATGCCAAGCACTGAAGAATGTGATGGTTTTTTGGGATTTACAACATGTTTGCTAATCTCAAAACAAGAATGTACTCTGATATTTTTGTTCTTCAAAAGCCAAACATGTTGTTGTATGCTGTTGGCATTATTAACTCTTAAGATTAAGTCACAATTTTGGTTTATATCATGACACCAGAACTCCAGAAGAAAGAGAAGAGATGATTATGGTGTATAATATCCATGTGTGAGTGGATGGTTAACTTCTTTTAAGAGATGTGATGTTATAACTTCTCATTATTTATAAGAGTTATGTTTTTGTCATTCAAATATGGGAAAGTTACGAATATATACCGTTCTTTCAAATATGGGAGAGTGGATGGATCCCCTCTCTCTCTCGCTGCAATGCAACCTAGCTCAGTGAGGAGGCTACCTAACATACGGGTGATTGCCCTGGTTGTGATTTCTTCTTTGGGTATGTCTCCGCGAGTGATAGAACACAGGGAAAGAAAGTCATATAAGGGCGAGGCGGACTCTGCCATCTCTTTATGTTCGCTTCCAAAGGTACTTAAGTGGTCATTATCCGGGTGGATGGACCATCTCTTTATGTTCGCTTCCAGAGGTGCTTAAGATAGGGAAGAGATGATTATGGTATATCCTATCCATGTGTGAGTGGATGGTTAATTTTTTATGAGATTTGATATTATAACTTGTCTATCTCTCTCCTTTCTCTCCCAACCTCGCTCGCCTCTCTCTTCTCTTGCTGCCTCCTCCTCTAGTCCTAGACCACCAGGCAAGTTACTTATCTTCTGTTTCTTCAAGCTTATAACTTTGACATTCCAACTGTCCCCTTCCATTTTGATGAATACCTTGCTACCACATAACACTTATATCTCTACATACATAACATTTATAAAATTGATAAATCCACATAAACTGCAGTTCTTAGAAGCTTAGATACTAGTTTCAATGGAAAAAGGAAGGGAGGAATAAAATAAAACAGGGGAATAAATTTTGAAGGTGGAAGTTGATTTTCTGGTAACAAAAATGAATTCTCACTTTATCAAGATAAGAACAATGAATACAAGTGATGCAAGAGCGAATAAATACAATACTCCCTTGTATTTTTTGTTGTTTGTATCGTTGTATACACGCGAACTGTATTTGTCGGTACAACCTAAATGCGAGCATCTATACAAGTGATAGAAGAGAGAGAGTGAATACAAGTGATATAAGAGTGCATAAATGCAAGTGCAATTAGAGTGAATGAATACACTCCCTTGTATTTTTTGTTGTTTGTATCTTTATATACATGCGGACTATATTCGTCGATACAAACTAAATGCACATATGAATATAACAAATACAGTCAGACACCTCAGAAAATATACAAATACATAGAGAGGTGGAAATACAAAATACAACGAGAGGGAGATAGAGGATACAACCTAAATGCACGTATGAATACAATAACTAGGAAATACAAAATACAGGGAGAGAGAGGTGGAAATACAATATATAAAGAGAGAGACAGTGAAAGAGAAATAGAGAGAGAGGGGGAGAGAGGACATAACAAATACCATACTAAATACCATAATATCAAAATCATAGTATCAAAAATTTCAATTTCAATATAATATCCCATATCTACCGTACCATGCCTGCCCCTATTATTCACCATACTTATACAGTCACTCGTAGTACAACTAGAGTGGAGCATTTTTGAAACCCGCAAAGATTTCAAACAGCTTTATGATAAAAAATTAGTTTCCTTATTCAGCTCACATACAAAACTGATTTTCTTTCTTGCTTTCTGTAATCATCAAACTGAATACTAATGTTTTTCTTTCATAGAATCATAGTATTTGCTTACATAGTCCCCTCTGACATGAAAAAAGCATCCTGTTTTTCATTTACTTTTCAAGATTCCGTACAATTTCCATTGAATTTTTCATTCTGCTCCTTCATAAATGAGCTCGATTTCAAAACAGCTTTATGAGAAAATTTTAGTTTCCTTATTGAGCTAACATACTAAACTTTTTGGAATCATCAAACTTGAATCCTTTCAGTATATCACTACTTATGTTTTTCTTTCATAGTAGTATTTGTTTAGAGAGTACCTCTGACATGAAAAAAGCCTCCTGTTTTTCATTCCATTTGTTATGCTTTTCAAGATTCCGTACAATTTCCATTGGACTTTTCTCTGAATTCTCTTCATTTATACCTCTAATGGGAAACAGAAGAAAGCCCCATTTTTCTCTACTCTAAAATGACATCACTTCTTTGGCTGCCATGAAAATCCCTCCAAGGAAACCTCATTTTTTCAAACCTATTTTGCCAGGGTTCAAGGATGGAATTGTAAGTAGTACTAACACTTTTCATCTTTTTTCCTTTTATTTGTCTGTTGTATGTATAATATAGACTTGGGGGTGGGGGGTGGGGGGTGGGTTCAGATTTCAAGTTCTTGTTTGTTGCAGTTAACAATTATGTGTTCAAAATGTAGTCTTTGTTGAAACTTTTGTAAAATTCTCACATATACTGGACCCAGGGAAAAAGCATAATCTAAAGGCATATTCTTTTGTTGCTTATTGCTATGTATCCCTGAAAAATTATACTTGTGTTTATATTACATGTTGTTTTCTTGAATAGTTTTTTTTTGGTGTAGTTATGTTTTTTCAAGGTAGGGGTAAGGTCTGCGTACCCTCTACCCTACCCAGACCCCAACTTGTGAGATTACACTAGGTATGTTGTTGTATGACGATATGAAATGAACTTAATGAATAAGTGGGGATTCATATAGCCGGCCCGTTGTTTGAGACGGAGACGTAGTTATATTGTGTGTAGATATATATCACTCTACTTTCTCCAGACATCACTTGTAGGATTACATTGGGGGTTGGGGTGGGTTCAGATATCAAGTTCGTGGTTGTTGCAGTTAACAATTATGTGTTCAAAATGTAATCTTTGTTGAAATTTTTGTAAATTTTTCACATATACTGAACCCAGGGAAAAGGCATAATCTAAAGGCATATTCTTTTGTTGTTCATTGCTATGTATCCCTGAAAAATTATACTAGTGTTTATATAGTGTGAAGAGAGTTTCTTGACCTTTGATGTCTGTTATTACAGGTTGTTTTCTTGCATCTAGTATATAGTTGACATGGCTTTTCACTCATGTTAACTTTTATTTCAACCTGCTTTGACTTTTTTCCTTGAGCCGGTGGTTTATAGGAAACAACCTCTCTATCTCCCAAAGTAGTGGTAAGGTCTGCAGTACACGCTACCCTACCCAGACCTCAACTTGTGAGATTACATTGGGTATGTTGTTGTATGATGATATGAAATAAACTTAAATGAATAAATAGGAATTCATATAGCCGACCCGTTGTTTGAGACGGAGACGTAGTTATATTGTGCGTAGATATATATATCACTCAACTCTCTCCAGACCCACTTATGGGATTACACTAGGTATATTGTTGTATGATGATATGAAATGAGCTTAAATGAATAAATGGGGATTCGTATAGCCGACCCGAACTTGTTTCGGACGGAGACGTAGTTATTATTGTGTGTGTATATATATATATAGAGAGAGATATAGATATACATATATAGAACTTATTGAATCGCCTTTTAGAAATTTCTGGCTAATGAAAAAGGAGGATATCATATTGGGAGAAGGTTATCTGATTATACATATTGTTTTACTGCAGAATATTCCTATAGGTTTCTTGAAGTATTTGAGGGGACTTGAACATATTGAACATGCAGTACTGAGAAGGGCTGGTAAAAAGTGGCTGGTGAAAG
Source organism: Jaltomata sinuosa (assembly GCA_003996215.1). Lineage (NCBI taxonomy): Eukaryota > Viridiplantae > Streptophyta > Magnoliopsida > Solanales > Solanaceae > Jaltomata > Jaltomata sinuosa. The sequence goes on along the minus strand of QJPP01000230.1, from coordinate 350,976 downwards.
TACATGGGCGGCGATTTGGAGAGGGCTGGAAAAAGTTTGCGGAGGAGCATGATTTGCAGTTCAGAGATTTGTTGATTTTCAGACATGAAGGAGACATGGAGTTTGAGGTTACCATCTTTGATTCAACTCACTGTAATAGAGAATATGCAGAGTATATTCAAATAGAAGAAGAACAAGAGGACGAAGCAACATCAGCTGATACTGTTGAAGAGACTTCAGAGGATTTTGAATTCGAAGGTGAAGTTCTCTAAGGCCTATTTGTGATCTATTCCAGTTCTAAACATCTTTTTGAATACAAAAAGCTAGAACAGAAATGGAATATAAGATTAACTACTAAAATAAATGTAGAGAACATAATTTAATTGGTTTAACTAGTTTCTTGTGGAAACAAAGACATGGTGACTACAACAGAGATAATTTGAATATCATGATAAATTCAGTTACCATGAAGTAAATTAATAAATGAAGGAAAGAAGGTTGAAAAATACTTGGTACGGTATTGACTAGAAGTAATGAGTTGTGCAAGAAGTAATCAGCGAAAAGGCGTGGCGGATGTTTAAATGCTGCTACTTGTTTTGAGTGTAATTTGTCATACTTAATTTCTTGAAGATACAAGCAACTACGCCTCAATCCCAAATAATTTGGCTTGGTTATATAAATCCTCATCATCCATTTAAGAAATTTAATTTACTGATGATGTAACAGAAAGACTGAGCCCCAGCATTGAGTCGTGGGATGAGGCTTCTTCCCATACTGAAGCTGCTACTCGCAAGGGTTTTAGTCATTCTTGTTTTGTATGCACTATTAGCCCATATTGCCTTACATATGGTTACTTGGTAAGTCTCAAAACTCATGAATTTCACGTAAACTCTTAAAGAATCTTCATTTTGTTATTTTTTATCTTTGTTAAGTGAAACTATGAAGAATATGAACTGTTTAATGATGTGTGTAAATGGTTATACACCATGTCAGCGCATTCCAAATCATTTTGTAAATGCAATTGGTCTCGTCATGAACAAGAAGTACGATTTGCTTATAAGAGATGAAAAGCAAAGGTCGTGGAATTTAAAGCTACATTCTTGTGAAACTCAAACCTTTATCGGAGATGGATGGCGTAAATTCATTGCTGATAATTGCTTAAACAATGGAGATTGTATTATGTTTGAGGTTGTTACTTATGGAGAGACACCTATATGGAAGTTTCATGTTGTTACTGATGCAGAAACTCCAATGAGAAAGTTGCAGGGTAAGTTTTCTCCTCTAACCAGCCTCTTATTTCTTTGATGATCTTTTTCATTGTCACATGCACTACTATTCTGTGTGATTTCTATAAATATTACATCTTGGATATGGTCTTTTTTCTTTTTGTTTGGTTGTCTCAAGTGTGTAGTACCGTCTACATACCTATTCATTTTTCACTTAATAGAAACAGGAAATTGTGGTGTAAACTACTATCTCTATTTGTATTTCAAATCACTTTCTTCGATCAACATACTAGTCATTTTTTCCTTTGCTACTCATAATTTATTGACGCTGAAACAGAAAAACTTAGCCCCGTTATTGAGTTGTCACACAAGGCTTAAGCTGCTAAAGCCTATTGGTCAACTTCTTAGACTTAAAAGTAGTTTCACTGTACAAAATGTGCATATAGTAGGAAAGTTATCTTCAGACATGTTCTATCTTGTTGAACTATTGATATGTTCTTTTGTTCATAAAGTGCTTTATTCAAATATTGACATGACTCTTTTGTGTAACTAGAAAATGCTATGGAAAAGCCAAAGCCTAACATCATGTCATCACACAAGGATTTCCCTGATGTAGAAGCGGCTAAGGACATGCCTCTGGATCGCCCTCGTTTCATTTATACCATCACGCCCAGTTGCATTTCAAAGTATTTGCTGGTAAGCTGGAAACTTAATTCTACTTTCGTTGTTACTATTAAAAAGGAAAGATGAACTCATTTTGTTATGAGAACTATTTGTTTCTTTAATAATTCGAAAGTGTGAAGCATAGCATGATTTGTTTATGTACAACTGGTTATTGACTGTTTCAGCATATTCCAAAACCATTTGCACGGGAAAATGGCCTCGGCGACAGGAAATGTACAGTAACTATAAGAGATGAGCAACAAAGGTCATGGATGTTTAAGCTGTATACCCATGCAGGCAACAGTTTAATTGGAGGCAGATGGCCTACATTTTGCGCTGCTAATTTCTTACAGGAAGGAGATCTTGTAATGTTTGAGATGTTATCCAACGGAGAGGAACCTATATTCAAATTTTACGGCAAGTTTCTCATCTTAGCCCTTTTCTCTTATATTTCATCCACTTTTTCCCACCATTTATCTACTTCTTTCTTATAAAATGGCTTTATGTTTTTTTTATAAGGATCCTCTCTAGTTATTAAAGCTTCTCTTTGTAACCCTTGCATCCTTATAGTTTCTACTTCAATTTAATGTTCTATATTTGGATGTTAATTCATTTCTGGTTTCGGTTAATTACATTTTTCAATTTGAAAACTAGATTTGAGGGCAAATACATCGATTCAGCCTGAAGAAAAGAAGCCTAATTTGGATGTTAAAATAGTTTCCACTCAAGGTCTGTATTACAAGAGCTTACCCTTGATTATGTGACGTCTTTTGCTAGTTTCTGCAGTGACTTTAGTCGCAACAAAAATGTCATATTTCTATGTATCTTTTTTGAATGAAGAACAGGCCTCAGGATTGAGACCTCAGATATGCCTGCTCCGAAAGCACAAGTACCTGCTCCAACATCTGCTAATGCTAACCCTCAGTTTATTTCAACTATTATGGCTTATACCATCAACAGATCCTTTTTGGTGAGCAATTTGAATGAACTTTAATAAAGCCCTTAATAGTTAACATCTTCATGAGTAGTAGCTTCTCTTTTTTTGTGATAACGTGACATTGATCTACATACTGGTATAAACTTGAGCAGTATCTTCCAACCTCTTTTGCAAAATCAAATGGCTTGATGGATCGACGTGAGATGATTCTCACAGATGAGAAACAGAGATCATGGTCAGTGAAGCTAAGCCAATGGGGGAAGAACATTGCAATTAGCAGGGGATTGCAACAGTTCATGAAAGCAAATGGTGTCCAAGTAGGAGATACTTTCAAGTTTGAACTCATCGACAACGGAACAATACCTGTAGTGTATTTCCACTGTGAGTTATTTCTTTACTTCCCCCTTTGTTTACATGATCTTCCTCCGCTTTGTTATACATGCTTTTGCTTTTATGCCACACGCCAAAAGACACAATGAGATTCTTGAAAATGTGTTTACTTTTGATATTAAACGAATCTCGAAAGGTTTTATATGAAAATCTAGCTTAGACTAAAATTATTATGTAGTGATTTTATGAAATCCAGTATACAAAATTTAGATTCATAGCAAAGAGAGTCTATGTTATGCTAAAAATATGTATTTTGCAGGTATATATTCTGGAAAGGATGTGAAACCTGAGTGAAGCTCTTGACAAGGAGCACTGAAGAATGTGATGTTCTTTTTGGATTTACTACATGTTGGCTAATCTCAAAACAACACTGTACTTTTTGATATTTTTGTTCTTCAAAAGCCAAACATGGTTTTGTGTTATGGTGTTAGCATTACTAGAGATTTGATATTATGACTTCTCATTTAATGTTTTTGTCATTCAAAATTTCAAATATGGGAAAGTTACAGATATATATATATATATATTGTTCAACCAACTAGTTTGATAGTATAGTTGAAAGATATACAATATATACACTATTAGTATATATGTTTTGTATAGATTTGTATACACAATTTATACAGGAAATTACATGGAGTGTCTCCAAAAGTGAGTGGTCTTCAATTTTTGCCTCTCATAAGAAAAGTCTTTAAAGAATACTCTTCCTTTCTTTTTATGTATAGAACAAATACATTTTTACCCCTCTACACCACAACTCTCCATGTTCATTTGTCTCTCAACTTTTAATTTTCATTTTTTCCTTTTTCTTTTATCTTTTTAATATTTTTTATTTTTTCTCAATTTTTTTTAATTCTTGTTTTCTTTTTTCTCAACCTTTATTTTTTAATTTTAAATTTTTTCTTTTTCTCTCAACTTTTTTATTTTGTTCTTTTTTTTCTCAACCTTTATTTTTTTTTCTCTTTTTTTTTTTTTTTTTTTTTTTTTTTTTCTCTTCTTTTTTTTTCTTTTTTCCTTTTTTTTTAATCTTTATTTTTTCCTTTTCTCTTTCTTTCTTCTCTTTTTTTCTTTTTTCTTAACCTCTATTATTTTTTGCTAATGAATAAAAAGTTGGATAATGCGCAAAGAGGATCTTCTTTATTTGAAATCGAAGTAAATTTAAGGGTGTGCTTTGTTGTTTGGAAGTCCCTTGGAACAAGTCTTGCCTCTAAGGCAAAAGTTATAGAACATCTCATAAATCAAGACACAATAAGGTAGTTTCAAGCCTTGCTCATGGAGCATAACTTGTTGTTTGGAAATTCTTGAGCTAAGTTTTGCCTCTAAGGCAAGAGTTATAAAGTATCTAATGAATTAAGACACAATGAAGTAGTGTTAACTCTTGCCCATGGGGCATAACTTATTTTTTGGGAGGCCCTTGGGTTAAGTCTTGCTTCTAAGGCAAACGTTATAGAGCATCTCATGATCAAGACACAATGTGCTAGTGTCAACTCTTGCCTATGAGGCGTAACTTGTTGTTTGAAAGTCTTTGAGCTAAGTTTTGCCTTTGAGGCAAGAGTTACAGAGCATCGCATAAATCAAGACACAATGTGGTAGTGTCAACTCTTGCCCATGTGACGTAACTTGTTATTTGGAAGTCCTTGGGCTAAGTCTTCCCTCTTAGGCAAGCGTTATAGAGCATCTAATAAATCAAGCACAATGTGGTAGTGTCAACTCTTGCCCATGGGGTGTAACTTATTATTTGAAAGTCCTTGATGAGGTAGTGTCAAGTCTTGCTCGTGGGGCATAACTTGTTGTTTGAAAATTCTTGAGCTAAGTCTTGCCTCTAAGGCAAGAGTTATAGAGTATCTCATAAATCAAGACACAATGAAGTAGTGTGAACTCTTGCTCATGGGTGTAACTTGTATTTTTTGAGAGGTCCTTGGGCTAAGTCTTGCCTCTGAGGCAACTGTTATAAAACATCTCATAAATAAAGACACAATATACTAGTGTCAAGTCTTGCTCACGGGGCATAATTTGTTGTTTGGAAGTTCTTAGGCTAAGTCTTGCCTCTAACGGAAGAGTTATAGAACATCTCATAAAACAAATAAAGGTCGAGAAAAATGATTAAAAAAAAAAGAAAAGAAAAGAAAAAAAAAAAGAAGAAGAGAGAGAAAAAAAAAAAATTGAGAAAAAAAGCAAAAACGAAGAAAAAAAAACAAAACAAAAAATAAATGAAAAAAATAAAGGTTGAGAAAAAAAAAAGAGAAAAAAATAGAATTGAGAGGAGAAAAGGAAAAAAATAAAGATTGAGAAAAAAGAAAAAAACATAGAAGAAAGAATAAAAAAAATAAAAAATAAAATAAAGGTTGAGAAAAAAGAAAAAAAAGGAAAAAAAAATAAAAAAGAGAAAAAAAAATATAAAAGTTGAGAGGCAAATGAGCATGAAGAGTTATTTAAAAATATTTAAGATATAGAGGTGCAAAAAGGAGTTGTTCTATAAATAAAAATAAGGGAGACTATTTTTGTAAGACCTTTCTTATGGGGGGCAAAAATACAAAGTCACCCCTTTAAGGGGCATTTGTGTAGTTGTCTCCAATTTATATACTTTGTACATATTTTATAAACTGAAAATAGACGAATGGTTCGTGCATGTAATTATCCCTTCAAATATGTTATTCTAGGTCAGATTCATATTATCTTATATGACACAATCGAATAATTGAATCCATATTATCTTATATTAATCGTTTTTCAAGTACTTTTAGCTTAAACAGTTGGGTAATTAGTTCAAAACGCTTATCATTTTATAAGATTAAGATTGAATTAATTAACCTTTTCTATTCAGGTACTAAAAAATAATTAGTTCAAAACAATTATCATTTTATAAAATTAATATATAATTAATTAACTTTTCCTATTTTGACCCTTACTTGGACAAATGTGGATATAGATTAAAATATTGAGAAAAAAATAGTATTAAATTGAGATCAAATAAATTGGGAGATTTGATTTAATAGCTTTTTATAAACTTATTTTTAGTTTTATATCTTTTTATAATAAATTTTTATTTCTTTTAATAAAAATATATGACTAGAAACAATATTTTTTTGGTTTTAATTTTTGTGGACTTATTTGACAGACTATAAAGTTTAAGACGGAAGGGAATGCTAATGGACCTTGTAGTTTTAAATATACAATAATATTTGTGTAATTGTAAGATTTTTGAAATTTATGATTTTTATAAAAATATTAGGACCCGTTTGACTATATATATTGCAAGTAGTTTTTAAAAAATAAATTGACAAAATTTGTTTGGCCATAAAATTTAACAAGTTTCGCTAAAAAATGCAAAATCCCAAAAATTAGAAAAAATGGTTTTGAGCCAAAATCTAATTTTTTGGGATTTTTAAAAATTTCAGAACTTACCCAAACTTTTATATTTTATAAAAAGAAATCATCAATTGTGACTCCAATTATAATTCTATCTACCCAATCTTTCATTAAATACATACTTATTAATGAGATTATTCATAAAATATGAAAAAATTATATTAAAGAATGATTAGTTATTACTGTTGTTATTATTTATTTATTTTGCATTAATAGGTCTTTGTAACTAATTGTAATAGCTGGTAATTGTATTATTAGTAAAATTTTATTAGAATATCGTGTTATGATTTTTGAATAATAATTTTGTGTCAAACTTACGAGTAATTTTAATAGTTTTTTAAACTTATGGATATAAATCATGTTTTATATATATATTTTTTAAAAGCGAAATATGTTCCCCAAATATTTGGAAATGTATGGTCAAAGCTAGCTTAGTGGAGCTACAAAAGAAATTATTAAGATTAAAATAAAAAGTTGAAAATTAAATTATTTAACAAATTTAGAAAAGAATTAGTATATTTTTTAAATTAAAATAACTTAAAAAGGAAATATGTTCACATAGACTGAAACTCATTTTTCCAGAAAACATTATGCAAGAAACATTTTTCCAGAAAACATTATGCAAGAAACATTTTTCCGTACAACCAAACACACCTTTATGTAAAAACAAAAGAGCACACATTTTCTCTGACAATAATAATTACATTTCCTATAAACCTCCATGAAAATCCCTCCAAAGAAACCTCATTTTTTCAAACCAATTCTTCCTGGCTTCAAAAATGGACTTGTAAGTATTACTACTACTTTCAATTCTTTCATATTTCCACTTTTCTTTTTTTTTTTAATAAAAAAAAGAATTGGGGGTAGGGAAAGGGATTACAAGGCGGAAAATCAAACTCTGACCAATAAGGCGAAAGTTTAGGTACCAACCAACTGAGTTACTAAGATTTCCCGTTGTTTAATATATAGTCTTTTTGAAATAAAATTAGCTGCCATTTTGGGACAATGATACCCTAATTGGGAGTAGGGAAAAGAATTACAAGGTGGGGAATCGAACTTGACTAATAAGGTGAACTAGTTCATATAGCCAATCAACTGAGTTACTAAGATTCTATGTTGTTTAATATGTAGTCTTTCTGAAAAAAATTAGCTGCCATTTTGGGACAATGATACCCTAATTGGGAGTAGGGAAAAGAATTACAAGGTGGGGAATCGAACTTGACTAATAAGGTGAAAGTTCATATAGCCAACCAACTGAGTTACTAAGATTCCCTGTTGTTTAATATGTAGTCTTTCTGAAAAAAATTAGCTGCCATTTTGGGACAATGATACCCTAATTATACATTATTTTTGTTGTACTGTAGAAATTTCCGGTAGGTTTCTCGAAGTATTTGAAGGGACAGGAACATATTAAACGTGCAGTACTATTAATTATTTTTGTTACTACTTGTTGTTTCTTGTACCACCATTATCGTATTGTTTTGTTGTAGTTTCTATTACTATTAGTTGTTTTTGTTATTATGTATTGTTTCTTGTACTTCCGTTACTCTTTTTGGGACTGCCTTGGATATTTTTGCTTTAGCCAAGGGTCTATCGGAAACAGGTTCTCGACCTTTGAGGTAGGGGTAAGGTCTGCGTACACTCTACCCTCCCCAAACCTCACTTTGTGGACCACACTGGGTATGCTGTTTGTTGTTGTTGTTAACATAAGTTTCAAACTGTGAAAGTTCATATAGCCGACCAACTGAGTTACTAAAATTCCCTGTTGTTTAATATGTAGTCTTTCTGAAAAAAAACTAGCTGCCATTTTGGGACAATGTTACCCTAATTATACATCATTTTTGTTGTTGTACTGTAGAAAATTCCTGTAGGTTTCTTGAAGTATTTGAAGGGACAGGAACATATTAAACGTGCAGTACTGAAAAGGGTTGGTAAGAAATGGCGGGTTAAGGTGAATGAACATCGATTCGAAGAGGGTTGGGGAAAATTTGCTGAGGAAAATGATGTGCAATTGGGAGATATGTTGGTGTTTAGACATGAAGGAAATATGGAATTTGAGGTTTCCGTATTTGATTCGAGTCATTGTGATAGAGAATATGCAGAGTATTTGCAGGAAGAAGGGGGAGGAGGAGGAGGAGGAGCTTGTACTGTTGAGGAAATTTCGAAGAAATTTGAATTCAAAGGTAAGATCTTTAGAGTGCATTAGTTTATACTTGATGAATTTTCTAGTTAATTTGCTTTATTCTTACTTCTTAGCATAAGTTTCAATTTGTTTAGATTAAAAATTAGCAAAAAGAGGCGGTGGATGCAGAAGCGGATTTAGGATTTGAAATCTATGGATTTTTATAGCAATCTTAAGTTAATAGACAATATTAAATGGGTTGACAATCATATAATTATGTTACAATCTCAAAGGAAAAAAAAGAAGAAACTAGGTATTCTAAGGAACAATTCTTCAGTTCCTGAACAAATACACAAGATAAGGAAGAGTGAACTAAACTGACTTTTCTGATTAATTCTCCAAAAGTGAGTACCGTGTGGTTAATGACCTATGTGCTTTATACAATCGATTACAAGAGAAGTAAATTGGGCGGGAAAAGTGGTTACAGCTAACTAACTTGAACAAGGCACATGCCTGCCACGTGTGCTAACAAAATTCTGAAATGCAACTAACCAACTTGGTCAGTTCAATCTGACTAACATCCCTTATAATTTGCTGAACAAAAGGATTGAAATCCTTGTCCTCAAGGATTGAAATCTTGCAATTCCTCCAAGTGCTGTCCTCCTCAGCAAGTATTCAACCATTTGACAAGAACCTGAGTGATAGTCCTGCCCCTCTTAGGAGCCATTCTTCTGGCTAGGATGGATTCAGGTTCCAACAAAATGTGACCAGAATCTCAATGGACCACAGGAAGGTGAACTGAAGCTGTGTGGTGACCAATATGTTTCTTTAGCTGAGATATGGAAGGTGGGATGAACTTTAGTGTGGGGTATTGTGGGGGGGTGGGGGTGGGGGTGGGGAGCCAGAGTATATGCAACAAGCCTCACTGTAGCGACCCATAAAACTTAGCTGAAAGCTTCTGAAAGGAATGATCCTTGAGGGTCAACTGCCTATAAGGCTGAAGCTTAGCATATACCCAATCCCCAACATCGTAGGATCTGTCAGACCTCTTCCCCTGCACTTTCATCCTATTCTTAGCTTTAGCCAACTGAGACTTCAAGGCTCTCAGTGTAGCCTCCCTAGCCTGCAAACTCCTGTCAACAGTCTCCAGTTTAGAGTCAAAAGACATATAGGGTAGCAAAGGAGGTGGCTTCTGGCCATAGACAATTTCATAAGGAGTTAGTTGAGTAGAGGAGTGGTAAGTGGTGTTGTATCACCATTCGCCTGTGGGGCCACTCTTTAGGTTTCTCAAATGTCAAGCACCTAAGATAACACTCAAGGCATCTATTGACCACCTCTGTCTGGCCACCTCTGTCTGGCCATTTGTTTAAGGGTGGTATTCTGTAGAAGTCAACAAAGACACTTTCTGCAACAACTCTTGCCAAAACTTGCTGGTGAAAACCATATCTCTGTCAGAGACAATAGACTTAGGCATACCATGGAGTCCAAAGACAGTGTCCATGAAAATCTGAGCCACATCCAAGGCAGAATAAGGGTGTTTGAGGGCCATAAAATGAGCAGTCTTACTGAGCCTATCCACCACCACAAAGATGACTTCTTTCCCTGCAGCTTTAGGGAGCCCCTCTATAAAATCATGGAAATGCGCTGCCACACCTTATCAGGAATTGGTAGGGGTTGTAGGAGGCCAGGTGAAGCAACGTTCTCATGCTTACACTTTTGACACACATCACACTCCCTCACAAAAGCATACACTTCCTGTTTCATCTTCTTCCAATAGAACTCTTGCCTGAGTCTTTTCAAAGTTGCAGAACCACCTGCAGGACTCCCATGATAGAAGACAATGAGTTGCCTTCTAATGTCTGAGTTATGACCAACCATGATTTTTCCCTTTCTGCTGAGCATTCCTCCTTGTAACTGATAATAGGACTTGTGACCAGATCCTTTTGCTTGCAGCAATCTCTGCAAGGAGGGGTCTTGTGCCCATGTCTGTTTAACCTCATCCAGTAGGTTAGCATGCACACCAGATATGCTATATAGTTGTGAGGTTTCCTCCATCCTTGAAAGAGCATCAATCACTATGTTTTCCCTTCCCTTCTTGTAAGCAATGTCATAGTCATAGCCAAGCAATTTCACCAACCATTTCTGCTAACTAGGAGTAGTTATATTATCCTCTGTCCCAGCAGGAATTTAAGACACTGGTGATCAGTCTTAATAACAAAGTGCCTTCCCAACAAATAGGGCCTCCATTTCTGTACTGCAGTCACCAATGCTAATAGTTCTCTTTCATAAACAGACATAGCTTTGTTGTTTCCGGACAGACCTTGACTGAAATAAGCTATTGGCTTGGACTCCTGGGCCAGTACTGCCCCAATCCCTTTTCCTGAGGCACTTTAGTAAAATCAGGTAAAGCTTTTTCTGATTAATTCTCCAAAAGTGAGTACAATGGCTAATCGCCAAGTCTTTATACAATCGATTACATGAGAAGTAAATTGGCAGGAAAAGTGGTTACATAACTTGAACAAGGCACATGCCTGTCACGTGTGCTAACAGAATTCTGAAATGCAACTAACCAACTTGGCCAGCTCATCCTAGCTAATATCCCTTAATTTGCCGAACAAAAGGATCATAACAAATTATAGATATTTAGTTGATTTCTTAATATATATACAGGGTCTGTACAAAAGTTATTGGGTTCTCGTGAACTTGCATGATATGTGCTAGATCCGCCACTGGTTGGATGTTTAGATGGTATTCATGTTCTGATTGTAATCATTTTGTGTTATTTGATGTTCTTGATTTAGACTTGTCGGCAATTAACAAGGCAAGGTTTTTTCCCTTGCAGAAGCTGCTACTCGCAACCGTTTTGACCAATCTCATGTTGTATGCATAGTTAGAGCCTATTGCCTCTCAAAATGTTACTTTGTAAGTACCAAAATACCCTACAAGAATCTTCAGGATAAAGGAGACACGTGTGCACCATTTTCTTTGATTCCCCTCTTTGTTTATTGGCGGTATTTACTGCGGAAATATGAAGCATATTTTATGTTTGATGAACTGTGCAAATTGTTCAAAACAATTTCAGCGCCTTCCTGGAAAATTTGCAAGGGCAAATGGTCTCCTAAACAAGAAATGCGGTTTGATTATTAGAGATGAAAAACGAAGGTCATGGATTTTAAAGCTATATACCTCCTGTTCTCAAGTCTATATTGGAGGTAGATGGGCTGAATTCCGTGATGCAAATGATATAAAGGAGGGAGATCGTATAACATTCAAGGTTGTTGCTAATGGAGAAATGCCAATATGGAAATTCCAAAGTAAGTTTTCTCATTTAAGCAACCTCTTGTTTTTGAACAATCTTTTTACTTTGTTGTATACACCATACTACAGCACTTTATTACATCTTCGATCAAATTATTTAGTGTTTGGTTGTCCAAACTGTAAAATATGTTCTTCATAACAACTACACTTTTTAAAAATTTACCCAGCCGAACAGTTGGAAATTTGATTTCAATGGTAAAGATCTTTAGAGATGCAGTTTAGTCCTCAACCTTTCCAGAGATATATTGATGACATGAGTATAACACAGTAGTTTATGATATTCTTAAGGAAATTAGAATTTTTGAAGTAGTAGTCCTACATTTTTTCTTTAATCAAACATTAGTCCTACGTACTGTAATTACGGAAACGAACATTAATAGCATAACAATATTAATAAATTGCTACATATTATAGTAAAATTACTCAATTAGTTTATACTTGATCATTTGCAAGTTAATTCCCTTGACCTTAAAAGAAGTTCCAATTTATTTTTATTTTTTAGATAAACAATTAGCCAAAGGATGAGGTGCATGCTTAGATGCTATTCATATTTCTTGTCAAGTATTTGTTTACAATTAACTATTCAAATGTTCTTTTGTTCGTGTATCGTAAGTATCCCTTTCATAAATATTTCTGACATGGCTTTATGTGTAATTAGCAAATGTAACAGAAAAATCAAAGCGCAACATCATGTCATCACACGAGGCTTTTCCCGACATAGAAGATGTGAAGGACATTCCTCTCTATCACCCACATTTCGTTTGTACCGTGAAACCATATTACCTTTCAAAGTGTTGTCTGATAAGTTATCGAAATTAAATTCTGCTTCCATTGTTATAAATAGAAAAAAGGAAAAATAGATGAACTCATTTTGTTCTGAGAAATTTTTTCTGAGTGTGAAGCATACATATGAACTGTTTCTGTGAAACTGATTATAAGCTGTTTCAGCGAGTTCCAGTCTCATTTGCACGGTTAAACGGTCTCAGAAACAGGAAATGTACGATAAAAATAAGAGACAAGCGATGGTCATGGACATTTAGGCTATCTGACCGTGGGGTAAACACCTACATTGGAGGCGGATGGCGCAAGTTCTGCATTATGAATTGCTTAAAGGAAGGAGATTACTTAGTGTTTGAGATGCTCGCCAACGGAGAGAAGCCAATATTGAAGTTCCACGGCAAATTTCTCATCTGATTCCTCTAAAATTTTATCCTGTTTTCCTCTCTTCTTGTTTACCTATTTATTTCTTTAAATCATAAATACAGTAACATCATACTTTACTTTTTTTTTTATAAGGATCCTAACTAGTGATTAAAGCTTCTCTTTCTATTTGTTGTTACCTCATATTTTCTCTGTCTTGAATTTCAAAATAATGGACACAAGTTTTCTTAGTGAAAAATATAGTGTCTTGGTGAAACAGACCGCACCATGTTTGTTCATTTGTTCTTATATCTTTTATGTTTTCTCAAGTTCTGATGAAGTTTTCAATCAACTGAACAAAATCTGAGGTCATATTGGAAGGTTCTTATTTATAAAGTGTCTTATTTAGTGAATGTTTTAAGTAAAAATATTTACCCAAGCCTACCAGTTACTGAGAAAAGCTTTCGAGTTTTGTAGAAGACCTTTTTGAGCTACTTGCAGTAACGGTTTTATTAAAGCACTTCACCGAGTAGTATACTATGAGATAGGATTTCCTTTCTTCAGTTACAGTTGACCTTCTTCGGTCCTGAAAGAAGCTCTATGTTTCTGAGAGTTGAATTAGCTCTTTCTTATGAAATTCTTTTCATCTCTTCTTTTCCCCTCAAAAGATTTACTTCTCTTAATATTTATTTTTTGGTTTTTGATATTCATGTTCTGTTTCGTTCTAACACTGTGGTGTCAATTTAAAAACTAGATATGAGAGGAAATGCATCACCTCAGCCCGAAGGAAAGAAGATCAGTTTGGATGCTAAAAGTGTTTCCACTAAAGGTCTGGATTTCGAGAAGCTTTTGTTGCTGTATCTAATACATTTACTTTCCTTTTTCATTTCTCTGATTTTATCTTTCCTTCTTGTATTTTGAAAGGAATAATAGGTGTTAAGATTAAGACTTCATATGTGACTGCTCCGAAAGCACAAGTACCTGCTCCAACATCTGCTAATGATGCTAACCCTCATTTTATTTCTGTTATTAAGCCTTATTCCATCAGCAAACATTTTCTGGTAAGTTAATTTGAATTGATCTAGTTAAGCCCTTAATAGTTAAGATCTTCACTAAGAGTTTCTCTTTTTCGTGATGACATGATATTGGTCTATACAATGGGATTAAACTTGAGCAGTATATTCCATTGGCTTTTGCAAAATCAAATGGCTGGATGAATAGACGTTGTGAGATGATTCTCATGGATGAACAACGGAGATCGTGGTCAGTTCTACTAGGGCCAGTGTCAGATCATCACATCGGAATTTACAGTGGATGGCAAAAGTTCAGAGAAGCAAATGATGTTCAAGTAGGAGATATTTATAGGTTTGAACTCATCAACAACGAAAAAATACCTGTAACCTATTTCCATCGTGAGTATTTCATTGCTTCCCTTTATTTTTCATGATATTAATTTACCCGCACCCAATGTTTAGTGTTTACACCAAATCAATAAATGCATGAGCAGTGTCGTTCATACACACATTTATCACTTAACCATGGTTACTTTAACTTTAGGTGCTAAGGTTAAATATCTTGATTTGGTGTAAACACAAAGTGGGGGCAAGTATTTACCTATTTTCATGATCTTCCACCATGCAATACATGCTTTTAAACTCCTTTCATATGAAAATTATGCCACACTTTGAAAGAGTGATGGATTTTTGAAATGTGTTGTACAACTTTACTTTTGATATTAATCGTCTGCGAAAGGTTTTAAATAGTCTGGATGTATTGCTTTACAAAAACAAGATTATTTGGCCTCAAAAAAGGCCATTTGTGCAAATGCCCCTACAAGTTCCAACCTCCCCAAAGAAAATCTAGCTTAGACATCTATACTGGACTCCTTGAGCAAGGTCTATCGCAAATAACCTCTTTACCTCCAAGGTAGGGGTAAGGTCTGCGCACACTCTACCCTCCCCATACCCCACTTGTGGAATTATATTGGATACGTTGTTATTGTTGTTGTTGTTGTTGGTTTTATGGAATCAAGTCTACGACACTCGATTCTATGTTATGTTAAAAGAAAATTTTCAGGTATATGTTCTGGGAAGGATGCCAAGCAAAGCCCTTGACAAGTTAGTGAAGCAGTTGGTGATGGGCAAAGGAAAGGAGCATTGAAGTGATGCTATGGATATACTACATGTTGCCTAATCTCAACAGAAGATGTACCTTAGATTTTTTTTTTTTTTTAATAACGGAGAAATCCTCGAGGGCCAATGGTGCATGGTTCAAAGTTCAGTGGATAATGGATTTCGAACTCATAACGTGCATCAAACTATATGTCACGTGTTGTGCTCTTACCACTAGACCAAAGACGAGGTCAAAGATTACATGTTGTATGTTGTATTTTAGATCTGCATTCAATTACCCTTCATTTGATTACATGACATGTACATGTTTTTTCAAATTTTAAGTTAGTTGTATTCAGTGATTGTGTAAGTTGTAATTTAACCAACTCAAACTTATTGTAGAATTTGTAGTTGAATTCTTTTATTTATTTTTATTGGATAAAGTAGTTGAATTCTAAATGATCTAATTTGGTAAATATTTTGTTATCCTTGCATTTTAATTTATGTGAAGTAGTTTGACGGTTAAAGAAAGATTTTTTTTAAATTTATACATGAAAGTAATATTTATGTGGTTATATAAGTTTTTTTTTATTAAGCATAAAATGAGAAATTTGAATAGATGGAAAACGAGAAAGGGAAAAACAACATAGATGATAGTCTTTGAATAGGGATGTCAAAATTAGTCCACGAAAAATATGATCTACACTGATTGGCTGAGACTCTCGCGCAGTAGGAGCGGACTGAGTCGGTATTCGTCTAAGAGAGGTGCACTCAATTCGTTAAAGTTTGTGTTGGTTATTGACCCGTCTATATATTGGCTTAGCCTATTTTGTCTTGCCCAATTTAGTCCATCTAAATTGGACATGATTCCAAATCAGATTGATTGAAAGTTGAAATTTTGTTTGGACATGCAATTTGGATCTCTTAAATTGTATTTTTACTCATAAACATGAAAATCCTATAATTTTGTGAAAATTATCAAAATCTCAATGGTACTAAATGAGTAGACCATAATTCATAAATACGGTATTGAAATATCCCAAGGCACCATATTAATGAATTGCATATCTTCATGTCCTTTTTATAAATAAATATTTGCGACTACATGTTATTACGAATTTTCAGATATACATAATTTAACAAAAAATCACTAGTTCGAAAGATCAACAATAGTAGTATCTAGCTATATAAACATTCCACATTGTACAGATAATTTATTCACATTGAGCATGAATATTTTTTTACAAAATTTAAAATGATGATTATTTCTTTTACAAACTATAAACTTATGAATCAAATTTTACATCTTAAAAAAAAAATTAAAATCACAATTTAAAATATAAAATCCTACTTATTTTAGATTTGAAATTAAAATTGAAAGTTTGTATATATTTCATGTTCAAATCAAAATTTGAAATTGAAATCTCAAATCCTATGGCTAAACGCTTATTAAGTCGGGTTGATATATAACCGAAATTAACTCATGAAAATTTTTATTAAAATATTTTTACAAATATATTTTTAATTAAATATACTGTATATGGTCATAATAATAATTATTAAAGAATAAATAACAAAACTAAAAATTAATAAATATTTGCTGATTGAATATGAATTATGACCCACTTTCTAATCATTTTAGTTCAATGAATTTCAGGCCAAATAACTTTGGGCATGTCAATAACCTGTCCAAATTCAATTGGATTTGCTACCGGGTAATTTCTCTGTTCCATATTAGTTGATTACCTTACTAAAAAAAAAATAGTTGTCCCATATTTATGATTCACCTTACTAAATTTAGAGAGGATTAAGTAATTTTTTTTATATTACCCATGTAATTATTTCCTTTCTAAAAATATTTATCCCATATAAATTGTCCACCTTACTAAATTAAAGAAAATTAATTAAATTTTCTCCATATTAGTCATGTAATTAATTTTTTTCTAAAATAGTTGTTTCATATTAATTGTTCAGCTTACTACATTAAGAAAGCACTAATTACTCCCTTTGTCCCATATTAGTTGGTCATTATACTAAAAATAGTTGTCCCATATTAGTTGGTCACCTTACTAAATCAAGAAAGCATTAATTAAATTTTTCTCATATTACCTTATAATTAATTCTTTTTGAAAATATTACACTTATTTGTAAAGTTTTAAAGAAATTTTCTAAGGGGTGAATTAGTAAACCTACCTTCTTATTTATGACTTGTTAATATGCGTGTAAAAAGGAAAGTGAGCAGCTAATATGAGACAGAAGAAGTAAATTTTTCTCATATTACCTCTGTAATTAATTTATTTTAAAAGTGTTTACACTTATTTATAAAATTTTAAAAAAAAATTCATAAAAGGTGAATTAATAAAACTAATTTCTTATTTATGATTTTTCCATGAATTCTTTCATTTTGAAGACCACCATTACAGTACAGTAACTACATTTCCTTAGCCTCCATGAAAGTCCCTCCAAAGAAACCTCACTTTTTCAAACCTATTCTTCCTGGTTTTAAGGATGAACTTGTAAGTAATATTTTCAATTCTTTCATTTTTCCTTTAATTTGTCTGTTGCATGTCTGATATAACAGTGTAACTTTTTGACTAAGAGAGTTCTGATCATATGTGTCAAATGGGCAGGTCAGACTGAATTTGGGCGGATTAAAATGAGTTTATGAACCCGTTCAAAAGTTGTTTGGGCTGAAATGGGTCAAAACCTAACCCGCTCCAATTATTACTAAGTTTAAATTGTTTTATTTATTTTTTTATAATTTTTTTAGACCTTAAAATTATTATTTTTCTATATTATGGCTATATATAACATATCAAATTTTAAAAAATATATTTTTGAAAATATTTCTATGGAGGTCACGCCGTGGGTGCAAGGAAAGAATAGACTTGACGCTTGTGGTCCGGCTCTTTCCCCAACCCCGCACATAGCGGGAGCTTTAGTGCACAGACTTTCCATTAAGATTTCTCAGGGATCAATTTGGGCAAGAATATCAGTCCAAATTTTGATGGGTGCTGAAATAGGTTGTGGTAAAATGAGCTGAGTTACTAAATGAGTTCTTTTATTGATTATTTGGGTAGAAAATAGGGTTGTCATAGTAGAAGGATCTAGGATTTAAACTTGATGGCCATATTCTTATCATTGAGCTCATTATACTTTTGAAATTATGGATTCAGAATCTAATATTGTCGACATTTTAGGAAATATTCACATGAATTTTTTGTACTGTGACGAAAATGATGGGATGCATGTCCTATCTGCCACTGCACTGAGCCCATTGAACTCTTGAAATTATGAGTTCAGAGTACAATTCTGTTGATATTTTCTAAGTTGCGCGGACTCTTCACTTTCGATGCCGCGCCCGTCTCAGATTCTCCAAAAATACACTAGTTTTGGAGAATCTGACACGCACCCATTGACATTTTTGAAGAGTCCGAGCAACATAGGATATTTTAGTAATTTTTCACATGCATACATGTATGTTGTGTTGAAGCCACCTATGTTGCTCAGACTCCTCGAAAATGTCAACGGGTGCGTGTCTGATTCTCAAAAAGTAGTGTATTTTTGGAGAATCCGACACTGGTGCGGCATCAAAAGTGAAGAGTCCACGCAACTTAGGAATCCGCCTTTGATTGTCACATCCGGAAAAAAGATGTCAGTCAGTTTTGGACAAGACTAGTGGCGGAGTCACATGTATTCAAGACCGTCCAAAAATTATACTGTGTAAAAAATTCATGTTCATGTATGTAAGGCTTCCTCGTGAATTTATACTCCTTTATATTTTGACACCCCTTACTGAAAATCCTGGCTTTGTCACAAGGCTATTCTAATTTCACTCATTTGTTGTACTGCAGAAAATTCCTAAAGGTTTCTTGAAGTATCTGAAGGGACACGACCATATTGGACGTTGTATATTGAAAAGGACTGGTAAAAAGTGGCTGGTGAAGCTGAATGGCCTACGATTAGAAGATGGTTGGGAAAAGTTTGCAGTGGAGCTTAATTTGCAATTGGGAGATTTGTTGATTTTCAGGCATGAAGGAGACATGGAATTTGAAGTTTCAATCTTTGATTCAATTCAATGTGAGAGAGAATATGGAGCCTGAAAACTTATAACTAGTATGAAATATTGAAGTGATATTATAGTACAGTAGTTTATATGTCCTAAATGGAAAATAAACGATTACATACCGCATGAATTGTTTATTTTCCATTTTCTGTTAGGACATATGAATGTTGTTCCTTTTCTTTAAAGTGTAATTTGTCATATTTAATTTCTTGAAGACACAAACAACTAAACCTCAATCCCAAGTGTTGGGATAGACTATATAAATCCTCACCATCTATGTTGTGCCATTTAAGCCCTTCACGAAATTTAATATACTGACAATGCAGCTGCAGCAAAACCGAGCCCCAACCTCGAGTCATCAGGCAAGGCTTCTTACCATACGGAAGCTGCTACTCACAAACCTTTTGGTCATTCTCGTTTTGTATGCACTATCAGACCATATTGCCTTACATATGGTTTCTTGGTAAGTGTTAAAACTCATTAATTTCACCCAAACTAAGGAAGCATGTGCACCATTTTTCTTATTTATCTTAGTTAAGTGAAAATATGAAGAATATGATGAACTGCTTAATGATGTGTGTAAATGGTTATACACCATGTCAGTACGTTCCTAAACATTTTGCATATGCGAACGGTCTCATCACCAACAAGAAGTGCTGTTTGATTATAAAAGATGAAATGCAAAGGTCGTGGAATTTAAGGATAAGTTCTTGTAAAACTCAAGTCTATATTGGAGATGGATGTCGTAAATTCATTGCTGATAATTGCTTAAAGGAGGGAGATTGTATTATGTTTGAGGTTGTTACTGATGGAGAGACGCCTATATGGAAATTTCATGTTGTTACTGCTGCAGAAACTCCGATGAGGAAGTTTCAGGGTAAGTTTTCTCATCTAACCAGCCTCTTATTTCTTTTATGATCGTTTTCATTGTCATATGCATTACTGCTTTGTGTGATATTTATAAACAATACGTCTTGGATAGACTCTTTTTTCTTTTTGTTTGGTTGTCTAAAGTGTGTAATACATATACATTTTTCACCTAATAGAAACATGAAACTGTGGCCTAAACTACTGTCTTTATTTGTATTACGTATCACTTGCTTCGATCAACGTTTTATTCATTTTTATCCATTGCTACTCATAATTATCATTGAACTCCAACCTTCCATCTTCTGCATACTACATCTTTTTTAAACTCTAACCGATACAGTTCCTCGCTGAGTAGTCATCTTGTGCATGCGTCCTCTACATTTTTCTAACCACCATTGTGGTGGGGTTTTAGTTAAATGGCTTTGATTGATATTCTCTTCAATATGTATCTTCTTTTGCTTTTTTTTTAAGGTCTGGGATTCTGCCACTGCTGGTCTTTACAATTTTCTTGCCGTGGTTGTACACTATCCTCTGCTTATTTTTCGTAGCATTCTGCTTCGGATCTTTACTTTCTCTGTTCTGCTTCTTTTCATTTCCTTCAGCTACTATGTGTTTCTTTCGTTGTTCTTCTTAGTTCTCTTGGTGTGAGCAGTTGAAGCAAAAGTCAGCACATTCTCATATTCAACTTTTTTTCTGGGCTCACTTTTCATGTGAATATATTCACGTGTTTCTTTCACACTTCAAAACAAATAACCCCTGAAGCAGCAGAAGAGGGAAAAGGGTGGGCAATGGAAAAGAGATCCCAGAATTCTGAAATTAGACAGAATCATCTGCAGCATTTTATGCTTAAAATTTCCAGTCTGTGGTAGCAATGGTCGGGGGAGCTACTTTTTTTTCTCAAATGGTAGATCATTCAGAGGCGGATCCAGGATTTGAAGTTTATTAGTTCCTACAGGGATCTTAAGTTAATTGGATTCACAATCATATATTTATAGATATTCAATAGATTTCTTAATAGAAATACAAGGTCTGCATTAACCCATAAATTATGCTCTAGCTCCGCCACCGGTAGACTTGTGGAGCTTGGCATGCATTGCCAGCTTCTCACCAGCTCATTATTACTCTATTCTGCTTGTTATTAGCAACTTTTAACAGTGAATAAGAGCTGAAAGATGTGGCAAGTAGATTTGTTGTTCAATTAGGTGCCTGCCACTTGTACTTTACAGTTTCGGATTGTTAGCTTTGGGGTAAGAGTTTTGGAGTGTGAAAGAAACACGAGGATATATTAACGTGAAAATTGAATCCAGATAAAGCGCTTCTCTCTAGGGCATTAAAGTTTGAATTGCTGTTCTTTTTTTCCAGCTAGCAAGCCGTTCTAGTCATGTTTATAACGCTTGTCTTTTCTCTTCATTTCTGATTGTAATGCTCCTTCTTTCTTCTTTTTTTCCTGGTAACTTCAAAGCAATCGCAGACCGTAGGATTAAGACCTCGGACATGATTGCTCCGAAATTACAAGTACCTGCTTCAACATCTGCTGATGCCAACCCTCATTTTATATCTACTATTAGATCTTATGCCATCAAAAGTTCTGCTTTGGTAAGTGATTTGAATAAATTTCAGTCATAATATCGACCACTAGTCTCCGTTTTATTTTTTGTGATAACGTGGCATTGATCTCTATATTGGGGTATAATTTGAACAGTATCTTCCATTGGCTTTTGCAAAATCAACTGGCTTGATGGATGGACGCTGTGAGATAGTTATCATCGATGAAAAACATAGATCATGGTCAATGTGGCTTGGTCCAATTGAACACCACTTTGGAATTAGAAAGGGATGGACAAAGTTCATAAAAGCAAATGGTTTCCGAGTAGGAGATATTTACAAGTTTGAACTCATCAACAACGGCAAAGTACCTATAGCGTATATATGTCCACTGTGAGTATTTCTTTGTTTCCCTTTGTTTCATGACCATCCTATGTTAGTGTATGTTGTTTTTCTTCTTTGTCCCTTAGACTTGGAACGCGGGAGATGTTTTGGAACCAAAAACAAATTTTCACTTATAAGAATTTTGTAAATGTCTGTAACTTTAGAAGTTATGTGAAATCTTATCGTTGGTTAAATTAGAACACGGGTAAGTTATTTTAGGGAACTTCTATATCTGATATGAAAGTTAATCCAACTTTGAGTGAAAAAAGATCATAGGAACTCCAAAAGAATCCTTTCCAAACATTCTTTTCTGTTCTCTACATGTTGAAAACCTTTGTTAACTTCTCATTATTTAGATTCCCATGAAACATTATGGAACTTGCAGTCATTCTCCCGCATTGGTGTCCTGACTAATCTGGATTAGCGTCGCTTAAGCCCATTAAAGGGAAAGCACTCCTTACGAAGATATGTTTCACACTCATGGCTCGTATTCAAGATCTCTGGTTAAGGGTGGAGAGATCCTATCCATCCTGCCACAACTCTTGATTCTGGGACGATTATATAATGCTTTATACAATTGAGTCTCTAAAAAATAGATACAAATTGCAGGTAAATATTCTGGGAAGGATGCCAAACATCACAAGATAATATGAAGCAGTTGGTGATGGGCAGCACTGAAGCAAGTGAATGTAATTTTTTTGGATCTAGTCCACCATTGTTATCTTCTTTGTTAGCTTCAAAAAAAAATTCCATGAAGCCCTGTAGGAGTCGTTTGGTAGAGTGCATTAGAAAAAATAATGCATATATTAGTTTTGTATATTACTAGTACCTTGTTTGGTACACTTTTTTCAATCTATGTATAACTACTGCAAACATTAGTTATATACACTATTTGGTATTATGTTATGCATAACTAATACATGAGAAACCATGGTATTAACAAATGCAAGGGATTTCAATGCATGCATTAGCATGGGTAAATATACAATTACCTCTCAAAATATTTTTCACATCTTCTCCATTGTATTTTTTGAGGGTATTTTTGTTAACTAATTATCGTTTTTAGAAATATGTGATACATGTTATTTTTAATACACTAAATCAAACACTGTATAAGAAATAATTTCAGCATAATTAATGTCAACATTATTAATACACTTTATTCAACATTAATTTTATATACCCTACCAAAAGACCCCTTAATAATTTAGGTTAGGTATGAAACTCCTGAAGCAGTAATAGTTTAAAAAAATTTAGTGCTCATTTGGCCATGGATTTGTTCACTCTTTTCTGAATTTTATTTTGGAAATCACTCAAAAAAATTTAAAATATTTTCAATTTGACATAACTCCAATTTTCAACTTGAAAATTATGTGCAGTAGTTTGACTGTTTAAGAAAAAAAATTTAATTTTTTTTATACAGGATGAAATATTTATGTGGTTATAAAAAAATTTTATTAAGTATAAAATGAGAAATTTGAATAGATGGAAAACAAGAAAGGGAAAATCAACATAGATGATAGTCTTAGGGTAGGGATGTGAAAATTAGTCCAAGAAAATATGATTTGATCAATTTGTTAAAATTTGTGTTAGTTATTGATCCGTTTATTTATTGGCTTAGTCTATTTTGCCTCGCCCAATTTAGTCCATCTAATGATCTGTTTGGGCATGATTTCAAATCAGATTGATTTGAATTTGAACTTTTGTTAGGACATGCAATTTAGATCTTTCAAGCTATATTTTTACTTGTAAGCATGAAAATTCCATAATTTGCGAAAACTATCAAAACCTCCCCAATTATTATACAATCTTACCATATGAGCAATATCAATAGTTCATGTTCTTTGTATAAATAAATATTTACGATTACATATTATTACAAATTTTCAGATGTACATAATTTAACAAAGATTCACTAGTCTAAAAAATCAACAATAGTAACTAGTTATCTTTAAAATAATTCTTTTACATGATGCAGACAATTTATTCACGTCGAGCATGACTCTTCTTTTGTATAAAATTTAAAATGATGGTCTTCTACCTACTAGGAACAGTATAGAGAGCATGTAGATTACAGTGTCTTCTGACATGAAAAGCCCCCTGTTTGTCATTCCATTTGTAACTTCCAAAGTTTCTGTACAACTTTATTGTTTAGTTGGTATCAAGTTATCTCGGGATAATTAATTTTTGGATTAGCTATTTTGAAATTAGTTTCATTATATATATAAAATGACGTAGAAGTGAAGCTGGATACACAGGTCATCCAAAAAAAAGGGAGTTTCAAGTATCTTGGGTCTATTATCCAAGGAAATGGAGAGATTGATGAGGATGTCACTCATCGTATTGGTGTTGGGTGGATGAAATGGAGGCTCGCATCTGGAATCTTGTGCGATAAGAAGGTGCCTACTAAACTTAAAGGCAAATTCTACAGAGTGGTGGTCCGACCAGCTTTGTTGTATGGAGTTGAGTGTTGGCCAGTAAAGAACTCCCATATTCAAAAGATGAAGGTGGCGGAGATGAGGATGTTGCGATGGATGTGCGGGTTTACTAGGAGAGATAGGATTAGGAATGAGGATATCCGAGATAAGGTGGGTGTGGCGTCGGTGGAAGATAAGATGCGGGAAGAGAGGTTGAGATGGTTCGGCCATGTGAGGAGGAGAGGCACGGATGCTCCAGTGCGGAGGTGTGAGAGGTTGGCTATGGATGGTTTCAGGAGAGGACGAGGTAGACCAAAAAAGTATTGGGGAGAGGTGATTCGACAGGACATGGCGCAGTTGCAGCTTACCGAGGACATGACCCTAGATAGGAAGGTGTGGAGGACGCGGATTAGAGTAGAAGAGTAGTAGGTAGAAGTGGGTGTAGGCTAGTAGGTAGGAGTGTTTTTCCTTATTGTCCCGACTAGTAATCGTAGTGTTACGCTTATAGTTTCTTGTTCTTGGATTCCTCGTGGTAGTATTTTGTGGCAGTGCTCTGTTTCTGTCTGTTGTTTGTTACTACATATTACTTCCTATCGTCTCTTGTAGTTTTATCTTGTTTTTTATCCTGTATCATTGTTACGTCCTTTTTAGCCTATTTTTAGACTGTTTTGTCTTGAGCCGGGGGTCTATCGGAAACAGCCTCTCTACCTCACCTCTGAGGTAGTGGTATGGTCTGCGTACACTCTACCCTCCCCAGACCCCACGCTGTGGGAATACACTGGGTATGTTGTTGTTGTTGTTGTTGTATATATATAAAATAACTTATCTCATCATTATAATATAAATAGTGGGATAAATAGTCTCAGAACTAATCATTTTATCCCGAAACTATTATACCTTATTCCTCGCACTAAGCAACCCCTTTAGTATTAGATTTTCCCCTCAATTCTTTCATTTTGAAGACCACCATTACTGTATTGTAACTACATTTCCTCAGCCTCCATGAAAATCCCTCCAAAGAAACCTCACTTTTTCAAACCAATTCTTCCTGGTTTCAAGCACCAACTTGTAAGTAGTAATACTTTCAATTCTTTCATTTTTCCTTTATTTTTTCTGCTGCATGTTTGATATAGTGACAGAGGCAGTGGCGGAAGCAGTATTTTCACTAAGGTGATTTAAAATATAGCGAAACAAATACTCCCTTTGTCCCAATTTATGTCAGGTAGTTTAACTTGACACGAAGTTTAAGAAAAAAAGGAATATTTTTGAAACTTGTGATCTAAAATAAGTCATATATTTTTGTGTTGTTATAAATCATTTCATTAAAGTAAAATAAACATTTTAAAATTAAATTGTTACTAAACATAGAAATGCATCATTCTTTTTTGAACTGATTAAAAAGCAAAGTGAGTCATATAAATTGGTATAAAGAAAGTATTTTCTTTTCCAAAAAATTGGGGTTAGGGGTAGGGGAAATGGGGTTGGATATTAGAAGGTGGATAATCCAACCCTCACCGCTAAGGTAAAAGTTCATCAACCAACAGAGGTGCTAAGATTCTCCTTTCGAAATGTATATAAGTAAGAACTCAAGAGGATTTCTTTACCTTGTATATATAGTGACATAGTGACGGAGTCAGGATTTTCACTAAGGGATTCAAAATTCGAAAAAGCCAATGTAGAAAGAAGCCATATGAGGTTCAACATGTATTAGAAGGTGGGTAATCCAACCCTCACCGTTAAGGTGAAGTTCAGTAGTCAATCAACTGAGCTTCTAAGATTCTCCTTTCGAAATGCATATAAAAAGAAAGAAATTAAGAGGATTTTTTACCTTGTATATACTGTTTCAGTTGCGGAGTCAGGATTTTTTTACGTTATATTCATGTTCATGTACATAAGGCTTCTTCTTGAGTTTATACATCCTTATATTTTGACACCCCTTACTGTAAATCCTGGCTTCGCCATTGAACAAGGCTATTCTAATTACACGCATTTGTTGTACTGCAGAAAATTCCTAAAGGTTTCTTGAAGTATCTGAAGGGACACGACCATATTGAACGTGCAATATTGAAAAGGACTGGTAAAAAGTGGCTGGTGAAGCTGAATGGCCGACGATTAGAAGATGGTTGGGAAAAGTTTGCAGAGGAGCTTAATTTGCAGTTGGGAGATTTGTTGATTTTCAGGCATGAAGGAGACATGGAATTTGAAGTTTCAATCTTTGATTCAACTCAATGTGAGAGAGAATATGGAGCTGAAGAAAAAGCCCGTAATCCTGAAGAAACTTCGAAGAAATTTGAATTCAAGCGTGAAGTTAAAGCCTTAACATCTCCTAATGGTAACCGTGATATCTTTTGAACTTTTAATAACCTTATGCCATCAGCAACTCTGTTTTGGTAAGAAGTTTGAATTGATTTTTGTTAAGACCTACTGATAGTACAAGATAATTCGAAATTAGTAGATTAATCAACTTCGTAGACTTGAAAGTAGTTTAACTGTTTCAAAAAAAAAAGTGCATAGAGTAGGAAAGTTAGGCCTTCGGTTGAACTATTGATATGTTCTTTTGTTCATGAGATACTTTTTCTTATCTTTTTGATGACCTTTCATGTAATTAACAAATGCTACAGAGAAACCAAATCCGAACATCATGTCATCACGCAAGGCTTTCCCCGATTTGGAAACGGCTAAGGACATGCCAAATCCCAACATCGTGTCATCACGCAAGGCTTTCCCTGATTTGGAAGCGGCTAAGGACATGCTTTTTGGTCCCCCTCATTTAATTTCTACCGTCAAACCCTATTGGATTTCAAATTCTGTGATGGTAAGTGCAAATTAAATTCTACGCTAAATTGTTACACTTATGAAAAAAAGGAAGAATAAGAGAACTCATTTTGTTATGAGAAATACATTTTCTTGAATAATTTGAACGTGTGAAGCACAATATGAGTTATTTATGTGTAGCTGGTTATAAACTGTTTCAGTATGTTCCAAAACTATTTGCACGGGAAAGTGGCCTCAGCAAAAGGAATTGTATGCTAATGATAAGAGATGAGCAAAAGTCATGGGCATTTAGGCTATTTTACAGTGCAGGCAGTACTTTCATTAAAGGTGGATGGTGTAAATTTTGCACTGCTAATTTTTTAAAAGAAGGAGATCGCGTAATGTTTGAGACGTTTTCAAACGGAGAGAAACCTATGTTGAAATTCTACGGCAAGTTTCACATCTTAGCCCTTCTCTTATATTTCATCCACTTTTCCGTTAATTATCTACTTCTTTCTTACAAATCATGATTACACTGAAATGACATTCTGTTTCTTTATAAGGATCCTGTCTAGTTATTGAAGCTTCTCTTTGTAACTGCTGTTATGTCATAGTTTCTTTGTAACTGATTTATCTTGGACAACTGTGCCATCATAAAAATCCGATAGTGTTCAATCATCAGTCAACTGATAATGATTTCATGCTATGCAAATGAATGCATCATGAAATCTATGCTGTACTGACATATATATGGATTTTGCTAACCTACCATACATGAAGATTGACGATACCCCTTGTCATGGGATGTAAAGACTTATAGGAATACAACGAAGCCTTTTCTTCTTTCTCAAATTCTACATCATAAAGTCCTTCAAATGCCCAATTCCATCAACTGACACCAAATTCTCGAGAGGTTATATTTTTGGAGTCTTAAATTTAGTAATTTTGAAAATCTTTAGGAGTATCTATGGAAGCTTTTCCCATTTCTTGAGAGTAACAGTTACTGAGAAGCACTTTTGAGTTTGTCGAAGTGCCTTTTAGAGCTACTTATGGTAGCTCATCAAAAAGTTCTTTCTCCAGTTTTATATAAGGCTTATTCAAGCACTTCACTGTGTCAGTGTGTAGTATACTGTGAGATAAAATAGCCCGAAGAAAAGCCCTATATTTCTGAGGTGGAATTAGCCCTTTCGAAATACTTTTCTTCTCTTCTTTTCCCCTTAATTTGTTTTCTTTCTATATAGTGACAATAACAGGTCTTTTCTACTTTACTGGTTTTAGATTCATCTTTCTTTTGATTCTAACATTCTTGATTGTTTGTATCGATATAAAAACTAGATCTAAGAGGAGATGCGTCACTTCAGCCCGAAGGAAAGAAGACTAATTTGGATGCTGGAAGAGTTTCCACTCAAGGTCAGGATTTCACAATTCCTTGTTGTATCTAATACATTTTTCTTTTCATTTCTAGTAACAAAATTAATGGTTTTTTTGGAATAACAGGTCTTAGGATTAAGACCTTAACATCTGCTAAAGCTAACCCTCATGTTTAACTGCTGTTCCTTTTTCTGTGTAATTTATCATATTTAATTTCTTGAAGAATAACAACTACCTAGAAGAACAAAAGGTGGGGTGGATACGTAATTTGTCAGACAACAAAACGACGGCTCAAATTTCTTGTAAATTGGGACCGACTATATGAATTTTCACTGTCTACGCTGTACCTTTTAAATCCTTCAAGAAACTTAATTTACTGATGATGTAACAGAAAAACCGAGCACCAGCATCAAGTCGTCAATCAAGGTTTCTTCCCATGTAGAAGCTGCTGCTCACAAGACTTCTGGTCATTCTAGTTTTGTATGCACTATTAAACCATATAGCCTCTCATATGGTTTCTTGGTAAGTCTTAAAACCCATTAATTTCACCCGAACTCTTAAAAAATCTTCAGGCAATAGGAAGCATGTGCACCGTTTTTCTTATTTTATCTTAGTTAAGTGAAAATATGAAGAATAGGAACTGCTTAATGATGTGTGTAAATGGTTATACACCATGTCAGTGCGTTCCTAAACATTTTGCATATGCGAACGGTCTCATTGCCAACAAGAAGTGCTGGTTGATTTTAAAAGATGAAACGCAAAGGTCGTGGAATTTAAGGATAAGATCTTGGAAAACTCAAGTCTATATTGGAGATGGATGTCGTAAATTCATTGCTGATAATTGCTTAAAGGAGGGAGATCATCTTTTGTTTGAAGTTGTTACTGATGGAGAGACACCTATATGGAAATTTCATGTTGTTACTGCTGCAGAAACTCCAATGAGGAAGTTTCAGGGTAAGTTTTCTCATCTAACCAGCCTCTTATTTCTTTGATGATCTTTTTCATTGTCATATGCACTACTACTTTGTGTGGTATTTATAAACAATACGTCTTGGATAGAATCTTTTTTCTTTTTGTTTGGTTGTCTCAAGTGTAACACATAAACATTTCTCCCCTAATTGAAACAAGAAACTGTGGCGTAAACTACTGTCTCTATTTATATTTCAGATCACTTGCTTCGATCAACATATTATTCATTTTTATCCTTTGCTCTGCATAATTATCATTGAACTCCAACCGTCCATCTTCTTCATACTACATCTTTTTTAAACTCCAACAGATACATGTTCTGGCTGGGTAGTCTTCTTGTGCGTGTGCTTCATCTACATTTTTCTTACCACCATCGTGGTGGGGGATAGACTATACTGGGTATGTTGTTGTCATTCTTATCTTCTTTTGCCTTGGTGTGAACAGTTGAAGCAAAATACAGCACATTCTGCCAGAATCCCTCACATCACCTCACTTCCAGGCCTTCGAAATCAACCCATACTTCCACACGCCTCTCATATGCTAAATCAACCTCGACTTTGATCTTAGATGCAGTAGATCTGTTTTTCTTGAGAGTGGACAGGTCAGGTGCTATAGCCTTGCCGGTAGGAGAAAGTATCCTGACCTTTAACCTAATCAATGCTTCTTCAAAACTGTTCTACACAAATAATGTGACCTTTCTGAAAAATACTAAACTAACATAAACGCCAAACGCCAGGACGTTTTATGCATTGTCTTACTAAAAATTGTAATGGTCAATTGGAGTGGACTGACAGTATTAAAGGTTAGAAACATATATGAAATGAAAAGCATGTCAAGTTTTTTTTTTCTGGGCTCACTTTTCATGTAAATATATTCACGTGTTTCTTTCACACTCGAAAACAAATAATCCCTGATGCAGCAGAAAAGGGAAAAGGGTGGGCAGTGGAAAAGAGATCTCAGAAGTCTGAAATTAGAGAGAATCATTTTCTGTATTTTATGCTTAAAATTTCCCATTGCGTGGTAAGCGTGGTCAGGAGAGCTACTGGTTTCCTCAAATGGTAGACATGTGGAGCTTGGCATGCACTACCAGCTTCTCACAAGCTCATTATTACTCTATTCTGCTTGTGATTAGCACTTTTAACAGTGAATAAGAGCTGAAAATGTGGCCTGTAGATTTTGTTGATTTAGGTGCCTGCCGCTTGTACTTCATAGTCTTGGATTGTGAAAGAAACTCGTGGAGATATTCACGTAAAAAGTGAATCTTGATAAAACGCTTCTCTCTAGGGCGTTAAAGTTTGGATGGTTGTCCTTTTCCCTCTTTTCAAGAGAAAACCCTTCTAGTTATGTTTATAACCCTTGTCTTTTGTTTTCATTTCTGCTTGTAATGTTGCTTCTTCTTTTTTGGGTTACTTTAAAGAAATCGCAGACCATAGGACCTCGGACGTGACTGCTCCAAAATTACAAGTAGCTGCTTCAACATCTGCTGATGCCAACCCTCATTTTATATCTACTATTAGATCTTATTCCATCAGAATTTCTACTTTGGTAAGTGATTTGAATAAAATGCAGTCAAAATGTTAATTACTAGCCTCCTTTTTCTTTGTGATAACACGGCATTTATCTCTGTATTGGGTTATAATTTGAACAGTATCTTCCATTGGCTTTTGCAAAATCAACTGGCTTGATGGATAGACGCTGTGAGATGATACTCATCGATGAAAAACATAGATCATGGTCAATGTGGCTAGGGCCAATGGAACGCCACTTTGGAATTAGAAGGGGGTGGAAAAAGTTCATAAAAGCAAATGGTTTCCGAGTAGGAGATACTTACAAGTTTGAACTCATCAACAATGGGAAAATACCTATAGCGTATATATGTCCACTATGAGTATTTCTTTGTTTCATGACCATCCTGTGTTAGTGTATTTTGTTTTTCTTCTTTTTCCCTTAGGCTATTAGAACGCGGGAGATGTTTTGGAACCAAAGGCAAATCTTCACTTAGAATTTTGAAAATAGGAACTCCAGAAGTATCCTTTCCAAACTTTCTTTTCTGTTCCTATTACTGAGAATGTGGGACTTGCAATCATTTTCCTGCATTTGGGTGTGTTTGTGCGTGTGTTCTATTTGGTGTCAGGTACCTGCATTGGGCTCCTTACGGAGATTCTTTTCATACTCATGACTCGTACAGTCGTACTCATGACCTCTGTTAAGGATAGAGGGATCCTTTCCATCCTACCACAACTCTTGGTGGTGTGACGATTAGATAATGGTTTATACAATTCAATCTCCAAAAAATAGATTCAGAAGTAAGACTATGCTTTGTTTTAAACAAATTGTAGGTAAATATTCTGGGAAGGATGCCAAGAATCACAAGATAATATGAAGCAGTTGGTGATGGGCAGCACTGAATTGCAAATGGATATAATGTTTTTTGGATCTAGTTTCAGCTGTATGTATGATGTGTTGTACATCTGTTTTGAAAATATCCTTTCATGCATGACTAGTAATTAGATTATGGTAGCCTTTTGGATTTGCCTGTTGTAATCAAACCAGGAAAAAGGGAAAAGAAATAGAGTTCCTTCTAATGGTAAGACCGCAACACGATAGGTTAGACGCATGTCACAAGTTTGAACCATATTGTAAAAAAAAAAACGTATTTAAGTAAAGAAGGATAGTAATAAAATTTTTGCATAACTAATACATGAGAAACCATGGTATTAGGAATGCAAGGGATTTCAATGCACCCATATTAACATGGGTAAAAACAAATTACCCATCAAAACTTGCATGTTATTTTTAATACTCCAAATCAAACCTGCATAAGAAATCATCTCAGCATTACTAATGCTAAAATTACTAATACACCCTATTCAGCATTATTTTAATACACCCTACGAAACGACCCTTTAATAAAATAGGTTAATATGAAACTCATGAAATGGTAATATATTGAGAAATTTTAGTGCCCATTTGGTCATGGATAATTTCACTTTTTTTTTAATTTTATTTAGAAAATTACTTATAAAAATTTAAAAATAATATTAATTTGTATTCGTTTGGTTCTAATTTTCAATTATTATTTTTATCTTTAAAATAAAAATTACTTCTTTTTTCTAATTTCGTAAGTTTTATATCCAAACGCTCACTTAACCTATTAATTAAATCAATAAAAAGGAGAGAAAAATTACTAATTCAAATGCAAGCGGGGACAATTGTGAAATTTGGAACTGGAGCTCAATTCTAGAAAAAAAAAAAAAAAAACAAGATTTTTACTTTTATTTTATCACTTTTAACATATTAAAAGAATAATTATTTCTTTTTCATATTTTATTTTTAATATTAATTATTTATTTTTCAAATTATTACCAAAATTTAATAGTAATAGATATCAATTAATATGATTATTAAGAAAAAATATTTATATCAATCATTATTTTATTTTTCAAAAGGCTTAAAGTCTAAAGTGGACAAGCCTAATTAAAAAAAATAAAAAGTGGACAAGCCGAGTGAGTACCTGATTTGTAGCCCCCTGTTTTCCATTCCTTTAAAGTTTCCTTACAACTCTATAATTTCCCCTCAATTCTTTTCTTTTTTTTGGTTTTCCATCCTCGGTACCCGTATTGAAACTCGACTATATCGAAATTCACATTGGAAAGTCCTGAAAGGTAAAACGCTCCCTAATAAAGAGGACTCCGTACCCAGGCCCCTCAATTCTTTTCATTTAGTTGCATGTAATGAAAATCCCTCCAAAGAAACCTCATTTTTTCAAACCCATTTTGCCAGGTTTCAAAGACCAACTTGTAAGTAAAAATACTTCAATTTTTGTCTACTGCATGTATCATATAGAGGTTGGGGGTTTGGTGTGGGGGGTGGGGAGGGGGGGGGGGGTGGGGTGAATCTTGTTTTGTTGATTATTTGGGTAGAAAATAGTAGGGTTTAACAAAATAGCCCATGAAAATATGATCAAACTAAAATAGCCCTAATTAGTGATCATAGTATAGTTTGTCTAATTACCAAACGCAACAATAGTTCAGTATATCAATTCGCTTTGTATGTATCAATTTGTTCTGTATCAGTGTATATGTATCTATCACAGCGAACAAATACAACAGATACAGAGCAAAGTGTATGGATACACTGATACAACACAAAACATATAAAATTCAAACTCTCACTATTTCGGATAAATACAGGGCATATGTTCGCTCTGTCAAGTAATTTTCCCTCAAAAGAATCAATTTTTTTTGTTTGATATGTTGAATATAGTCGTAATAAAGAAAATAAGAAGTATTATTAGGTAATTAAATAAATTATAAGAAAACAAACAAAGAAACTGAAATTTGGTAATTAGCGGGAGGGTTGAGCTATGACTCATTGTTTAGCCCATGTATATTTGCATCCTGTGTTGAAAATGATAATGATGAGACAATGCCATTCTAATCATACAAATTGTTGTACTGTAGACAATTCCTATAGGATTCTTGAAGTATCTGAAGGGAAACGAAAATGAATATGCAATGCTAAGAAGGGCAAGTAAAAAGTGGCCAGTGAAGGTGAAAGGCCGGCAACTGGAAGAGGGTTGGGAAGAGTTTGTAAAGGACCATGATTTACAATTGGGAGATATTTTGATATTCAGACATGAAAGAGACATGGAATTTGAGGTCGCCGTCTTTGATTCAAGTTACTGTGAGAGAGAATATGAACAAGGAGTTCGTGAAAGAGTAGAAGAAGAAGCCTGTATTGTTGAAGAGTCTTCCAAGAAGTTGGAATTCAAAGGTGAACTTGTTATGTTCTGTTATTTGTTTCCTATATGGAACTTAATAATAGTAATAATGCATTGCCGGTATGAATATGAGAAGCAATTTTGATGATGCTTACTTCATTTGGAAAAACAAAAATAGAAGTAGGAACATGAGATTGAAAGATTAAAATAAATATCAATTCGCGTCACATAGGGACCAAGGGAGAAATGCTTCCTTCGTACCAAGGGGTTTCCATTCACAAGGCTTGAACCCGAGACGTCTGGTTAATGGTGGAGGGATCTCACCCATCTCACCACCACATCCCTTGACATTAGAAGGCTAAATAGCATATATCAAAAACGAGAAAACTTGGCACTAGAAGGAGAAGCAGTATAAATAAAAAATAATGTCTTAATTAGTTGATTTTTCACCAATTATAAACACTACCTAGTGCTAGACAATTTGACGTCTGTCCTATTTTATGTGATGGTATTACTATTTGGAGAGTCGAGTAGTTTTTTCTTTGACTTTGTCTGTAATTAACAAATGCAACAGAAAAATCAAAGCCCAAGATCAAGACGTCAGGCAAGGCTTTCTCCAACGTAGAAGTTGCTAAGGACATGCATCCTAGTCACGCTCATTTCATTTGTACTATTAGACCTTATTGTCTTTCAAAGCATTGTCTGGTAAGTTCACAAGTACATTATACTTTGACGATTACGCTGGAAAAAAAAAATCAACACAAAAAGAGATGAATTTGTTTGCTGCATAAGCTTATGAGAACAATTATCTCTTCGATAATTTGGAAGTGTAAAACACAGATACATATTGGTTGTTTATTTGCAACTGGTTATAAACTGTTTCAGTGTATTCCTAAACAATTCGCACAAGAAAACAGACTCAACGACAGGAAATGTATGATAATTCTGAGGGATGAGCAACAGTCATGGACGTTTAGTGTGTATACATGCGGCAAAAACACCTACATTGGAAGTGGATGGAATGAATTCTGCATTACGAATTGCTTAAAGGAAGGAGATCGCTTAATGTTTGAGATAGTTTCCAATGGAGAAACACCTATATTCAGATTTCATGGCAAGTTTCTCATCTAAGCCCTTGTCTTAAAATTTCATCCTGTTTTCTACTGTTTACTTATCTACGTATTTAAATTAATTACGACGAGATGACTTTATAGTTACAAGGATCCTATATAGTTATTAACTTTTGTATGTTTACAATTTCTGTGGTTTGAGTTATAATTACTAGACACATTTTTATGGACCAAGAGGAAGAAGAAGAGGAGGGTTGCATATGGCCAACCAAGGATTAGATGGGGAGGTCTGACTGAGGCCAAATCTCAGGAGATTGGGGAGAAGTTGGTGGCTATGGAGGCTTGGGGGAGTATTGTGGACGCAGATAGTATGTGGGTTAGGGCAGTTGACTGCATCAGGGAAGCAGCTAGAGAGGTGTTAGGGGTCTCGACGGGTAAACCAGGTGGCCATAAAGGGGATTGGTGATGGAATGGAGAGGTCCAAGCCCCAAGGAAAAGTGAAAGCCAAGAAGGCTGCTTACACGACATTAGTGGAAAACTTAGATAAGAATGACAAGAGGAGAAATAGAGAGAGGTATAAGTCGACGAAGAAGGAAGAGAAGCTAGCAGTCACGACGGCTAAAACGGCAGTTTTTGAGCACCTGTATGAAGAGCTCAAGTGCAAAGGTAGGGACAGGAAGTTGTATAGGCTCACCAAGATGAGATAGAGGTGGGACCATAACCTGGACCAAAGTGAAGTGTATCAAGGAAGAGAATGAAGAAGTGTTGGTAGAACAGGCACATATTAGACAAAGATGGCAGACGTATTTTCATAAGCTAAGTTGCTCGGACTCTCCAAAATTGTTGCCGCACCCGTGTTGGATCCTCCAAAAAATTTTGAAGGATATGACACGCACCCCATGACATTTTTGGAGAATCTGAGCAACATAGTTCATAAGCTCTTGAATGAAGGAGACAAGGATATCGTGTTGGGAGAGTTAGAGCATTCCAAGAGTCGTAGAGATTTTGGGTATTATAGGTGTATAAAGGCTGCATGTTCTGTTAACTGACCTTGATTGATATTCTTTTCAACGTAGATCTGCATTTGCCTTTTTTTCTTTTAGCTCTACTAGGATTCTGCCATCTGCTAATTGATTCCATTTTGTTGCCCTGGTTGTACATTATCCTCTGCTTATTCGGCATAGCATTCTGCTTTGGATATTATTACTTTATCTTACATATTTCTCAAGTTCTTATGAAGTCCTACAAATGCCCAAATCCCGTGGTTCAACTGAGGACAAAATCTTACCGTCTAGAGACTTTTCGTTTTGAAGAGTGTGAAGGAAGTAGTTTGCTTAGAAGCAATGAACAAGTAAATAATATCACTGCTTTTTTTTCTTTAGAAAATTACAGTTACTGTGAGAAGCTTTTGAATGTGGTAGAAACCCCTTTGAACTACTCTGGGTAGCTCTTCAAAAGTATCTTGCTATTAATCACTTCCTAGAGTAATATTAGAACAGCTACTATTTGTATAATGCCCAACTTAAGTTGCTAGGACTCCCTACTTTCGGTGCCCCACCCGTGTCGACACAACGTGGGTGTGGCCATGTGGGTGTGGGTGTGGGTGTGGGATCTGTACCCGATTTGATCAACCGATTTTGGGTACTTTGACCAAATTTGACGGAAAAATTCGG
The DNA here is from genome assembly GCA_003996215.1 of Jaltomata sinuosa. NCBI lineage: Eukaryota > Viridiplantae > Streptophyta > Magnoliopsida > Solanales > Solanaceae > Jaltomata > Jaltomata sinuosa. Next base: position 313,879 of record QJPP01000230.1, on the reverse strand, counting down.
GACAAATACAATGACTTATGTAATCAAAACAAAAGCTTAAGGTGAAATTGAAGAAAACGGAATACCTTGTATATAAAAATTTCTATGTCAGTTCTTTTCCTTGCTTATGAGAATCTCTTGATCAATATTTTCTCCTCGGAGTACCTTTTAAACTTTTCACATAATGTCTGGACTGAAAATACATGAATAGATAGTTCTAGTACCCAACTAATTCATTCGGCGGGAGACATCTTATGAGTTATGATGTCATGATGTGCCCATTCCTATGGCCAACACATCGCCCATTTTGTCGGAACTTGCAGCAACGCTGGTACACACGGCGATCGTAACCTTAGGGCGACCTCCCAACCAAGGTTTGGTCTCATTATTTAGACATATATTCTATTTTTAGATATTTGAATTATTTTTAGCTGAGTCCCCGGACCTGTATCCATACCTGTATCTACACCCCCGAATCTTAAAATTTAGATCATGAAGAATCCAACCTCTAGATCCGCACCCAAGTCCGAGAAACTTAGTGCCCAACAGATAACAATTCCTTTCTACTTCAACTTAATGTTGTTGTTTTTTTGGTTTTGAATTCATCTTCAGTTTCAGTTCTGACGTTGTTTCAATTAATAAAACTAGATTTGAGAGGAAGTCCATCCCTCCAGCCTGAAGTAAAGAAGAAAAACTTGGATGCTGAAAGAATGTCAGATGAAGGTTTGGAGAAAGAACACTTCTAGTTGTGTCAAGTACCTGCGTCTTTTCGTTCATTTATGATTGTAATGTTTTGTCTTTCTTCTTTTCTTGGTTACTTTAAAGCAATAACAGATGTTACGCTTAAGACCTCGGACGTGACTACTCCGAAATCACAAGCAGCTGCTTCAACATCTGCTGATGCCAACCCCCATTTTATATCTACTATTAAACCTTACACCCTCAGATTTCCTGTTTTGGTAAGTGTGATTTTAACAAATTCAGTAACAACCTTAGCTAATAGTTTTTATTTTTCGTTTTTTTGTGATAATGCGGTATTGATCTATATATTGTGATAACTTTGAGCAGTATCTTCCAATGGCTTTCGCAAAATCAAATAGCTTGATGGATAAACGTGAGATGATTCTTGTCGATGAAAAACAGAGATCATGGTCAGTGTGGCTAGGGAAAATTGACAAGTATCACTTTGGAATTAAAAGGGGATGGACAGAGTTCAGAAAAGCAAATGGTTTTCAAGTAGGAGATACTTACAAGTTTGAACTCACCAACAATGGCACAATACCTGTAGTGCATTTCCACTGTAAGTATAAAAAAATCTTCTTTTAGTTTCATGACCATACTTGTGATGTTTGTATATTTGATATTGGCATATCACATAAACGTGCCCTTTAACTTGGCCTCAGCTGGCATCTATGCCCTCCCCAACTTTGAGTGTGCATAAGTAGGCACTTAAACTTGTATAAAGTTGAACAAGTAAACACACGCGTCCTACTTGGCGTCTTACATGAATTGCCACGTAAGACGCCACGTACGACATGTGTGTCTACTTGTTCAACTTTATGCAACTTTAAGTGCCTACGCGCATAGATGTCAGCAAAGGCCAAATTAAAGGGCACGTTTATGTAAACTTCCTAACAATTGTTTTATGATTTTTTTCGGTAGAAGTATGTACCTTAGATCTCTATGATTATATAATGCTCTATACAATTCAGTCTCCAAAATTTGGATTCAGAACTGAGGCTATATATTTTGTTTGAACAATTGCAGGTAAATATACTGGGAATTAAGGATAAGGTTATAACAGAAGCCATTGACAAGATAAATGTGAAGCAGTTAGTGGTGATGGGAAATGAAACTAGGCACGAAAGCAAGTGGATGTAATGTTTTTGGATCTACTGCATTTTGCTATATCTTAACAAAAACAAATTTTGATCTCATCTGTATGATATGTTCTACTTCTATTTTGAAGTATCCTTTCATGCATGAATAGTAATTATATTATGGTTGCCTTTTATATTCTTGCTCATTGTAATCAAACCAGAAAAGAGGAAAAGAATTAGAGTTCCTGTTGGCTCCCAAGGCTTTCATGCATGAAAAGTAATTAGTTACTGTTAGCATATCGTCTAGAGCCAAAGATAAAAGGACATCAAATAGTCTCATTCAAAGAAAGAAAGATAGGTAATGGACTTTATCCGAGACTGAGACATCATAGGTGAAAGGATGCCACAAGGTTATCTGAGTTCATAGGTGTCCTTGATGTTCATTCCAGTCGTTAGTAAGTCAAGGCATTCGGGAAGCAGGAGATCAATCCGCTCTTTCCATCTGTTACTCGCTCCTATTTGCAACTAAATTTGCTTCTATATCCTCCTTTTATCTTAAGGGATGATCAAGCCGGTACTTGTGGATTCAGGGGCGACATCAAGTCAGAAATCGTGACACAACACATCACACATTATCATTTTAGTTATTTTACCTATTCTAATATTTTATAATCACATGTTACTATAAGTGAAATAATCTTTTAACATTATTTCACTCATGATACTTATTTCGAATTCGCATGATTTTTCTTTTGGAGTTTTAACCTTTATTCATACTTCATGAAGTTTGAAATGTAATTGAAAATTGTCAGTTAAAACTCTAGGAAGAAATGGTAGAATTTGAATTATCATTATTCAAAATTTTGAAAAACATTTTTTTGAAATTTAAACTATATTTAATACTCTGTCAAATTTCAGCTCCTTGTTGTAGAACTGTTTTATACTCTCTCTAGTTCAAAATAAATGAATTTCTAACATTTTTTTAAAATAAATAAACAAAATTTTCAAAGTTCAAAGAAGATTAATTAATTAATTTTTTTCAAAATTATCCTTCTTTTAATGGATTTTTCAAATCTCAACATTGACTATTTCTATTTTAAGAAAAGCTTGGTGAAAGTTAAAAAAAAAAGGAGAATAATATTGTTAAGAAATGTGTCACACTCCCAAAATTCACTTATTTTGCATGAAGGAATTATTTCGATTTTTATTATTTTTCTATTACATTTTTAATAGTTACAACTAAATGTTAACAAAACAACCATGCAAGGTACTTTCTTCGTTTCAATTTTTTTTGGGTATGATTTTAATTTGACACGAAGTTAAAAATGTAAAGAAGATTTTTAAATATTGTTATCTTAAATTAAAAACAGGTAAAATGTATTAAAATATCATTTGATTTTGTGGTTTTAAATCCGTCATTGAAAAATTGAAATTTAAAAATTGACAAAAAATATTTTTTTAAAATTAACTAAAAAAAATAAGACAAACAAATTAAAACTAAGGTAAAACAATAATTTTACAAAAAAATTTGTCCCAATGCTTGCATCATTTTTTGATTGACGGTGAGTTCACAGAATCCGACTCCTCTTCATTTCTTCTCTTTATTTCTTTAAGTTTTTATTTGAATTAAAGACACATGCCATACTTTTAATATTAATGGCTAAAATTTAATTGACTAAAGAAAAATCTTAACCATAATTAAAAATTTATAATATCAATTTTTTTCATATATTTACTTCCAAAATATTTTTGCAATCCCACATTTTAGTGATGTAAACGTCATTAATAAATTATGATTGCTTTTGATTTTCTATTTGGAGTACACACTATCGTATATCTTTTAAATTCTTAAAAAATATTTTCGTATTTCATATTTTAAATTTTTTTAGTTGATAAATATTATTTTGTCATGTTCTTTAATTTGTATTATCATATGTTGAAATTTACATCTAAGATTTTCTATCTTGAATGAGAACGTGAGCAGATTTCTACAAGATATTGAAGATAAACATATTGAGAAATAAAAAAATAGTAAAAAAAAATAAAAGACAATGCATGCAAAAATATAATTATGGCAGGAAAAAGAAGTTTTAAATATATTTAGAAAAAATAAAGCGTACAACTAGAATTTTGGGATTGTAAATATATTTTTAGAGTAAATATACGAAAGGAATTGATTATTGTAACTATAATTACGGCTTTGCTTTAATTAATTAGCTCTCAGTCATTAATATTCTTTCCGTTTATTTTTATTTATTTATTTTGAACTTTGTGTATCTCTAAAAAATAATGACTAAACATGAGTATTTTATTATAATGATCATATTAATTAATGTTTAATACTCGCTATGTTTCAAAATATTTGTCACAACTTTTTTTTAGAGTCAAATAATATAAATTTTGATCGATATTTTAAGATGTATTTTCTCATCATATTGATATGAGAAAATTTATAATTTATAGTACTTTCCGTATAGTTTTTGTATATCTAAATTTTAAAATATCGAATTAATTTAATTTAGTTTTAAAAATTAGTCAAATTAACTCTCGAGAAGCAAAAGATGATACTAATTATTTTGGAATAAAGGAAGTATTAGATCTTGAAAATGATTTAGGAAATAAGTAATTGTTGTTAAGGATAAAATATGGAAAAATACTTCTCTATTCATTTTTACTTGTCCATTATTGATTTTGCACATACCTTAAAAAATACAGTAATAAATACTGGAGGTAATTTTATCAGATCACCCTTTGAATATAATAAATTTAATTCTTTGGAAAATGTATTGATAATAAATACTTAGTATTTAATAGTAAGGGTAAAATTGACACAAAATAATAAATTAATCATTGATTTCCAAACTAGATAAGTACTCCCTCAATCACATATTAGTTGACGACCTTATTAAAATAGTTGTTCCATATTAATTGTCCGTCTTACTAAATAAAAAAATATTACTCCTTCCGTCTATCTTTACTTGTTCACTATACTAAAAATAGATGTCCAACAATACTTGTCCAATTTATAAAATCAAGAGATAATTTTACACTTAGTTCCTAATTTACCCTTGTCATTAATTATAGTTATTTCTCTGTTACATACCCTTTTATTTATAGTTTCTTAATAAGTGTGCAAAGTCAATAGTGGATAAATAAAATTGGACGGAGGGAGTAATTATTTTTTTTCATATTATCTTTACAATTAATTCTTTTTAAAAATGTTCACACTCGTTTGTAAAGTTTCAATTTTTTTTAAGGGGTGAATTAGTAAAATTATCTTTTTATTTATAATTTCTTAATATGCGTATAAAAAAAAATGATAAATTAATATGGGCGGAAAGAATATTCTTTGATATTTATTTTTAGTATATTGGATAAGTAAAGTAAAGATAAATGAAAAGCTTAATAATTACTCCCTTCGTTTCTTTTAAGGTGTCATAATTTCCTTTTTAAGAGTCAAAGAGGAGTATTAATTTTGACCAATATTTTAAAATAATTTTTTTAATCATATTGATATAGGAAAAATTATAATTTATAGAACTTTTCGAATAGTTTTTGAATATCTAAATTTAAATTTTAAAATATCGAATTAATCTAATCTAATTTAGCTTTAAAATGTAAAATGTGATAACTAAAAAGGATTGGAGGGAATACTTTTTTTATGTTAAAACAACAACAATAATATATCGAGTATATTTTCACACAATAGGGTCTGGAAAAGAGTGTACGTAATTTGTACTACTGCCTCCGGGACGAGTAAAATCTATCATATGTTAAAAGTGATACTAAAATCTATTTTTGAAATAACGGACAAATAAATAGCGGTAACATTAAATTATGATATGTGCATTCAATTCAAGTTTGGTGAAAATGGAAAGGAAAACAAATTGAGGTAGAGCAGAATCAAATACAGTTGATTGACAAGAAACTTTTGCAATTATCAATCTAGGAAGATCCGCTTAAATAAACCCTAAACCCATTTCTCATGAATATTCCGAAGAATTGGGGGAGGGAAGCTGAAATGTGGAGGGGATTACAAGATTGGGAAATCGAGTACTGGATAGTCAACCAACTGAGCTACTAAGATATTCCGAAGGTCAGTATTTCCTTTTTCTTGAATTTTTTTTCATTTGGTGTTGTATAAATTGGGTTACTAGTTGCCACTCTACTGCACTGTAATTTTGTTTTAGGCCACTAATTTTATTTTTTTTGAAAATCAACTGCAAACAGGATTACTGCCATGAAAATTGCTCCAAAGAAACCTCATTTTTTTCATTTGGTGTTGTATAAATTGGATTACTAGTTGCCACTCTACTGCACTGTAATTTTGTTGTAGGCCACTATTTTTTTCTTGAAAATCAATTATATCAATTGCAAAGAGGATGAAAATTGCTCTAAAGAAACCTCATTTTTTTCATTTGGTGTTGTATAAATTGGATTACTAGTTGCCACTCTACTGCACTGTAATTTTGATTTAGGCAACTAATTTTTTCTTGAGAATCAATTGCAAACAGGATGATTGCCATGAAAATTGCTCCGAAGAAACCTCATTTTTTCAAACCAATTCTGCCAGGTTTCAAGCATGGTCTTGTGAGTTATCCTTTCAAGTTTTTTCTTAATTATCTTTCATTTGTTTACTATATGTTGCATGTATGATGTTGTGGAGGAAGAAGATTTTTTCCCAGAAAAGCTAAAACACTAAAATTTGAAAAAGCTATATAGCCCGTTTGGCCAAGCTTCTACAATCAGCTTGAGAAGTTCTTTTAAAAAAAAGTACTTTTAGTGAAAAGCAATTTGTGTTTGACCAATAAATTTTAAAATCCCTTTTGAGCAAACAATTAGTCTTTGGACAAGCTTTTCCGAAGTGCTTCTAAGTGTATTTTTCTCAAAAGTGCTTTTCGAAAAAAGTGTTTTTGGGTAAAAACTACTTTTTTAGCTTCTGAAAAAATAACTTTTGCTACTCCTTATAAGTACTTATTTTCTCTCAAAAGCTTGGCCAAACACTTCAGTTTTATGAAATAAGCACTTTTCGAAAAAATAAGCACTTTTGGCTTCCCAAAAGCTTGGCCAAATAGGCTAATAATTCTTTTAATTGAGGCAAGTTTATGTTGTACTGCAGAAAATTCCTATAGGTTTCTTGAAGTATCTGAAGGGACTCAACCATATTAAACATGCAATACTGAGAAGGGGGGGTAAAAAGTGGCTAGTGAAAGTGAAATGCTGGCAATTAGAAGAGGGTTGGAAAAAGTTTGCAAAGGATCATGATTTGCAATTGGGAGATTTGTTGATTTTCAAACATGAAGGAGACATGGAATTTGAAGTTTCCATCTTTGATTCAAGTCATTGCGAGAGAGAATACGCAGAGTATCTACGGGAAGAAGAAGGAGGCAATAATGTTGAAGAGACTTCCAAGAAAGTGGAATTCAATGGTAACATCTTTAGAGTCCCTTAATCAGTTTTAACTAGTTTAGATTAAAAACTAACAAATAGATGTCCGGGGTGGATGTTTAGACGCTATTCATGTGTTGATGGTAGTCATTTTTCTCATATTTAATTAACAATTTAATAGACAAATCAAACCTCGTGCAGAAGCTGTTGGTCAATCTCGTTTTGAGTGCATTGCCAGACCATATTGCATTTCAAATGGTTTCTTGGTAAGTCTCAAAACTCATTTCCCCATAACCGTTCAAGAAATTTCAGGCTAAAGGAAACATCTGCACCATTTTGTTTTTTCCCTCCTCTGTGTATTGGAGTTATTTACAGCAAAAGTATGAAGCGTATCATATGTGCAAATTGTTATAAACCATTTCAGCGCCTTCCTAGACAATTTGCAAGGGCAAATGGTCTCATGAACAAGAAATGTGGTTTGATTATCAAAGATGAAAGACAAAGATCATGGAATTTAAGGATTGCTACCTACGATCATCTTAGTGTCCGTGTATTCGATGGATGGGATGACTTCTGCATTGTGAATAACTTGAAGGAGGGAGATTACATGATGTTTGAGGTTGTTGCTAATGGAGAAAAACCTATATGGAAATTTCACTGTAAGTTTTCTCATTTGAGCAACCTCTGTCTTTTTGTCAACGATCTTTTTACTTTGATATATACACCATGACACTATATGTCATCTTCAACAAAATTACTTAGTGTTGGTTCTCCAAACTGTAAAACATGTTCTTCACAAACAACTACATTGTTTTAGAATTTACCCCGCCAAACAGTTGGAATTTAATATTGTACTTTCTTTTTAGTTGCTTTTGCTTGTTATAACAACAGTGCTTCACCTTTCATAGGCTAATCCAAAATAAAAGGGTCCATGGCTCATGTTTATGTATTTAGACCTCTAAATTAGAGGCCCTGTCGCAGGTTCCATCAGGATAAATTTTCATATCTTGTTATTTAAAAACTTCAAAGAAAATTCATGTGGGTTAAACAATATTTGACAAATAATATTAATACAAAAAAATTTCTTGAAAAGAGTGAAATAGAGATGCATAAAATAGTTCTGTAGAAAGCCTTTGTTGTGAATATGTGTGTTTTGGTTTGTTGAGATGGTCTTCAGTAAGTTCTTTATAGATTGTCAGCTTTGTAACTGGTTAAACTTGTCCCTTAAAGAACATGAAATGATGGATGTGTGGGCATACATACTAGGAGAGATAGGATTAAAAATAAGGATATCTGGGACAAGGTGAGAGTGCTTCGACGGGACAAGTAGAGGTAGACCGAAGAAGTTGTGGAGAATACGAATTAGGGTAGAAGGTTAGTAGGTAGCAATGAGTTGTCTTGTCATCCATCCATACTAGTAATTTTAATATTGCTTATGTAGTTTCGGGTCTTTTGGTTTCTGTTATTATTTGTTGCCTTGTACTTCGACTATCATATTATTTTGTTGTAGTTACTGTCTTGTTACTATCTGTTTTCTTTTGTTCTCATCTGCTATTTCTTGTACTTCTATTACTTCATTTTTTGGACTGCTTTCGACTATTTTTTCCTTGAGTCGAGGGTCTATCGGAAACAACCTCTCTAACTCTGAGGTAGCGGTAAGGTCTACGTACACTCTACCCTCCCCACACCTAGTAGTGGGATTATACTGGGTATGTTGTTGCTGCTTAAAGAACATGAAATACAATATTTTTAACGGAAAAAAAGGGATACAATATTTAGCACCTAAAAGCACTTTTAGGTGTCCTATTAAACTATATTGAATCAAACCAAACCCCAGCATCAAGTCATGCATTTCCCTATGCAGGAGCTGCCACTCACAAGCCTTTTGGTATCTCATTTTGCATGAAGATTAGGGGTTGGGTTAAAATGGGATTTGGGTCGAGTTATAGCATGGATCGGGTTAAAAATAAAGGGAATGAGTTAAAATAGAGGGAATGGGTTAAATGATGTGGAGGGTTTAATTTAATGACACGTGGCAAATCAAGCATGATGTCATGCCTCGACCCTGGGCCTAGGCGAGACCGACACTCCGTGCCTTAACTTGCCTGAGCGAACCACTAACATGGCATGGGACTTGAGACATTCGTAAAGAAAATAATTCAATTCATAAATAAGGCTTTAGAAACACAATTTCCATTCTTAGATATATGAATTGTAAAAGAAAATGTTTTCCATTTAATGCGGGGTTGCCTAGTCAAACTGTTGATACGTCATCATATCTAGATTCTTTTGCTGAACATGTGTATGAGGTGGAAAATAGGACCGCAGTAATTACTGGAATCAGTTATCCATTGGCAGACACACCTTAAGGTTTCACGTTTCCAGTACCCCATTCAAGAATGATTCAGCCTGCCGAAGCCATGTCAATCCTGATGATAGGTATGTCATTCTTGGTATTAACTGTCCTGCACGGATGGACCCGTGGAGTAACTTAAGAAGGTGTGGAATTCAACCAGTGAACAAACGTGATTTGTGCACATGGGCAGCTGAATGTGCAAGGGTTCAACATTATGAGCACAAAGAATTGGTAGGGTATGAAAGATGAGATTTAGAAAGAAAAGAGCATACTTATCATCGTTATTCCATACCCTGAAATGGATAAAGAAGTACATAGTTCAGTATCATCTATAACATCATTTAATTTTTTTAATCACTTCTGGCATTTGCTTCACATCGTTTATCTACTTCAACACACCTACGAGGGAGCAAGTAAAGCTTGATTGGGTTCTATTTTGATGGCCTTTCGACACCCTAAGAGGAACATGGTTGAAGTTGGATTTAATCTTTTGTTTGCACTGCTAAAGAAATTTCAGCATGTACATTGTCTATTCAAGTCTCATAACTTGATATAATAATTGGTAGATTTACTTTTATGTGCAAACCAAGTAAAGAAAGTGCTAGCAATACTAATATCCATTTGGATTTCTTCATTAATGTTGCCACTAATCATGTGCATAATGATAGTGATGTTTCTTTTTTCTTCTTTTCTTGGTTACTTTAAAGCAATAAAAGATCTTAGGCATAAAATGTCGGACATGACTACTCCGATATCACAAATACCAGCTTCAACATCTGCTGATGCCAACCCTCATTTTATATCCACTATCAAACCTTACACCTTCACAAAAGCTATTTTGGTAAGAGTGGTCTGAACAAATTTAGTAAACACCTTTGCTAATTGTTTTTTTTTGTGATAACGCCGTATTGATCTATATATTGGGATAAATTTGAGCAGTATCTTCCCATGGATTTTGTAAAAGCAAATGGCTTGATGAGTAGAAGTGAGACGATTCTTGTCGATGAAAAGCAGAGATCATGGACAGTGTGGCTAGGGCGAATGGAACGCCACTTTGGAATTAAAAGTGGATGGCCACAGTTCAGAAAAGCAAATGGTGTTCAAGTAGGAGATACTTACAAGTTTGAACTCACCAACAATGGCACAATACCTATAGTGCATGTCCATCGTGAGTGTTTCTTTATCTCCCTTTAGTTTCATGACTATCCTGTGTGTTAGTATATGTTGTTATTATTTGTGCCTTTTGTTATTAGAATGTATGAGTTAATTGTGGAACCGAAAACAATTTTTACCGAGATTTTTGAATGTTATGTTAACTTTGAAGTTGCCCAAAATCTTGAAGGTTTCAAATTGTGTTGATTGTACTGTTAATGGTCAACTTTTAGCTGACCCTGACTGGTTAGAAAGTAAATGGAGACTGTGGAAGCAATTCTATATCTGATAGTCAGTGTGTGAATTTATGCTTCTGTGTGAGACTGCAAGTTCATGTATTGTGTACATAAAATTTGATTTTTATTGTGTCATATTATTCTGGTGTTTGATTTTGTATCAAATGTCCAAACAATTGCTTATCAAATTTTCCATATAAAAGGTCTACCTTAGACATCTATGGTTATGTAAAGGCATAATAATACATACACAAAACACTCAAACTTGGCCTTAGCTGGCAAGTAAGCACTCTAACTATGAGAGCGCGCATCTAGACACCTCAACTTGGTCTCAACTGGCAACTGAACACTTAAATTCGTCCCCGGTGTGTCTCGTGGACACCTAACGCTGACGTGGCACATATTTTTGATGTGTCTATAGATGATCAGTTTGTAAGTTGGAGTGTTCAACTGACACGGTGAAGATGTGTTTAGGTGTCTAGATGTGCGTATTCAAAATTGAAGTGTTTACTTGTCAGTTGAGGCCAAGTTTGAGTGTTTGTTTTATACAATTCAGTATCAGAACTGAGGCTATGTTTTGTTTTGAAAACTGTAGGTAAATATTCTGGGAATTAAGGATGCAAAGCATCACAGAAGTCATTGACAGGATAATATGAAGCAAGTTGGTGATAGGCAAGGAAACCAGCACTGAAGCAAGTGGATGCTGTGTTGCTCGGACTCTTCAAAAATATTGCCGGGTGCGTGTCAGATACTTCTTTGTATTTTTGGAGAATCCAAGACAAGTGCGGCAACATTTTTGGAAAGTCCGGACAACATAGAGTGGATGTAATGTTTTTGGATCTTGAACATTTTTGCTATTTTTTTAATTTTAAAAAATAAATAAATAAAGTACTTCCAGCTGCATTATGTGTTGTACTTTTTGAAATATATCCTCTCTCTAAGCATTGTTTTCGAAAGAAATAGAGTCGTGTGATTTGTTTCGGTCTTGATATTAAGTATGCTAGAATTTGAAGTACTGCTATTCCAACACATGTAAATTTTATTTTATTCTGGGAGGAAATGATCCAATACCTCGGGTACTATGAGGAGATCAAATTCTTTAAGAATAGTAAATTATGTGGGCTCAGAATTGATTCAAGTTTTGTTTAGGTTTTTTTTATTTGTTTCGAACACAATAGGTAACACGCTTAAGGAATGTAACTTTTTTATTTCTGTTTATTTTTTTTTAGATGCAATAATTATTTGTTCTACGAGTGTATTTTTTCTTTTCCTGTGATTGGAATATCATTAATTTTTAACCAAATTAAAATTTTATAATTAAAATATTTATTTTATTTTATTTTTTATAAATTTGGCTAGAAAAGTTTATTTAAATAATTGAAGAACTTAAAAGGTTAAAAATACATATATACATTGGTATTTTGATATGGAGGATTTAACCAATCACTAATTTGTATATACCCAAAATCTCCTCAGCATCTAAATGGGACCCACACAACTTTCCATGTGTTCAAATTTACACAGTACACTGCCTTTGCTGTCAACATTTCCATTACAACTTCACATTTCAATGATTGTTAGAAATTTAATTACTATTTATTTTTCATATATGTGTGCTTTGTGTTAAAAAAAAATGTTAGAATTCTTCAAATCTCACATGCCAAATCCCATGAAAATCAACTGATGTTTCAAACTTTCAATTGCAAAACAGAAAGGGGATTTTGTTGATTGACATGAAAATCCCTCCAAAGAAACCTCATTTTTTCAAACCCATTCAGAAAGGTTTCAAGCATGGTCTTGTAAGTAATCCTTTCTGTTTTTCTTTTCCCTTCATTTTTCCTTTGTCTTATATATGTTGCATGTATGATATGGAAGTGGAAGAATTTATCCAGAAAAGATAAAACACTAAAATTTGAATATACCATAGTCCTTATGAACATTTTATACATCACTATGTTTCAATTCGTTTGTCTTACTTTCCTTGTTAATTCGTTTCGAAAAGAATGTCTCTTTCATTTTTTGGCAAGTCTTTAATTTCAACTTTCTACCTGGAATGTATAAGACCACGAGATTAGACACATTTTAGTACATTCTACGTAATTTTAGTTGGTTTTTTTTTTGACAACTTAGTTCAAGACCACAAAATTCCGTGCCAAGTCAAAATCAGACAAACACATTGAAAAATAGCAAAATGGTGATATTGGGAAAAAATTTATTGTATTGCAGAAAATACCTACAGGTTTCTTGAAGTATCTGAAGGGACAAGATCAAATTGAACATGTAGTACTGAGAAGGGAGGGCAAAACGTGGCTGGTGAAGGTGAAATGCTGGCGATTCGAAGCGGGTTGGGCTGAATTTGTAGAACAACATGATTTGCAATTGGGGGATTTGTTGATTTTTAGACACGAAGGAGACATGGAATTTGAAGTTTCGATCTTTGATTCAAGTCATTGCAACAGAGAGTATGCAGAGTATCTGCAGGAAGAAGAAAGATGCAATAATGTTGAAGAGACTTCCAAGAATTTGGAATTCAAAGGTATCGTCTTTAGAATCCCTTAGGGTGTGTTTGGTATGAAGGAAACTCTTTTCCATGGAAAATGTTTTCCTAGAAAATATTTTCTTGGAAAATAAGTGGGGTTTAACTTATTTTCTGGTGTTTGGTTAGAAAGAAAGAAAATATTGTCTCAAGAGCATTTAGATATAATCTAGACAAATACTATGACATCGGACCCGACCCTAACCCCGACCCCCACCCAGGACCCGACTTCCGACACTCAACCCGACCTTTCGAGACCAGACTCCCGACCTCGACACCCGACCCGGGACTCGAATCTTGATCCCGACCCTGACCCCAACTTGGGTCCCGACCCCAACCCCTGAACTCGACTCTCGACCCCGACACCCGACCCGAGACTCGAACCCTGATCCCGCCCCTGGCCCCAACTTGGGTCCCGACCCCAACCCCTGAACTCGACTCTCGACCCCGACCTAGGACCTGAATCTCGACCCCGACCCCGACCTCGACCACCGAACCCGACTCTCGACCCCAGCCAGACTTCCGACCTCAACAAGGGACTGGACTCTAGATCCCAATCCCGACCTGGAACCTGACTCTGAACATCGATCCCAACCCGAGACCCGATGTCGACCTCGACGTAGGACACGACACTCGACCCCGACTCCAGACCCCTGGTTAGGGTCCCGACTTTGGACCCCGAGTCGGGACCCGAACCCGACCTTCGAACCTGACTCCTGACTCCCAACCTTGAATCTAACCCCCACCCGATTCGAGACCCCAACTCGACTCCCGAACCTGACCCCTATCCCGACTCGAAATCTGAAACTAACTCGGGTCGGGAGTCGGGTCCTGGATCGAGGTGGGGTCTTGGGTTCCGGGTTTGGATCTTGGTCGAGGTCGGATCCCGTGTCCTAGATCGAGTTTCGACTTGTTTAGTTAAAAAACTAACTAATAATGGGGTGGATGTTTAGGTGCTATTCATGTTTTGATTGTAATAATTATTGTCATATTTAGTTTTCTTGACATGGATTTCTCTATAACTAACAATTTAATAGGCAAATCGAACCTCTGCATCATGTCACCAAGCAAGGTGTTTCCTCATGCAGAAGCTGGTACTCACAACGCTTGCGGTCAATCTTATTTTGAGTGCACTGTCAAACCATATTGCATTTCAAATGGTTACTTGGTAAGTGTTGAAGCTCATTTCACTTATCCCTTCAAGAAACTTGCTAAAGGAAACATTTGCACCATTTTGTTTTATCCCCTCCTCTGTTTATTGGACTTGTTTACAGCAAATGTATGAAGCGTATCATATGTGCAAATTGTTATAAACCATTTCAGCGCCTTCCTAAACAATTTGCAATGGAAAACGGTCTCATCAACAAGAAATGTGGTGTGATCATCAGAGATGAAAGACAAAGATCATGGAACTTAAGGCTAGCTACGCACAATTCTACAGTCCATATATTAGGTGGATGGGGTGAATTCCGCATTGCGAATGACTTAAAGGAGGGAGATAATATGATGTTCGAGGTTGTTGCTGATGGAGAAAACCCAATATGGAAATTTCACAGTAGGTTTTCTCATCTAAGCAACTCTTTTTTGTCAACGAGCTTCTTACTTTGTTATATGCACCATGACACTATATTGCATCTTTGTCAAAATTATTGCGTTTGGTTCTCCATATCGGATAGATCGGGTCTATCGGAAACAACCTCTCTACCTCCAAGGTAAGGGTAAGGTCTGCGTACGCTCTACCCTCCCCAGACCCCAGACCCCACTCCCCACTCTCTGGGGGACTACACTACACTGGATACGTTGTTGTTGTTGTTGGTTCTCCATACCGTAAAACATGTTCTTCATAAACAACTAACTCTTTAAAAAATTACCCAATCAAACAGTTGGAAATTTGAATTCAAAGATAAGGAGATGCAGTTTAGTCCTCCACTTTTCTGGTGATATATTGTGACATAAGTATAATGCGGTAGTTTATGATTTTACAAAGGAATTAGAACTTTAAAACGGTAGTCCAACATATTGTAATTACTGAAAAGAATACTAAGAACATCACAACAATAATCAATTGCCACATATTGTAGTACAATTAGTTTATACATGACGAATTGCAAGTTAATAACCTCAACCCTGAAATAAGCTCAATTTATTTTTAGATTAAATTAGCCAAAAGATGGGATGCATACGCCATTCATACTTTAATTGTAATCTTCTTGTCATATTTGATTTCTTGACATGGATTTGTTACAATTAAAAATGTAACAGACAAACCAAACCCCTACATCGTGTCAACAAGAAAGGCTTTTCCAAAGGAAGAATATGCTACTCACAGCTCTTTTGATCAATCTCATTTTGTGTGCACTGTCAGGCCGTATTGCCTTTCAAGGAATTACATGGTTAGTCTGTAAAGGAAACATCTGTGTCAGTCTCTTTATCTTCCCCTCTTTGTTTATTATAGTAATGATTCAGCGAAAAAATGAAGCTGATGATATGTGCAAATCGTTATAACTTATTAACCATTTCAGCAACTTCCAACACGATTTGCTCGGGCAAACGGTCTCTTCAACAAGAAATATGTTTTGGTTATTAGAAATGAAAGACAGATATCATGGAATTTAAGGCTGGATACCTACGGTTCTAGAGTCTATATTGCAGAGGGGTGGCGTAAATTTTGTGTTGAAAATGACTTGAAGGAGGGAGATGGCATAATGTTTGAGGTTGTTACTAATGGAGACAAACCAATATGGAAATTTCATGGCAAGTTTTCTCATTTAAAAAATCTCTTACTTTTCATGGAAAGTTTTCTCATTTAAGAAATTTCATGGATTATTTCTTTGTTATATGCACCATGACATTGTATTACATCTTGTATAAAATTATGTATTGTTGTGTTTAGTTGTTTGAAACTGTAAAAAGTGTTCTTCATATGCAGCTAACATTTTCAAAAATTTACCCAACCAAACAATGGAAGATGAATTATCAAACCAAACTATGCATTTCCCTATGCAGGAACTGTCACTCATAAGCCTTTTGGTCAATCTCATTTTGTATGCATTGTTAGACCCTATTGCCTCATCAAAGATTTCTTGGTAAGTCTGAAATTTACTTTAAGAAGTACTTTGAATAATACCATTTTCCCCTCTTTGTTTCTTGGTGAAAATATGAAGTATACCACTCTTTAATTATCTGTGCAATTGGTTATAAACTGTTTCAGCTTATTCCTACAAAAGTTGCACTTGCAAATGGTCTCACCAACAAGAAACGTGATTTGATTATTAGAGATGAAAGGGAAAGGCCGTGGAATGTTAAGTTACATTCTTTTGGCAATTGTGTATGTATCAGAGGTGGATGGCGTGAATTTCGTGATGCAAATTGCTTAAAGGAAGGAGATTGCATAACATTTGAGGTTGTTTCTAATGGAAACAAACCAATATGGAAATATAATGGTAAGTTTCCTCATTTAAGCACGGTCTTATTTTCCGATCATCTTTTATTCACATAAGCTATGACTGTTTGGTATATCATATATCTATAAAATTCCTTTCCCCTTTAAAGAAAATTAGTTGGTTATAAACCGTTTCAGCTTATTCCTAAAAAAGACAATAATCTGAATCAGGTAATTTTCTATCAGTTCTTCCTCAAGTTTTCTTGAAAATCATCTATACGCACTCTAGAAACATGCATATGGCTTAAATCACATCCTAATTCAACCTAAGTCATTAAACTTTATTTTCATGACATAGTTCTCGTCTCCTTAATCCTTTTCTTTCAACCTGACTTGGAAGCCTAAAGAAAGTTCAATAGAGGGTACCCCTTAAACTTAAAGGTAAGTATTACATAGCGGTGGTTAGGCCGACTATGTTGTATGGGGGTGGGGGGTGTTAGCTAGTTACGAACTCTCATATTCAGAAGATTGAGGGTTACAGAAATAAGGATGTTGAGGTGGATGTGTGGGCATACTAGGAGGGATAAGATTGGGAATGAGGACATCTGGGACAATGCAGGAGTGGTCTTCATGACGGATAAGATGAGGGAAGCGAGACTGAGATGATTCGGGCATGTGAAGGGAGATGCGAAGAGGCCCGAGTGAGGAGATGTGAGAGGTTGCTGATGGTGGATTCGAGGAGGGGTAGAGGTTGGCCGAAGAAGTATTGGAGAGAGGTGATTAGACAGGATACGGTGCATCTTCAGCTCACCGAGGACATAACCTTAGATAGAAGGATTTGGAGGTCACGTATTAGAGTAGAAAATTTAGTAGATAGTTGAGTATTGTCTCGCTTTCCTGCAGGTTAGGCTTGGTGGTAGTTTGGCACTCCATACCTGTTTCTCCTTTATACCAGTAGTATTAGCAGTTTTGCATAGGTCTCTATCGTGTGATTTATGTTGCTTCCGATTGTGTTTTGGTTATTACGTTGCTTTTTTGTTGTTACTGTTTCTTCTTACTCTATGCTATGGGTTGCTTCCTCTAGTACTTGGTATAGCGGGGGGTCTTTCGGAAACAACCTCTCTACCTCCGTAAGGTAGGGGTAAGGTTTGATTACACTCTACCCTCTCCAGAACTCACCATGTGGGACTATATTGGGTATGTTGTTGTTGCTGTTCTATACATCTATAGCATGGCTCTCCTAGTTTTTGAATTTGCCAATGTTGCCATTATAGGAAATCTATGTTAGCTAGTATAACGATCATATGGTGCTGTTTCTGCACAAGCAAAGTTTGTGCTGATGCTAAGAGGAAGGTAAAGTTTTGGTAGGAAACTTTTTGTTGGACTAGTTTTTCATCCTGCTTGATTCTTACAGTTTTATGGTTGACATATCATCTCTGATCAGGAAGTAAATGTACATGAAACGCTCATTTAATTTCTGTGTAATATATTGGTACTTGATTATCATGTTTGTCAACGTTCCTAACCATTATTGCTTTATGATGAGATTTTCGTATAAAAGATCTACCAGCGTTGACTCCTATGGTTACATATATAATGGTTTTATACCGTTGAATCCCAAAAGTTAATAAGATTCAGAACAGAGGCTATGTTTTGTTTTGAAAATTATAGGTAAATATTCTGGGAAGGATGCCAAGAATCACAAGATAATATGAAGCAGTTGGTGATGGGCAGCACTGAAGCAAGTGAATGTAATGTTTATGGATCAACTACATTTTGCCTATGTTGCTTGGACTCTCCAGAAATTTCGACGAGTACGTGTAGGATCCTCCGAAGGTAGTGTATTTTCGGAGGATCCAGTGCAAGTGTGGCAGCATTTTAGGAGAGTCCGAGCAACATAACATTTCGCTAAATCTACTGTATGATGTGTTGTACTTCTGTTTTGAAAGTATCCTTTCATGCATGTATAGTAATTAGATTATGGTAGCCTTTATGGATTCTTCCCCTGTTGTAATCAGAATCAGAAAATGCCAATTGTATATATAGAAAATAACTGTTCATATTGTTCCACCATTGAAGGAATTGAACTTGAGATGTTCAATTCTAGTGATGCCATCCTCTGCACTTGTGAATTTAATAAAAGTTGCTGCTTATCTCTTTCGTTTACCCCCTCCGTTTCATTTTACTTGGCTCTTATACTAAAAATAGGTTTTCTTTTACTTGTCCGAAGGGCAACTTGGTGCACACAATGTTTGGTGAATACATTTGTAATGAGTATGGTTCTAGTAGTGAACTAGTAAGGAAGTGAGGTACTGAGTTTGCATCTCGAGTTCACACAGGGTCTGGGAAAGGGCCACATCCCAAGGGAGTGTGACATAGACAGTCTACCCTAATGCAAGCATTAGTGACTGCTTCCACGGCTTGAACATTGGCCTATAAGTCACATTAGACAATTTTAATGTTGCTCCATGGCTCCCTTCTTCTTTTTTACTTGTCCATTTTAGCAATTCAAGATATATCTTTTGTTTAATTTATTTTTTTCAACCCTTATCATTAAATAACTACCTGAAGTATAGTAGTCAAATTTAAATTTCAAAAGCATAATTAATAAGGTTAATTTAGTAAAATAAACTCCTAATAAATATTTTTTTAAGGTGAGTATCAAGTTAACACGAGTCAAGTAAAATGAAACACGAAGGGAATAGTTAGTTATGAGATATTAATTGTATTTTTATGAGTCAAAACAGTTTTTCTTTCTCTATGATTTTTCGAATGCTCTTAAATACTTTGATTATAAATTTCTAAAGAGAAAATGCATAAAGTCCCCCCTAATGTTGGACGTGATTTGAAAGTAGACACCTAAAGTTTGCGAGGGTCCTATTACCCCACGAAACTATTTTTAATCATAATAAATTCACCCTTTTTACACCAATTTTATTCTCAAAGCTTGTGCGTGTGTTTCACTCTTAAATAAAATAATATAATTATTTTTTATTTTTTATCTATTTAATAAAGATCGGGTAAAACCCTCACTGACTCACATTTTAACTTTGACTCCCATTTTTTTCTTCAATTTTTTTCCCTTTTGAAATCTTGAAAGCTTTTGAAGGATGTCGATTTGTGATGGTGATTTGGTGACTCCCAACAATTTTTTCGCTAAGCAATATTGAAAAGATTATTTTTTGCTACATAATTTTTTTGCTAAGAAAAATTTGTTTAAGTTGGGAACATTAGCAAATTTCAACATTTTTTTTTTCAGTTTCTACAATTTGGAGGTTGATTTTTTTTTTCATAAATGAATTTAATGTTGAAGAGTTTTAGATTTAGCTGAATTGTTTATTTGATGGTAACTGAATTTTGATTTTGTTTGACAAATAGATGACCCTTTTCTTTAAAGCTTTAGCAAGTTTCAAAACTTCTTCAATGGCTATCAATGGTGATTTGGGGAAGATGAAAAAATGGGTCTACTTTATAAAAAAAAAAAATTAAATTGACAATGTCACGTGACATTTTTATACTGGTTTAGGGCTGTATTATTACTCCTTCATGCGCCCAACTTACGTGAGATTACAACTGTGGTGAAAATAGGTCAAAAGGGTGAATTTATTATGGTTAAAAATAGTTTCGTGGGGTAATAGGACCCCCACAAATTTTAGGTGTCTACTTCCAAATCACGTCCAACTTTAGGGGACTTTATGCATTTTCTCATTTCTAAATGACACATGGCAAATACTTTTGGTCAATCCATGCATATACAAAAGGGACCCACAACTTTACATGTGTTCAAATTTTTATTTGGGAAGCTGCAAAATGTCATCTTGCCTTACACAGTACACTGCCTTGAAAAGGTACCTTTGCTGTCACCATTTCCATTATAAATTCACATTTCAATAATTGTTACAAATTGTGTAAAAAAATGTTGGAATTCTTCAAGTCTTACATGCCAAATCCCATGAAAATCAATTATATCAGCTGAAGTTTATAACTTTCAATTGCAAAACAGAAAGGGCATTTTATTGATTTCCATGAAAATCCCTCCAAAGAAACCTCATTTTTTCAAACCCATTCAGAAAGGTTTCAAGCATGGTCTTGTAAGTATACTCGCGCTCGACTCTGGTTCAATTCGTTTGGCTTGCTTTCCTTTTTAGTTCATTTAATAAAAATGTCTTTTCCTTTTCTTTTGTTTTTAGCAATTCCCTAATTTCAAATTTCTACTTGAGAGGTGACCACGAGATTAAAGAGTATTTTGGTAAATTATACATATTTTAGTTTAAAACCACAAGATTCAAATTTTCCTTACTTTGTTAAACTCTCTTGAGACAAACAAATTGAAACGGAAGGAGTAATTGTTTAACCGAAAAAGGGTCATATATATCCCCGAACTATGGTAAATGGTTTATAAATCTTCTATTTTCATAAGGATTTTTTTTCGGTGATATCGCTAAGAGAGAAGAAGAGAAGAATAGTTGGTTATTAGAGAGAGAAGATGTTGAGGAATTTTTAGTGGGTAGACTGGGTCGGTTAGTGGGTTGATTGGGTAAATAATTAAATTCAGGTAAAAATTAGAAGGTGATGATTTAAACAAATGCGAGGCTGACACGTGGCCCGCAGTTTGTGATAGGATATATATGACCCTACCGAAAGTATAACGGAGAGTATATATAAACCATTTACCATAGTTCTACCATAGTTCAGGGGATATATGACCCTTTTCCGTTGTTTAACTGGTAGAAAAATAGTATAGTTTCAAGCTTTCAGGTCCTAAACAAAGCAGAATAGTGATTTGGGACAAGTTTATGTTGTAATGCAGAAAATTCCTATAGGTTTCTTGAAGTATCTGAAGGGACAGGAGCATATTGAACATGCAATACTGAAAAGGGCTGGTAAGAAGTGGCTGGTGAAGCTGAATGAACATCGATTCGAAGAGGGTTGGGGAAAATTTGCAGAGGAAAATGATGTGCAATTGGGAGATTTGTTGATTTTCAGACATGAAGGGAACGCGGAATTTGAAGTTTCCATCTTTGATTCAACTCATTGCGACAGAGAATACGCAGAGTATCTTCAAACAGAAGGAGGCAATAATGTTGAAGAGACTTCCAAGAAAGTGGAATTCCAAGGTAACATCTTTAGAGTCCCTTAGTCTTAACTAGTGGTGGCCTTTTCACTAAGGGGTTCAATATTAGTATATATACATAAAAAGTAATTTTACCATACCATGTATAAACAATGTAGTTTTCCGCTGAAGGAGGTTCGGATGCCCTACCTGGGCTCTGCCCTACTCCGCCCAAGCCACCTGTAATGACCCCATATTCCCCCCCCCCCCCCCCCCAATTTTAAATATGGGTAAATAATCTAACACATTTTCAATCCGCAATACAATGGGTAAAAACGGGTTGAATGCGGTTTCCGGCTGGTCTAATCTATTACCGGCTGTTCCTGATGCAACCAGAAGTTATCAAGGTAAAATTAGTTAATCTAGGAGCAGAAGCTCGAAGAAGATGTTGAACTGAGAATTCTAGCTGAGGAGAGAAATGTAGAAGAAGAGAGGAGAGAGTGATCCTATTTCACGAATGAATCCATTTACATGTTTATAGTGTATTTATAGGAAAATGAAGGAATCAAAAGAATCTGTAACTACTTACTCCCATCGTTTCAATTTGTTTGTCTGGTTTTGACTTGATACGGAGTTTAAGAAAGTAAAGACTTTTGAATCTTATGATCTTAACATGCCATGTGGAAGCTGGTACTCATAACCGGAAATGGAATTCTAAAGTAGAGTACCATTTACTCATCAAAATATGGGTCAACCTGCTTTTTACCCAATCCATCACCCAACCCATTTTTAACCTGTATGAAATATGGGTGGTTGGGTTATGACCTATTTTTACCCACCAATTTGCCATCACTAATCTTAACATAAGTTTCAACTTGTTTAGTTAAACAAACTAACTAATAATGGGGTGGATGTTTAGGCGCTATTCATGTTTAGATTGTAATAAGTTTTATCATATTTAGTTTTCTTGACATGGATATCTCTGTAACTAACAATCTAATAGGCAAATCGAACCTCTGCATCATGTCATCAAGCAAGGCGTTCCCCCATGCAGAAGCCGGTACTCACAACCCTTGCGGTCAATCTCATTTTGAGTGCACTGTCAAACCATATTGCATTTCAAGTGGTTACTTGGTAAGTCTCGAAGTTCATTTCCACTTATTCGTTCAAGAAACTTGCTAAAGGAAACTTTTGCACCATTTTGTTAGTTCCCTTCCTCTGTTTATTGGACTTGTTTACAGCAAAAGAATGAAGCGTATCATATGTGCAAATTGTTATAAACCATTTCAGCGCCTTCCTAAACAATTTGCAAGGGAAAACGGTCTCATCAACAAGAAATGTGGTGTGATCATAAGAGATGAAAGACAAAGATCATGGAATTTAAGGCTAGCTACCCACAATTCTATAGTCCATATATATGGTGGATGGCGTGAATTCCGCATTGCGAATGGCTTAAAGGAGGGAGATAATATGATGTTTGAGGTTGTTGCTAACGGAGAAAACCCAATATGGAGATTTCACAGTAGGTTTTCTCATCTAACCAACTCTTCTTCGTCAAGGAGCTTCTTACTTTGTTATATGCACCATGACACTATATTGCATCTTTGTCAAAATTATTGTGTTTGATTCTCCATACTATCGGATAGATTGAGTCTATCGGAAACAACCTCTCTACCTCCAAGGTATGCGTACGCTCTACCCTCCTCAGACCCCACTCTGTGGGGTTACACTGCATTTGTTGTTGTTGTTGGTTCTCCATACTGTAAAACATGTTCGTCATAAACAACTAACTCTTTAAAAGATTACCCAATCAAACAGTTGGAAATTTGATTTCAAAGGTAAGGAGATGCAGTTTAGTCCTCCACTTTTCTGGTGATATATTGTGACATAAGTATAATGCGATAGTTTATGATTTTACAAAGGAAACTAGAACTTTAAAACAGTAGTCCAAGATAAGGTGCATACTCCATTCATACTTTAATTGTTATCTTTTTGTCATATTTAGTTTCTTGACATGGATTTGTTACAATTCACAATGTAGCGGACAAACCAAACACCAACATCGGGTCATCAAGAAAGGATTTTCCCAAGGAAGAATCTGCTACTCACAGCTCTTTTAGTCAATCTTATTTTGTGTGCAGTGTCAGGCCGTATTGCCTTTCAAGGAATTTCTTGGTGAGTCTGTAAAGGAAATATCTGATGAAATGTTTGATGATATGTGCAAATCGTTATAACTTATAAACCATTTCAGTGCCTTCCTAAACGATTTGCTCGGGCAAACGGTCTCGTCAACAAGAAATGTGGTTTGGTTATTAGAGATGAAAGACAAAGATCATGGAATTTAAGGCTGGATACCTACGGCTCTAGAGTCTATATTGCAAAGGGGTGGCATAAATTTTGTGTTGATAATGACTTGAAAGACGAAGATTGCATAACGTTTGAGGTTGTTACTAATGGAGAGAAACCAATCTGGAAATTTGATGGCAAGTTTTCTCATTTAAGAAACCTCTTATTATTGTGTTTGGTTGTTCGAAACTGTAAACAAATGTTTTTAACAACATTATTTATGATCGTAATATTTCTTTTTTCTTCTTTTCTTGGTTACTTTAAAGCAATGAAAGATCTTAGTCATAAGACATTGGACGTGACTACTCCGATATCACAAATACCAGCTTCAACATCTGCGGATTCCAACCCTCATTTTATATCCACTATCAAACCTTACACCTTCACAAAAGCTATTTTGGTAAGAGTGGTCTGAACAAATTTAGTAAAAACCTTTGCTAATTGTTTTTTCTTTGGTGATAACGCCGTATTGATCTATATATTGGGATAAATTTGAGCAGTATCTTCCCATGGATTTTGTAAAAGAAAATGGCTTGATGAGTAGAAGTGAGACGATTCTTGTCGATGAAAAGCAGAGATCATGGACAGTGTGGCTAGGTCGAATGGACCGCCACTTTGGAATTAAAAGTGGATGGCCACAGTTCAGAAAAGCAAATGGTGTTCAAGTAGGAGATACTTTCAAGTTTGAACTCACCAACAATGGCACAATACCTATAGTGCATTTCCATTGTGAGTATTTCTTTATCTCCCTGTAGTTTCATGACTATCCGTTGTGTTACGTTAGTATATGTTGTTATTTTTCCTCTTTGTCCCTTTTGTTATTAGAATACGGGAGTTATTGTGGAACCAAAAACAATTTTTACTGAGATGTATTGTGTTAACCTTAAAGTTCTTGAGCTGAGGGTCTATCGAAAAAAGCCTCTCTACCTCCAAGGTAGGGGTAAGGTCTGAGTACACTCTATCTTCCCCAAACTCCACTTGATGGGATTACACTGGGTACGTCGTTGTTGTTGTTATGTTAACTTTTGAAGTTACACAAAATCTTGAAGGTATCAAATTGTGTTGATTGTACTGTTATTAGTCAAATTTGAGCTGACCCTGACTGGTTTATCTCGCATTAGAGGAAGGAGAAGACTTAGTTGCGTATATATGGAATATAACTTCTACACTAACTTAACGAGTTGAGAAGAAGGCAAGCATTTTCTGTCGCTCGGCTTCAGATTTGGATTTCAATTATTTGATTGATTAATTTTTGGAATAGTTGCACTTTTTAATCACAGTACCTATTCGTTTCCTATCTATACGAAGGAATTGTCTCATAATTTGATATGAATTTTTGAAATATATCTCCTCTCTCTCTCTCTAATCATTGTTTTTCGAAAGAAATAGAGTCGTGTGATTTATTTCGATCTCGACACTCGAAGTGTGTTGAATTTGAAGTACTGCTATTCCAACACAGGTAATTTTGTTCTATCTTGGGAGGAACTGATCCAATACCTCGAGTACTGTGAGGAGATCAAATTCTTTAATTCAAGTTCTGTTTGCGTTTTTTATTTGTTTCGAACACAATAGATAACAAGCTTAAGGAATGTCATTATTTTCATTTCTTTTCTGTGTTCCTCTGATCATTTGTGATTCTTTACTCGTCTCTTGAGATTAAACTTTTCGTGATTTTCTGCTCGAACATTGAGGTTAAATTTTGCTTGTCATTTTCGATATAGATTTGAAAGAACCAACACTTGATGTGATAGCCTCCCCAAGCTGCTCTGCACCAATAGAAAATGCCTGAAATTTTTCCGGAGCCGATTTCAAGAGATGACAGCAAAAGATAGACGACAACAACAACAACATACCCAGTATATTCCCACACAGTGGGGTCTGGGGAGGGTAGAGTGTACGCAGTCCGTACCAATACCTCAGGAGTGAGATGACAGCAAAAGATAGAATTCGTGTAAAAATTCGAGTTTGGGGCTAAAATTGTCCCTTAACTATTAGAGTAGGTTTATTTTGGTCCTTCAAATATAACTCTGAGCATATTTAGTCCCTTAACTTTACTAAAGTGGAGCACTTTTGATCTCCCTAACAAAATCCGTTTAAAAATAATAGTGTTAAACCCATGTGGCACCCACGTGACTTGTAAAATACAAACTCATAGAGGTTAAGTATTAGCTATTATGAGTATATATTTAATTTTGCACGCTCTTAAACACAATTAAGAAGAAATTCGCACACCCTTCACCAAATTACTAGCTACGCCACTGATTTTAAGACCATTTTGTTACTGCAATTAAGAAAATGGTTATTTTTTTCGAGTGAGCAGATTATTGTGTTCTAAAGTATTGTCTTCAAATATAAATAGCTACTACTACATTAATCCTAAAAAATTAAGAAGACAAGAAAGAAAGAAAATGTATATCAATTAAGAAAGAGATAACACTGTCAAATTTACACCGTTAGAAAAATTATCCTTTTCGTTAATTTTTAACATTATTATGTTAGGAAGACCAAAAGTGTTTCACTTTAGTAAAGTTAAGGGACTAAATATGCTCAGGATTATATTTGAGGGACCAAAATGAACCTACTCTAATAGTTAAGGGACAATTTTAGCCCTAAACTCTAAAAATTCATAAGGGAAGATGTTTCGATCATGTCATAAGGTATCCCAATAATGAGCGGTTCCTGGTGATTGAGGCTTTGAAATATGTTGTTGAAACTTCATAAAAAATTTATTGAGTATCAAAATTTATCAGTTCAAACTCTAGTAATTTTTTTATGGAGTTTTGAGTTCACTTTTATGAGTCTGAATTAAAGGTGTTAAACGGAGTTGACCCGGAACCGGATCAGACTAAATTGCTTTTCTCTTGACCCGGCAGTTGCCGTAATATAGAAAATGCAAGCGTTAATAATTGGACGTAAAGCTCCTTAAGCATTAATAATTCCACTAGTATAGTGTCTATGATTTAAACTTGAAATCTCGAGTAAATTTTGAACTCCTTAAATCTCACTGAGCCAACTTCTTATTTTGTGTTTGGAGAATTTAAAATTTATATATACATTAAAAAAAAAAAAAAATACAATCCCAACCCCTGGATCTGCCCCTAACACATTGGTATTTTCAATTTGATATGGAGAAGAAATTGAAAAAGAAAGATAAAATTCTAAATTGAAGCCTTAGAACTTCTGTATGGTAATTTCAATATTCGATTTTTAAAAATATTATCATTTCCATACTCGATGAGGAAGATGATACACAAATGGGGCCCACAACTTTGCATGTGTTCAAATTTCTCCTGGTCTGGACCAACACTGTTCAACTTTTCTTTGGGAAGCTGCAAAATGTCATCTGCTTTACACAGTCCACTGTCTTGAAAAGGTACCTTTGCTGTCACCATTTCCATTGTAAATTCATATTTCAATATCTTTTTAAATTTCAATGGAGACAAAAAATATCAGTGATTCTTTTCATCTGTTTTAGCTTTAGTAGATAGAGTTAACTATATATGTTGCTGGTGGGAGGTGACAAATATCCCGTGAATTTAGTCGATGTGCGCGAAAGCTGGCCAAGACACCACTGTCATAATTTTTATTTTATTTTTTTAACATAATTTAGTGTTTTTTTTCATATTTGTGTGTCTTATGTAAAACTTTCAATTACATCAATTGCAAAGCAAAACAGAAAGGGGATTTTGTTGATTTCCATGAAAATCCCTCCAAAGAAACCTCATTTTTTCAAGCCCATTCAAAAAGGTTTCAAGCATGGTCTTGTAAGTAAATCCCTTCTGTTTCTTTTTCATTCTTTCCTTTTTCTACTATATGTTGCATGTATGATGTTGTGGAGGTGGGAGAATTTATCCCACAAAAGATAAAACACTAAAAGATTTGATTACCATAGTCCTTATGAAGTACTCACTCGTTTTGACTTGTCACGGAGTTTAACAAAGTAACTACTAGACTTTTAAATTTTTGAGGTCTAAACTAGAAACACGTAGAATGTATCAAAATGTCCTTTAATCTTGTGGTCTAAACTAAAGATATGTAGAATGTACCAAAATATCCTTGAATCTTGTGGTCTTAAACATGCTATGTGAAAAATTGAAATCAAAGAGTTGCCAAAAAAAGAAAAAAGGTATTCTTTTTAAAACGGACTAAACATGAAATTAAACAAACAAATTGAAACGGAGGGAGTATAATTGTTTAGCTAGGCAGAAAAGTGATTTGGGACAAGTTTATGTTGTACTGCAGAAAATTCCTGTAGGTTTCTTGAAGTATTTGAAGGGACAAGATCAAATTGAACATGTAGTACTGAGAAGGGGGGGCAAGAAGTGGCTGGTGAAGGTGAAATGCTGGCGATTCGAAGCGGGTTGGGCTGAATTTATAGAAGAACATGATTTGCAATTGGGAACTTTGTTGATTTTCAGACATGAAGGAGATATGGAATTTGAGGTTTCCATCTTTGATTCAAGTCATTGCAACAGAGAGTATGCAGAGTATCTTCAAGAAGAAGGAGGCAATAATGTTAAAGAGACTTCCAAGAATTTTGAATTCAAAGGTAACATCATTAGAATCCTTTAATCTTAACTAGTGGTGGCCAGTCGCGGAGCCAGGATTTTTCACCAAGGGGTAGGGGTTCAAAATATGAAAAGTGAACACAAGAAGAAGCCAAAGAGGTTCAACATCTACTATATAAATATATATAAAGCAATTTTAACCATACTAGGTATAAACATTGTAATTTTCCGCCCTTGGTGGTGGCAATTTCCACCTATGTTTGCTTTACCTGCCCAGGCCACCCGTAACAACCCCATATTCAGCCCCGCCCATTTAAATATGAGTAAATAATCTTACACGTTTTCAATCCGCAAAACAATGGGTAAAAACGGATTGAATGCGATTTCAAATTTGTGCGGATTTCTAGCTTTCCGGATGGTCTAAGCTATTTCGGGTTGTTCCTGATACAACCAGAAGTGATCAAGGTGAAAAGTAGTTAATCTAGGAGCTGAAGCTTGAAGAAGATGATTGCTAAATCAGGAAAACCGAGAATTGTAGCTGAGGAGAGAAATGTAGAAAAAGAGAAGAAATTGATCTTATTTCATGAATGAATCCATTTACATGTTGACAGTTTATTTATAAGCAAACCTGCCCATTTGCCACCACTAATTAATTATTTAGTTAAAAAAAACTAACTAATAATGGGGTGGATGTTTAGGTGCAATTCATGTTTTGATTGTTATAAGTTTTGTCATATTTAGTTTTCTTGACATGGATTTCTCTATAACTAACAATTTAATAGGCAAATCGAACCTCTGCATCATGTCACCAAGCAAGGCGTTTCCTTATGCAGAAGCTGGTACTCACAGCGCTTGCAGTCAATCTCATTTCGAGTGCACTGTCAAACCATATTGCATTTCAAATGGTTACTTGGTAAGTTTCAAAGCTCATTTCCCCTTATCCCTTCGAGAAACATTTGCACCATTTTGGTTTTCCCCTCCTCTGTTTATTGGAGTTATTTACAGCAAAAGTATGAAACGTATCAGATTGCAAATTGTTATAAACCATTTCAGCGCCTTCCTAAACAATTTGCAATGGAAAACGGCCTCATCAACAAGAAATGTGGTGTGATCATCAGAGATGAAAGACAAAGATCATGGAACTTAAGGCTAGCTACCCACAATTCTATAGTCCATATATTAGGTGGATGGCGTGAATTCCACATTGCGAATGGCTTAAAGGAGGGAGACAATATGATGTTTGAGGTTGTTGCTAACGGAGAAAACCCAATATGGAAATTTCACGGTAGATTTTCTCATCTGAGCAACTTTTTTTGTCAACGAGCTTCTTACTTTGTTATATGCACCATGACACTATATTGCATCTTTGTCAAAATTGTTGTGTTTGGTTCTCCATACTATAGGATAAATTGAGTCTGTCGGAAACAGCCTCTCTACCTCCAAGGTAGGGATAAGGTCTGCGTAGCTCTACCCTCCCCAGACCCCACTCTGTAGGATTACACTGGGTTTGTTGTTTTTGTTGGTTCTCCATGCTGTAACATGTTCTTCATAAAGAACTAACTCTAGTTACCCAATCAAACAGTTTAGTCCTCCACTTTTTTGGTGATATGTTGTAACATAAGTCTAATGCGGTAGTTTATGATTTTACCAAGGAAATTAGAACTTTAAAACAGTAGTCCAACATATTGTAATTAGTGAAAATAATATTAAGGGCCTGTTTGGAAAGCCACCTGGTAATTGGAATTGGTGTAATTACTAGGGTAGTAATTACTATGCCACAACCTAGTAATTACATTGACCTGTTTGGTTGCCACAATGTAATTACAGTGTAATTACAAGTGTAATCACATGGTTATATTAAAATTTAATAAAAGCTAATTATCAAAAACTAAAAATTTATACTAAACAAATAATGTTAAATTATATATATATATATATTTATATATATATAGTCTTTTGAAATATATTAATTAATAAACATATATTCTTAACTAATAATATCATTAAAAAAATAATTAATTTATATTTTTTAAATTAGTATATTTTAATTAAATTAATCATAAAAACTTAAAGTACGTGATTTTTAAGAACATCATGAAATGTATGTTTAGCAAAAAGATTAATATTATAAATATAATGTCATAAAATTATTAAAACATTTGACAAAAATATAATCTATCAATTCTAACTAAAAAATGAATGGCTTGCAATGTGAAATATCAAGTCAATACTAGTAAAACAAATAAATTGGAACTGAAATATAACATAAGTTCAAAATTCAAAACAAAAGCTAACATAATACTCTTATGTCAAATTTCAATATAACGTATCTAAATATGATTCAAAAGAAAAGGAAAACCTAAGTATATAACTTTATTCAACAATGAATTCTACTTTCATTAAAAAATTAGAATACTAACTAAATTATGCTAAATGAAAAAAATAAATATAAAATAGATATATAATAGATAATACGAACATTTACATGGAAACGCAAGAAGTAAAAGTTTGAAAATGAGAAGGAAATGAAATATAAATAATATAAAATAAAAATATATTTTTTAAAATTATTAGAATAATAAAAATAAAAAAGAATTTAAAATAATAGAAATAAAAAATAAAAATAGAAATAAAAGGACGAAATTAGAAAGTAATCAGCTTGTAGCTCCCCTGTGAATTGGAGAGTGTAATTACTCCTGCCAATTACACACAATTACTTGTTGACCAAGTAATTACCTGGCCAACCAAACATGTCAAACTGTGTAACTACACCCAATTACACCAAATCCAATTACCATGGTGGCTTTCCAAACAGGCAGCATCACAACAATAATCAATTTCCACGTATTATAGTACAATTAGTTTATACTTGATGAATTGCAAGTTAATAACCTCAACCTTGAAATAAGCTCAGTTTATTTTTAGATTAAATTAGCCAAAAGATGGGATGCATACGACATTCGTACTTTAATTTTAATCTTTTTGTCATATTTGATTTCTTGACATGGATTTGTTACAATTAACTATGGAACAGACAAACCAGATACCAACATCGTGTCAACAAGAAAGGCTTTTCCCAAGAAAGAATATGCCACTCACAGCTCTTTTGATCAATCTCATTTTGTGTGCACTGTCAGGCCGTATTGCCTTTCAAGGAATTTCTTGGTGAGTCTGTAAAGGAAACATCTAATGAAATGTTTGATGATATCTGCAAATCGTTATAACTTATAAACCATTTCAGTGCCTTCCTAGACGATTTGCTCGGGCAAACGGTCTCGACAACAAGAAATGTGGTTTGGTTATTAGAGATGAAAGACAAAGATCATGGAATTTAAGGCTGGATACATACGGTTCTGGAGTCTATATCGTAGAGGGGTGGCATAGATTTTGTGTTGATAATGACTTGAAAAAGGGACATTGCATAAAGTTTGAGGTTGTTACTAATGGAGAGAAACCTATCTGGAAATTTGATGGCAAGTTTTCTCATTTAAGCAACTTCTTATTTTTCCAACAACATTATTTCTTTGTTATATGCACCATGACACTATATTACATATTGTTCTTACTTTTTTAATAGGTTTCTCTTTAGTTGCTTTTGCTTGTTATAATAAGAATAGTGCTTCATCTTTCATAGGCTATAATCCAAAGTAAAGGGGCAGCTTGGTCTGTTTATTCACTCAAGTTTATATATTGAGTCCTCTAAGTTAAAGGCCCTTCCCAAGGTTCCATCTGGATAAAATTTCATATTTTGTTATTTGAAATCTATCGGGAACAACCTCCCTACCCTGCAAAGGTAGGTAAGGTCCGCGTACATTGTACCCTCCCTAGACCCCACTTGTGGGATCACACTGGGTATGTTGTTGTTGCAGTCTTTTTCTTGATAAGAGTAAAATAGCGATGCCCTTTCTTGTGAATGTGTGTGTTTTGGTTAATTAAGATGGTATTCTGTGATTTCTTTCTCAACCTTTCTAGACTGTCAGTTTTTGTAATTCTATAAAAATGTTGCTTAAAGAACAAGAAATGCAATATTTTTTGACGATTAAAAAGAAGAGACTAACATTATAGCAGGTAAAAGCACTTACTGAAATGTATTATCAAACCAAACCCCAGCATCAAGTCATGTATTTCTCTATGCAGGAGCTGCCACTCGCAAGCCTTTTGGTCAATCTCATTTTGCTTGCATTGTTAGACCCTATTGCCTCATCCAAGATTTCTTGGTAAGTCTAAAATTTACTTTAAGAAGTACTTTGAAGAATACCATTTTCCCCTCTTTGTTTCTTGATGACAATATGAAGTATACCACTCCATTTCAGTTCATTCCTACAAAAGTCGCACATGCAAATGGTCTCAACAACAAGAAACGTGATCTGATTATTAGAGATGAAAGGGAAAGGCTGTGGAATGTTAAGTTACAGTCTTTTGGCAATAGCGTATGTATCAAAGTTGGATGGCATGAATTCCGTGATGCAAATTGCTTAAAGGAAGGAGATTGCATAATGTTTGAGGTCGTTTCTAATGGAGAAAAACCAATATGGAAATATAATGGTAACTTTCCTCATTTAAGCACGGTCTTATTTTTCGATCATCTTATATATTCACACAAGCTATGACTCTGTTTGGTATATGTCTTGGATGAAGCAACTTTTACTCAAATGGACGAACGCACTTTGCGTTCTAAGAGAGCATAATTCATTTTCATATTATCACTGGCTTTTATCAGTATATAAGCATCATTTCTTCTCTTTGATACTCATTATTATCGCATAACTGCATTCTCCCTCCTATTCTCCTTTACATTCTATACCTTTAATTTAATTCAACCAAAGTGCAAAACAATTTGAAATGTATTTTCCTCTCTTTTGAACATTTTCACAAACTAGGCTTGGTGGTAGTTTGGCTCTCTGTACCTGTTTCTCCTTTATACCAGTAGCATTAGGCTACTAGCAGTTTTGCGTAGTTCCCTATCCTGCGATTTATGTTGCTTCCGATTGTGTTTTGGTTATCGCATTCCTTTGTTGTTGTTACTGTTTCTTTTTACTGTATGCTATTTGTTGCTTCCTCTACTACTTGGTATATCTCTTTTCTTTTGTATGTTCTTTGATATGTGTTACGTGTGCTA
The DNA here is from genome assembly GCA_003996215.1 of Jaltomata sinuosa. NCBI lineage: Eukaryota > Viridiplantae > Streptophyta > Magnoliopsida > Solanales > Solanaceae > Jaltomata > Jaltomata sinuosa. Next base: position 280,004 of record QJPP01000230.1, on the reverse strand, counting down.
GGGGTCTTTCGGAAACAGTCTCTCTACCTCCATGAGGTAGGGGTAAGGTCTGCGTACACTCTACCCTCTCCAGACCCCACCGTGTTGGACTATACTGGATATGTTGTTGTTGTTCTATATATGTATAGCATGGCTCTCCTAGTTTTTGAATTTGCCAATGTTGCCATGAAATCTGTGTTAGCTAATATAATGAAGGCTTATGTTTTGTTCATGAAAAATTGTAGGTAAATATTCTGGGGAAAGATGCCAAGAATCACTGAAGCCATTGACTAGACAATGAAGCAAGTAACTGTAATGTTTTTGGATCTACTACATTTTGCTAATAAATCTTTAAAAGAAAAATTAAAATTCAGCTGTTTGATGTGTTCTACTTCTGTTTTGAAAGGGTCACCAACAATTTTGGTCTCTTATTATTAAGTTTAGTGGTCGCGATATCTGAATAAACATATTTAACCTTTAACTACTTGAAATGTGCACTTTTTGACTCCTTTGCTTATGAATATTCACAGAGAATCAATATATATAATAAAGTTATACTTAGGAAAGGTGATGCGGCATGCCTCTAAAGTCAAGATGACATTTATCTTTTTCTCAAATTTTTGACATTTTCCTTAATTTCTCATATTTATATGATATATTAATTGCATTCTATTAATTATTCATCTCCTTTTCAGTTTAACGGGAGCTTTATTGCACCGAATTGTCCTATGAGTATTCGTAACTTTTTTAGTCTTCTATTTTCTAAATATTTCTTAATCAGAAGAAATTTTAAATAAACTTCGTTAGTAATATATAATTAACTCTACGATGCATCAAACTATTTAAGTATATGTCCCTTTGGGGACATCCGATAAGAAAAGTATTTAAGTATATACTCTAAGTGAATCAAATTTATGAATTAACCCAAAAGTAGTTTATAAAAATTTACCCAAATGTATATTATTTATAAGTGTTTTTTTCCTCGTAAAAGAAGAGGGATATTATGTAAATTGTTATAAGATAGCTAATTTATTTTATAAATTTATTTAATAATTTTTAGATATTGTGATTTGCGGAGCACCCTAAATCATCATTTGGATTGGTATAGAAAAGATGGCCTTTAATTTCATGAGAAAAGATAAAGTTGAGATGAGGAAAGTAATTGTTTTAATTTAAAAATTAAACAAGAATTATTTTTCATATTTAAAAAAATTTAATAACCGCATAAAACATGGAGAAATTCATTAGTGAACACTATTATACTTTTTGGATTGATATTGAAAAGATGACCTTTTAACTTCATGAGAAAAAATAAAGTTGATCGACTAATAAAGTGATCATTTTAATTTAAAAATTAAATAAAAATTATTTAGCCATATTTTTTTAAAAAAAAAATAATGATCGCACAAAGCACGAAAAAATTCACTAATTAAAACTATTATTTCACATCAAGCCAACTCACTAGAGATTGTCCCCATTTTGATAGTTGTACAGTTATTATCTTTCATATCAAAATCATTGAAGGACACTTCCATCGTGATTAGAATTAAATACAGGTTCATGACCCAAAAAAAAATATTAAATACGGATTTAGAGGAATTCAATAATTTTTTATTTAATTTTATATTTGTAAATATTTTTTATTAAAATATATAAGTATTTAATTACAACAACAACAACAACAACAACAACATACCCAGTGTATTCTCACAGCGTGGGGTCTGGGGAGGGTAGAGTGTACGCAGACCATACCACTACCTCAGAGGTGAGGTAGAGAGGTTGTTTCAAGTATTTAATTACAAATTCAATAATTAAGACGAGCGATGAGTGTGATGATAAATTCAAAATCTATAAATTTCAAATTTTGACTTTATCTTTGATCGCAATACAATTTTAGAGAAATAGTAACTCCATTGATATGAGGTTTTCTCTATTTCTGGTTACAAACTTACATCCCCATTATGAAATTGCATAAACATCACATCAAAATAGTCATATTTTTGTTTGCACGAGATATGGAAGGACTCTTAAGGGAAGGGATTTGAGTCAAGTAAGAGATTCAATTTTTCTGATGATTATACGATTAATTATCATAAGGGGACACCACATGCACTTAATCATATTATATTATATTTTTTACTTTTTAATATATAATCATCGATCTTTGCTGTATAAAAAAGTGTTACTTGTCAAAAAATACGATAGCCTCGCATAAGTAGCGTTGGTTATGTGACTCACAAAATAAAATTGTTCTCTCTACTTTATCTTTATTTGTGTTGACTCTATCTTTTCTAGATTCCACTCTATGAGACTATATTAAATATGATATTGTTTTAATTTAGTACTCCCTTCACACTTTTCTTTTTACATGCATATTAAGAAATCATAAATAAGAAAATTGTTTTACTAATTTGCCTTTTAATTTTTTTTTTGAATTTTACAAATAAATATGAACACTTTCAAGAAGAATTAATTGCAAGGGTAATATGAAAAAAATTTAATTAATGCTTTCTTTATTTAGTAATGTGATCAATTAATATGTGACAACTATTTTTAGTATAGCGAGCAACTAATATGGAACAGATGGAGTATGAAATTAAATTGGGAAAAATAAATTGAAACGGAAAGAGTATTGGAAATTAAGGGTGCTTATCGGGCGGATTGGACGGATAATCATGCTTAATGGTTCGGCTTATTGGTTATCGGCTTTTGAATATACTAATCCACTAGCCAACCAATAAGATAACGGTTGGTTTGGTATCGGATTAGCAATTAATGGATGGTTATTGGGCGGTGTATCGGATAAATCTAAGAGACAATGAAATATCGAACGGTTGTTCATATCTCTTCCATTTCTTCATTGATTATGTTGTTTGTATATATTGTTGTTCATCTATTTATTAATCGTTTAGGCTTCTTAAATTTTGTTCGTACGATTTTTTTAATAGGTTATAACATAGAATAATGAATGGTGTTCATTTTTTGAGTTTACAAGAGATATTTTATATATCTAGGGGTAAAAATATATAAATATGATAATCCTTAACGGGTTAACGATTTACCCAATAAGAAAATTTATTAATCTGCCTCCACATCAATAAGTCATTAACTATAAAATTTTAATTTGTTCACCAATCGTTAATCCAATAATCCATTACTAATAAGTCAATAAGCTAATTTTATGATTGAATTATCGGTTACGGTTCGAATTTGAACAGGCCTATTGAAAATTTGAAACCTCTTTTAACCAAAAAGTTAGATTTGCATTTTAAACAATAAAACCAAAGAGTAAAAACACAAAATTATACTTTTCTTTGTACTGCTAAAAACGACATTTATTGAACTGTTACTATCAATTTTTTTTCCTTATCTACAACATGTATACAGCACCTCCATCACACATTTCACTCTTAGAAGAAAAATTCAACACACAGCAAAAAAAAAAAAAAACTAAAATCAATTATCCGTGGCGATGAACGACGCCGTTAGTAGTCATCACATGCACGGCGGAGCCGCCGGCGTTACATCGGCGCTGCCGCCAACCGCCGCAAACAACAACCACCACATGATGCACATGACTTTTTTTTGGGGTAAAAACGCCGAAATCCTCTTCTCCGGTTGGCCAGGTTACGACGGCAACACCGGTATGTACGTCTTCGCACTTTTCTTCATTTTGATTCTCTCCTTCCTCATCGAGTGGCTATCACACACCAATTACATCAAGGAGAGTGCGAATAACGTATCGGCCGGGTTAATTCAGACGGCGCTGTACGGGATGAGAATCGGTTTGGCTTATTTGGTTATGCTGGCGGTGATGTCGTTTAACGGTGGGATTTTTGTGGCGGCGATTGGTGGACATACGTTAGGGTTTATGGTTTTTGGGAGTAGGATTTTTAAGAAAACGACGCCGTTGATGGCTTATGCTAAAGCATCGGATCTTCCTACTATGCCTTGTAATTGTTGATGATTTGAAAATTTGAAATAAAGAGTATCTTGTAAGGAATAATGATACTCACTTTTATGGAAAATCTCAGGTGTAGTTTCGCCATGATTTTTTTTTACTGTTTTTAAGACGTTGATAATTAGCAATAAAATTTTGAAATTTAGCTTGAAATTGGAGTTTGGAATTTTTGGAAAATCACTAAAACAATAAAAAGTTGTTTTAAATTATTTATAAAAATTCGAAAACAATTTTAATTGTTTTATGGTTAAATATTATTTTCACTTAGAAAATAAACTTTTTTTACAAAAAATTACGAAGAAACATGATCAAACGCCACCTTAATTAGCTTAGATAATTATCTATATAGACTTTCACTTTATTAATAAAGGTTTGATTTTGAGGGGTGTTTGAATTGGCTTTTAAAAAGTATGCTAAAAATTGAAAGTTGGGTATTTTTAATTTTTGACTTATTTTAATATTTTTTTAATCTAAAAGTAAGTATTTAAAAATACTTTTTAGTTTTGTCAAACATCACTAGAATTAAAAAATGTGCTTAAAAATCAAAAACACAAAAAAATAAGTCAATTTAAATACCGATTCACTCTTCTAATTTACTTGCTCGTTGGATTAGGCTTGGGTAAATTTATATTGTATTTTGTGGATGGTATACATTTATTTTGAAACAAATTTATATCATAGACCAAATGTAGTATAGATTTAATCTAGGATTAATCTTGATATATTTCATTTTATTTTATTTTATTTGGAATTAATTTATCCCATCTTTTATATGAGATAAATTAATTTAGAAATTATAATTTCAGAATTATAATCTCAAAATAATTTAATTTACGTACCAAACGATCCAAAAAAAAAAAAACTTTCTTCCACTATCCCAGTTTTTTTTTTTGGTAAAAAAACATACTTGTATTTGTAAATATTTATTTAATATTTTCAGAATTTTTTGTTTCTTTAACATTTTTACATTATGTCTGGGGCTTGTAATTTTTGTCCAACTAGTTATATTATTAACTTAAATGAAGCTCCAACCAAAATCAAACGTTTTTATTTTCTGTTCATAGATATATACTTAAATAAATAAATGCAAGTATTATACTTTTAATGTTTACCTCGTCTCTGACAGCAATTAATCCATTTTAATCAAAACATTTTGGTGTTTATAAAGTTAGAAAGAGTCTAACTTCTAAAAGTCAAAGGTGTCGTCATATAATTTTGGCAGCATTTGACCATGAATTTTTATTTTTTTTTGGGAGTTGGAACTCCAAAAAAATACATTTAATTTTTTCACTCTAAATTACTCATAACAATTCAAAAACAACTTTAATTCATTTTATGGTCAAACACAATTTCAATTTTCAAATATTATTTTTTACTTTGAAAATATAATTTTTTTCTATTTTTACAATAAAACATGACCAAACGCCTACTTAGACACCTCATTTTGATTTTAACTGACAGTTAAACACTCCAACTCGTAACATATAAATTTTGGAGGTGTGCAGATGATCATTTTTGTAAACTGGAGCGTTCAAGTGACACAATAGATACGAATTAAGGTGTTTAGATGTGCATACTCAAAGTTAATGTGTTTACTTGGGAAAAAACTTACTCACACCGAGTGTATACACCAAATCAATGGACGCATGACATGTGTTTGAATACATATAACTATCACTTAACCATGATTAATTAATGTATATAATTACTTTATTAAATCACTTAACCATGATAAGTTACATTGATTTGGTGTATACACTCGGTGTGGGTAAGTTTTTACCGTTTATTTGTCTTTCAAATCAAATTTGTTTGTCTATTTATATATTATGCCTATAATGTATGTAAAAAAAAAAATCCTTTTATATTCTCCTAGTTGATAATTTTGCATGTAATTGATTACCATCAGTTGAATTAAGTATGCCATTAAAATATGATTTGTCATTTACATTATATTTTACAAAAATCAAACAAAATTGTGTAAAAATGTTTCACATTGAACCACCAAAAAAATCTGGAAAAAAAAATCAAGAAAACCTAAAACTCAAAATTTTATTGATTTAGTTTATAAGTACAAAAAATCAATACAATTAATTTGATGTTATAGTTGGGTGAGACTTAATGAGCAATAAATGGAGTGACCCAAGTTGGTATAAGTCTGAATCAGTCAATTTTGAATTTTGGATGGTAAAAAACAAATAATTTAGCGTTTCTTCTTACTTTTATCCTGTTTCATCGAGCTTTTTTAAATTTCTTGTGTTTTTTTTTTTACAGTATTTTACTTTATTTTGAACTTTTTTCAATTCTAAATTAATACACATTCAATCATATATTACTTTGTCAATTTCTTAGTTCAATTGACTAGGTCAATCATTTGAAAAAAAAAAGACAAATAATAAATAAATCAAATAAGTTTAGTCTAGTTTTTATTTCCTAGAATAGAAATGAAAAAAAATAGAAAATAAATATCATGAAATTAAAGAAAGAAAATTCATTCAAATAAAAATTGTTAAAAGGATATTCACGATTTTTAATTTATTTCATTCGATTAAATTTAATTTACCTTATGTTTAAAAGAATATCTTTTCTCGCTAAATCTCAAATTTAATAACAATTCATCATTTTTATAAAAAGAATTTCTTCGAGTAAGTACATGAATTCAAAGTTAGCAAAATTGAATACTTAAAATTTGAACAAAGACAAATCGAGAAGGAGAAAGAAGAAAAATAAAGCTCTACATTCCATACTATGGGGAAAAAATGCGAAGGATGATGCTTGAACTAGGGTCACAATGGCAAAATTGCACCCCCTTGCCACTAAGCTAAGTTTTTCATTTGTGTTGAGATTGTTCATTATAATATATATATATATATACAATAACAACAACAACATACCCAGTGTATTCTCACAGCGTGGGGTCTGGGAAGGGTAGAGTGTACGCAGTCCATACCACTACCTCAGAGGTGAGGTAGAGAGGTTGTTTCTGATAAACCCCCGGCTCAAGACAAAACAGTCTAAAAATAGGCTAAAAAGGACGTAACAATGATACAGGATAAAAATACAAGATAAAACTACAAGAGACGATAGGGAGTAATATGTAGTAACAAACAACAGACAGAAACAGAGCACTGCCACAAAATACTACCACGAGGAATCCAAGAACAAGAAACTGCAAGCGTAACACTACGATTACTAGTCGGGACAATAAGGAAAAAACAAACAAAAAAATATAAGGAGCCTACACACACTTCTACCTACTACTCTTCTACCCTAATCCGCGTCCTCCACACCTTCCTATCTAGGGTCATGTCCTCGGTAAGCTGCAACTGCGCCATGTCCTGTCGAATCACCTCTCCCCAATACTTTTTCGGTCTACCTCGTCCTCTCCTGTACCATCCATAGCCAACCTCTCACACCTCCGCACTGGAGCATCCGTGCCTCTCCTCCTCACATGTCCGAACCATCTCAACCTCGCTTCCCGCATCTTATCTTCCACCGACGCCACACCCACCTTATCTCGGATATCCTCATTCCTAATCCTATCTCTCCTAGTAAACCCGCACATCCATCGCAACATCCTCATCTCCGCCACCTTCATCTTTTGAATATGGGAGTTCTTTACTGGCCAACACTCAACTCCATACAACAAAGCTGGTCGGACCACCACTCTGTAGAATTTGCCTTTAAGTTTAGTAGGCACCTTCTTATCGCACAAGATTCCAGATGCGAGCCTCCATTTCATCCACCCAACACCAATACGATGGGTGACATCCTCATCAATCTCTCCATTTCCTTGGATAATAGACCCAAGATACTTGAAACTCCCTTTCTTTTGGATGACCTGTGTATCCAGCTTCACTTCTACGTCATCATCCTGAGTCGCCTCACTGAACTTGCACTCCATATATTCAGTCTTGGTCCTGCTCAACCTAAACCCTTTCGACTCGAGGGTCTGTCTCCAAACCTCCAACTTAGCATTAACTCCTCCGCGAGTCTCGTCCACCAAAACTACATCATCCGCAAATAATAATATATATATATATATATATATATATTCATAAAATTGAGATTTAACCTTATATATACAGTATAATTTTTGACGAAAGAGTTCGGATGAACCCCCTAACCTCCTCAACAGGATAGATGATCCTCAAATACATATTTACATGGAATAAAAAAATTAGCAGCTTATGTCTTAACTAATTTTGTTAGCAACAATATTACCATGTTATTTTGGGAGTCTCCAACATCCTTAATAGATATGTTGCAGGCTGATAAACATGGGGACTTAGCTACTAGAAGGGTCAAAGCTCTGCAAGTTCATCCAAATATTTTTAATAATATTTTGCAGTCATCATCACAATGAAAATGAATGACAGTAAATTTTAGATGAAAGTAATTCGATCAAATTTTTACTTGAAGACAATCTTTAATAAATATTGTTATAATTATTTTGTTTGTGGATTTAAAACTTGCTTAGAAATAGAAAATAATAACACCATATAATATTATCTTGTAAATATATATTTATGTTAACATTTTTTAAATTAGAATTATAATTTTAGAAGATATAAAATATCATTTTTTAAAAAAGTGGACTAGCTCAACACGACTCGCAACTCATGTAGTAATTTGGGCTAACTATTTTAAGGTCTATCAAAATGAATAATATGCTAGCCTGACTTGGCCCGTTAAATTTCAACGTTTGTATGGGCTAATTCGAATGAGCTGTGTCGATCCACATTGACAACTCTAATTAAAACTATCGTACACCAGTTGATTACAAAAATAAGAAGAAAAAAATATCCATATAGAATCTAGTTTAGGTTATATAATTTTTGATTATTTTTCTCTCTTTTCACATAAAATATAGCATTGCTAATATCATGTTTGATTCATGTTTTTCTTTATCGCATAACTAATACATGTATAAGTTAAGAGAAAATTTATATATTATTTTATGTAGGATAAAAGTGAAATAACTAATATATAATTAACTAAATCCTACATAACTAAATTCTACATAATTAATCAGAGACAAACTCAAAATTCAAAAATTACGGGAGCACTAGTAATAGCAAATGCAAGTTAGTCGAAACGATGTCGCGCAACACCGCCTTGTTTGATTTTATTAAATACCCATAGAACTGATGTCTTAACGCATAAATATCAATTCAAATGGCATAATTGAATGAAGTGCGCTCTACGGACCGATGATTTGAGCACCACTTTGCATACGTTAGATTGCATGTTTGAAACCTGTCACCTATATATTTTAGAGATAATGCATAAGTACCACTCTAAACTATGGGCGAAATCCAAGAAACACATTTAAACTTTACATAAGTCCTACTACCCCCCTGAACTCATTTTTTATGTATTTTTGTGCTCCTTTTGTGCTGATGTGGTAGAGAGAGTACATTCTCTTTGAGAGAGTGAGAAACCAAAGAATTACTCTCTTTTTTTCTCTTTTTCTTTTTCTCTCCTAGTCTCCTTATCATCACCTCTCCCCCAACCCCCCTCTCTCCCACCACCACCCACCCCTACCTCAACCTCCACCCCACCTACCACCAATTTTTATTTTTGTTCTTCACCCCGATCCCCACCTCCACCCCACTCCCAATTTTTTAAATTTTTTTTTGAAAAAAAACACTAATTTTTTATAGATAAAAAATTTAATTATTTTTTATAATAGTTTTATTTTTTTATACCCACACCCTACCTTTTTCCAACCCCTCAACCTCCAACCCCCCAACCCCACCCACCCTAAAATTTTTTTAAAGAAAATATATTTAAAAAAAAAAAAAGTGGGTGGGGTGGAGTACAAAATAAATTTAATTTTTAAAAAAAAATTAAATTAAATTTATTTTGTACTCCACCCCACCCACCTTACCCACCTCCTCCTCCAGGCCACTCAAAATTTTTTTTTTTTTTAAAAATAATTTTTTTTGTACCTTACCCCCCCCCCCCCCCCCCCCCCCACCTAACCCACAACTCACCCCTCCACCTCCACTCACTATCATATTCCATACCCACCGCACTCACCCAGTCCAATCTACCCCCTAAAAATATTTTCTACTCTCTAGTTAAATACTAAAAATATTTTTGAAAAATATTTTTTTACTCATTAATGAAACACTAAAAAATATTTTTCACTAACCAACCAAACATGAGAAAATAAGTAAGAAATCAACTTATTTTTCATAAAAATATATTCATGAAAAATATTTTCCTTCATACCAAACACACCTTAAGTATGAAAAATGTAAAAGAAAAGAAGAGATTTAAGTGATATATAAAGGAAGGAAGAAATAAAGGAAGGAAGAAGAAAAAAATAAAGAAAAAAAATAATTTCCAGATGGCCGCGCGTGCACGACCCTGTGCAAGAAATTTGATTATCTAGTTTCAAGGTATAAATAATTATATTTCAAAAGAGTTCGGGGGGGGGGGGGTAATAGGACCTATGTAAAGTTTAGGTGTGTCTCTGAGATTTCGTCCATAGTTTAAGGTGGTACTTATGCATTATCGCTATATTTTATGCATTTCTTTTAGCTGTTAGGACCAAACAATCCAATCCAACAAATATATTTGAAGAATCTTTTAAAATATATGATAGTTCTTCGAGATAAATACTCATATTTATATATACGGAAGAAGAGTTAAATATACTCTTGTACTATTAGAAATAGTTTAAGTATACCTCTCATTATACGTTGGGTTCAAATATACCCTTTTCGTTATACTTTGGGTCCAAATATAACCTTGTACTATTAGGTATAGTTTAAATATACCTCTCGTTATATTTTCAGTCTAAATATACCCCTCCAGATATATTTTGGATTCAAATATATCCCTCCATTATATTTTTGGTTCAAATCTACCCCTCATTATACTTTTATGTTGATTTAACCCTCCCTCTCTTTTTATAAAGGTGATTTACCCTCTTTTTTTTACAAATGGACACGTGATGAGCTTCAAAATAAAAGTAAATCATCACCAAATGTAAATATTTGCGCGATTCACTTTACAAACTCACCTATTTAATATATCTCCGGCCCACTCCCTTGATTCATACAAAAATAATATACATATTCACAATTTATACCCCTATCTAAACTTTTCCTTGGACTCACAGCGAATAAACTTCTTTACATGAAATTTTTAAAGTTTCGATATATAAGAAAAATCATTTTCTTTCTGCCATCATCTTTTGGTCTAATATCAGATGTTAAAACTTATACTTGAAATAATCAGCTAAGCAAAATTACCATATATAAATGCAGGAAAAAGTTTCTATATCTGATAAACGGATCATTAATTTCAACGGAAAAGCATTCAGAAATAGGTGGAGCAAAAACTTTAAAGAGTTTTGATTCATGAGGAGCGGATTATTAAAAAAGAAAAGAAAAGAAAATAGAAAACTACAAGAAAAGAAAAGAACTTAAAGTGGAGGAAATTGAGATGGTTTAAATGAGTGAGTGTAAAAAATAAGGGTAAATAAGCATAAAAGTTTAATGGGAGGGATATATTTGGACCCAAAGTGTATTAGGAGGGGTATATTTAAACTGAAAGTATAACAAGGGGTATATTTAAACTATTTCTAATAGTATAAGGGTATATTTGGATCCAAAGTATAACGAAAAGGATATATTTGAACCCAAAGTATAATGAGGAATATATTTAAACCAGTTCTAATAGTACATGAGTATATTTGACCCTTCGCCGTTATATATAATATATACCGAGTTTCTTTTTGAAGTTAATGGGTTCACTATGTGTACCCCCAACCTACCACATGAGTCCATCAATATAATTAAGGCACAATATATAAACATGCTCTTTAATTTGATTTCAGTTTACATCTACACTTTTCAATTTTGAGTGTGCACAAGTAGACATTTAAACTTGTATAAAGTTGAACAAATAAACACAAATGTCCTACGTGACTTCCTATGGGGTGTGTCACGCAAATTGCCAACTTCCTAAGGGATTGTTAAGTGTCTATTTGTGCACACTTAAAATATAAAATATAAATGTCAAATAAGACCAAATTAAAACACGAATTTATGTATTATGTTTATAATTAATATCAGCATAACTAATCACTTTGTTTAAACCTGGAGTCTTGGGCTAAAATTATCCCTCATCTATTAGAGTAGGTTCATTTTGGTCCCTCAAATATAATTCTGAGCAGATTTAGTCCCTTAACTTTACTAAAGTGAAGCACTTTTGGTCTTCCTAACATAATAATGTTAAAAATTAACGAAAAAGATAATTTTCTAACGGTGTAAATTTGACAATGTTATCTCTTTCTTAATTGATATACATTTTCTTTCTTTCTTGTCTCCTTAATTTTTTAGGATTAATATAGTAATAGCTATTTATATTTGAAGACAATACTTTAGAACACAATAATCTGCCCATTCGAAAAAAATAACCATTTTCTTAATTGCAGTAACAAAATGGTCTTAAAGTCAGTGACATAGCTAGTAATTTGGTGAAGGGTGTGCGAATTTCTTCTTAATTGTATTTAAGAGCGTGCAAAATTAAATATATACTCATAATAGCTAACACTTAACCTCTATGAGTTTGTATTTTACAAGTCACGTGGGTGCCACATGGGTTTAACACTATTATTTTTAAACGAATTTTGTTAGGAAGATCAAAAGTGCTCTACTTTAGTAAAGTTAAGGGACTAAATATGCTCAGAGTTATATTTGAAGGACCAAAATGAACCTACTCTAATAGTTAAGGGACAATTTTAGCCCCAAACTCTTTAAACCTGCATAACTAATCCCCTCCAACTCTCTAGTTTCCCCTGAACTAATTCTTTCACTTTACCTTAGCTAAAAACAAAAAAAAGACCACCTTTCCTCTATAGTAATTACACATTCTTGATTTTCCATGGAAATCCCTTCAAAGAAACCTCGTTTTTTCAAACCCATTTTGCCAGGTTTCAAGAATGGCCTTGTAAGTAATGCTTAAATTATTTCATCCTTCTTTATGTAGACTAAATTTTGTTAATTTATACATACATTATTTGTTTTACTGCAGAAAATTCCTGTAGGTTTCTTGAAGTATTTGAAGGGACAGGAACATAGTAAACGTGCTGTACTGAAAAGGGGTGGTAAGAAGTGGCGGGTTAAGGTGAATAACCATAGATTTGAAAAGGGTTGGGGAAAATTTGCTGAGGAATTTGATTTGCAATTGGGAAATATATTGGTGTTTAGACATGAAGGAAATATGGAATTTGAAGTTTCCATCTTTGATTCAACTCATTGTAGCAGAGAATATCCTGAGTATATGCAAGAGGACGAGGATGAGGACGAGGAGGAAGAAGAGGACGGGGACGAGTATGAGGCCGTAGAGGAGGACGAGGACGAGGAGGAAGAAGAGGACGAGGATGAGTATGAGCCAGAAGAAGAGGACGAGGACGAGGACGAGGAGGAAGAAGAGGAGGAGGATGAGTATGAGGCGGAAGAGGAGGACGAGGACGAGGAAGAAGAAGAAGCTGCTACACATGACAAGCCTTGTGAAAAATCTTATTTTGAATGCACTATTAGAAAATATTGCCTCCATTTCAGACGTACCTTGGTATGTCTCAAAACTCATTTCACACAGACTCTTCAAGAATCTTAGGCTAAAGCAATACTATACGCATTATTTTGTGTTAGTAGTATTGAATTATTCTTAAAATTTGGGTTGTATTCTGGTTAATTAGCTTTAGTTTGAGGCAATAGGGGGCTCTAATGCATTCGATTGGAAGTCAGGGGCAGAGGTAGAAGCCAGATACCCAATATTTTTTGCTTAAACAGTGTATTTGTGTTAAGAAATTGATTAAATATGAACAAATATTAAAGTTAGAACCTTAGCACTTGAAGTAGTCGTTCTAAAATCCTAGCTCCGCCTTTTGTCTCTGCCACTGGGCTAAACGAAGTTGAACAAATTTTATTTTCTTTGTTATTTGGTGAAATTGAAGAATATGAACTGTTTATTAACGATGTGTGCAAATGGTTATGCACTTATACGTACGCCATGTCAGTTTCTGCCTCAAAAATTTGCACTTGCGAATGGTCTCACCAACAAGAAGTGCAGATTGATTGTAAGAGATGAAAGACAAAGGTCATGGAAATTAAAGCTATGTAGTTCCAACAATCCTCGAGCTCGAGCCTATATTGGAAATGGATGGCGTAAATTCATCGCTGAAAATTTTATAAAGGAGGGAGATCGTATTAAGTTTGAGGTTGTCACTAATGGAAAGACACCAGTATGGAAATTTAAAGTTGTTACTGATGGAGAAACACCAGTGAGGAAGTCTCAAGGCAAGTTTCTCGTCTTATTCAACCTCCTATATTTTGATGATTTTTTTTATCGTCGCTATATTAGAATCTTTCCTTATATCAAGGAAATTTAAAAGTTTATATATAATAAAAACATTCATTTTTATCCTATTTGCACAATATAATTTTCATCGTAAGGAATTCTATTAGACCCCCTTGCTTGAACCTAGATCTGCCCCTGTTAGGAATGATTTTTTAATTAAATAAATCGCTCTGTAGAACATTCTTCATGAGATTCAAAGCATAGTTACAAGTGAAGAAAGAGATAACGGTCAAAAACACACATAAAGTATCATTTTTTGAGAGTTTCATACATTAGTTTCGGTGTTTGCCTTTCCTACCTGAACTATCACCAACTATTTATCAAGATACACCTCGAAGCTGACTAGGCCAAGTGTTTGAATACAATCGCCAAAGGCGCATGACAACTTAATGTGCCTATAAAATTTCGTCCACATGGTAGCTGACTCATTAATTTGAGGCGTGTTTTGATAAATAGTTTGTGATAGTTCAGGAGAAACGCACACACATGATAGTTCAGGTAGAAAACTCGCAAAAAATGATACTTTAGGTGTGTGTTTTGACCATTATCTCTTAATTTTTTTTATTTTCAATTAATTCCTTTAATTATCTGCGTGGAGTGCCATTTGGCACCATTTTTTAACAAAAAAGATAGTGTACACCATGCACCATAGATACTAGTTGAGGTGTATTTTGATAAATAGTTGGTGATAGTGTAGGTAAGCAACGCAAACACCTGATCAGGTTGGAAACTCACAAAAAGTTATACTTTAGGTGTGTTTTTGGCCATTATCTCACGAAGAAAATAAATTTACACATTCTGTTTCCTCTAGAATTGGGGCGGAGGAGTAGCGGGGACGTAAATAGTATGTGGGCTAGGATAACTGACTGCATCAAAGAAGCAGTTAGAGAGGTTAGAGGTCTCGAAGGGTAGCTCAAGTGGGCATAAAGAGGATTGGTGGTGGAATGAGATGTCCAGGGAAAATTGAAAGCCAAAAAGGTTGCTTATACGATGTTAGTGGAAAGCTTAGACGAGGAGGAATAGGGAGAGATATAAGGCGACGAAGAAAAAAGTGATGCTAGCAATCACAACTGCTAAAACACCAGCTTTTTAGTACTTGTAGGGAGAGCTTGACTGCAAAGGCGGGGATAGGAAGTTGTATAGCTTTGTAAGGTGGGAGAGAGGAGGGTTCGTGACCTGGACCAAGTGAAGTGCATCAAGGACGAAAATGGCGAAGTGTTGGTGGAAGAGGCCCACACTAGACAGAGATGGCAAACATATTTTTATAAGCTCTTAAATGAACGAGGAGATAGGGATATCGTGCTTGGGTAGTTAAGAGCGTTTCGATATTCGTAGAGATTTTAGGTATTGCAGGTGCATAAAGGTTGTGGAGGTTAAGGGGGCTATTCGTAAGATGAAGAAGGGAAGAGCGGGCCAGACGAGATCCTAGTGGATTTATGCAAGTTCGTAGGCAAGGCATGGAGTGACTGACTGAGTTGCTTAATGTCATATTTAGAACGTCTAAGATTCCAGAAGAATGGAGGGGGAGTACAATAGTTTCGTTGTAAGGCTGATATTCAGAATTGCAACTATAAGGGTATGAAGCTACTAAGTCATATTATGAAAGTTTGGCAGAAGGTGGTCGAGATAAGGATGATTAGGGGTCTGTCTATTTTCCAGAATCAATTCAGATTCATGCTAGACGATCAACTTTAGAAGACATTCACCCTGTAAGGAGAGTGTTGGAGCAGTATAGGGACATGAAAAGAGACTTACACATGATGTTCATTAACCTAGAAAAGGCTTACGATAAAGTCCATAGAGACGTCCTTTGGAGATGTTTGAAATATAAATGTGTACATGTGGCTTAACACTAGGGTAACTAAAAACATGTATGACGGAGTCAAGACCTAGTTAGAACAGTGGGAGGTGACTCTGAACACTTCATGGTCGTGATGGGGTTGCACAAGGGGTCAGCCCTTAGCTTGTTCCTATTTGCCTTAGTGATGGACGAATTGACACGACATATTCAAGGGGAGGTGCCGTGGTGCATGTTATTCGCAGATGATGTAGTATTGATTGATGAGATGTGCGGTGGAGTTAACAATCGACTGGAATTTTGAAAATAGGCCCTAGAGTTTTAAGGTTTCAGGTTGCGCAGTACTAAAACAGAGTACCTGGGGTGCAATCTCAGTGACATAACACACGAGGCGGAGGTGGAAGTGAAGATCGAGGCACAAGTCATATCCAACAGAGAAAGTTTCAATTATCTTGGGTCAATAATTCAAGGAGATTGATGATGATGTCGTACATTATATCGGAGCGGGGTGGATGAAATGGATGCTTGCCTCCGGGGTACTGTGCGATAAGAACGTGTCGCCAACACTTTAAGTTAAGTTCTACAGAGTGGTGGTTAGACTAACATTGTTGTATGAGGCAAAAGTTCTGGCCAATCAAGAATGCTCATGTTCAGAAGATGAAGACAACAGAGATGAGGATGCTCATATGGATGTGTGTGTATACTAGGAGAGATAGGATTAGAAATAAAGTTATACGTGCAAGGTGAGAGTGACCTTTGTGGCAAACACGATGAGGGAAGAGAGGTTGTTTGTAACAAGAGTTAAAGAGGTAAAGGTTGGCCGAAAAAAACAGAGGGGAAGTAATTTACAGGACATGACACAATTTCAGTTTACTGTGGACATGACCCTAGATAGGAAGGTTTGGAGGTCGAGAATTAGGGTAGAAGGCTAGTAAGTAGCTGAGCGTTGTCGCACTTTATGTGGGAGAGATCGGGAGCTATTTAGTGGTCACGTAGTCTCTTATTCTTTATTGCGTAGTCGCACTTTATGTGGGAGAGATCGGGAGCTATTTAGTGGTCGTGTAGTCTCTTATTCTTTATTGCGTATTATTACCTGGTGCTTCATTTGCTTTATATCTTGCTATTTTGATTTCATATTATTCTTGCAATTCTGTTTCAAAATTTTTTCTTTTGAGCCAAGGGTCTATCGGAAACTCTACCCCACAAAGGTAGGGGTAAGGTCTGCGCACATCTTACCCTTCCCAGACCCCACTTGTGGAATTACTCTAGGTATGTTGTTGTTGTTTGTTGTTTCCTTTAGAGATGGTGTAATTGAAATGTTTTGTATGAGGTACTTTTTAGCTGCTTCTTGTTAAAACTAGAGTACTTCATCTTAACTGGCTTTAAATAAAAGTCTAATGAAAGTGCAGTTTGTTGTATGTATTCATTCAAGTTTATAGATTGAAATCTGTAAAGGCCAGTTTCAGTCCTCAACTTTCATTTTTCTGTTATTTATGGAAATTATGAAACCTGTCATGGAAACAATGCATTAACCAAATGATGCTTGGTTTGTAAGAAAAACTAATATGGAATTAGCCAAAAATTGGGGTTGGATATTTAATTTCTGTTCATTTTTAAGTATTATTTTTTATATGTTCAATCCTCACTGTAACAACATCGTTTGTCTGGATATCTTTTGGCTGCTATTGCAAAATGTTGTTATAGAGAACATATAATATAATATAAATTATAACATAACATAAAAAATCGGTTTCATAGAAAACTTGGTCATTATAGTGAAGTGTTGTTACAGGGGATGGCTGTGGTCTGACTGTATTTAATTTCTTAACAATGTAACAGAAAAACTGAGCCCCAACATCGACTTGTCAAATAAGGCTTCTTGCCCTGCAGAAGCTGCTACTAACGAGGCGTTTGTTCGATCTCATTTTGAATGCACTATTGGACAATATTGTTTTTCAAGAGGTCTCTTGGTAAGTCTCAAGACTCATTGCATTAAAGGAAGCATGTTTGCCATGTTTCTTATAGTTTAATTAGTTCTATACTCCAATAGTGTAATTTTTTAAAATTTTACCCCACCAGATTAAATATTATGTAATTGTAAGTAAATTTCTATGGTAAGCATTAATTGGTAGCCCAAAGAAATGGCAAACCTGCTATCTCATAATGTAAAAAAATCTTTACACGGTCAAGCTGCTACTCGTGACAAGCCTTTTAGTCGATCTCATTTTGAATGCACTGTTAGACAATATTGCCTTTTCAGAAGTTCCTTGGTATGTCTCAAAACTCATTTCACAGACTCTTCAAGAATCTTAGTCTAAAGCAATACCATACACATTGTTTTGTGCAAGTAGTATTGAATTATAGTTAAAAGTAGGGTTCCATACTGGTTAATTAGCTTTAATTTGAGGCGATTGGGGTTCTAATGCTTTTGATTGGAAGTCAGCAGCAGAGGTAGAAGCCCGGATACGGGTTCGGCAAACCCAATAATTTTTGCTTGACAGTGTATTTGTGATAAGAAATTCATTAAATATGGACAAATATTAAATTTAGAACCCACTTACTAGCACTTGCAGTAGGTTCTAAAATCTAGAATCCATATAGTTGCAATCCTAGCTCCGGCTTTGCCTCTGCCATAGGGCTAAAGGAAGCGCTGGCACAACTTTTATTTTCTTTGTTAATTGGTGTTATAAATGCAGTGAAACTTTGAAGAATATGAACTTTTTAATGATGTGTTCAAATGTTTATACTTTTATATACACCATGCCAGTATATGCCTCAACAATTTGCAATTGCAAATGGTCTCACCACCAAGAAGTGTTGGTTGATTGTAAGAGATGAAAGACAAAGGTCGTGGAATTTAAAGCTAAGTTCCAGCGGTACTCGAGCTCGAGCCTATATTGGAGATGGATTCCGTAAATTCATCGCTGAAAATTGTTTAAAGGAGCGAGATCGTATTATGTTTGAGGTTATCACTAATGGAGAGACACCAATATGGAAATTTAATGTTGTTACTGGTGGAGAAACACCAGTGAGGAAGTTTCAAGGCAAGTTTCTCATCTTATAACCAGCCTCCTATTTTTATGATCTTTTTTATTGTCGCTATATTAGAATCTTTCATTATATCAAGGAGATTGAACAGTTTATATATAATAAGAACATTCGTTTTTATCCTATTTGCACATTATAATTTTCACCGTAAGGAATTCTATTAAACCCCCTTGTTTGAACCTATATCTGCCCCTGCTAGGAATGCTTTATTAATTAACTCCATAGAACATTGTTCAAGAGATTCAGAGCATAGTTACAAATGAAGAAAATAAATTTATACATTCTGTTCCTCTAGAGATGGTGTAATTGAAATGTTATGTAAAAATGTACTTTTTAGCTGCTTCTTGTTATAACTAGAGTACTTCATCTTAACTGGCTTTAAATCAAAGTCTAATCGAAAGTGCAGTTTGTTGTATGTATTCATTCAAGTTTATATAGTGAATTGTTGTTATAGAGGATGACTGTGGTCTAACTGTATTTAATTTCTTGAAAATGTAACAGAAAAACCAAGCCCCAACATCGACTTGTCAAATAAGACTTCTTCCCCTGCAGAAGCTGCTACTAACAAGCCTTTTGTTCAATCTCATTTTGAATGCACTATTAGAGAATATTGTCTTTCAAGAGGTATCTTGGTAAGTCTCAAGGCTCATTGAACTTATTGAGAAGTATTTATAGCATTAGTGTGTTGTACTTGTTAGTTATAGCTGAGGTACTTTCATAAGTTAGTTAGAGTATTAGTCAGTTAGTTAGCACAAGTGAAGTTGGGTCTGCCAGCTGTTAGTTTGTTAGCAGTTTGTTAGATTAGCTCGATAATTACTTTGCTTAATCTCTTGTATACAATCTGCTTGATTACAGCTAAAATAGATGTTAGAGTGGGTAAAAGTCCCACATTGGTTGGGGAATGGACGGGTGGTTTGCTTATATGGACTTGGGCAATCCTCCCCTCATGAACTACCTTTTGGGGTTGAGTTAGGCCTAGGTGCCATATCTTTACATGGTATCAGAGCCAGGTCCATCCCCATTTGGGCTCCCGGTCCACGCTCCAGTTGAGCCCTGGGCGTGAAGGGGGGTGTTCGAGTGGGTAAAAGTCCCACATTGGTTGGGGAATGGACTGGCGGTCTGCTTATATGGACTTGGGCAATCCTCTCCTCATGAGCTAGCTTTTGGGGTTGAGTTAGGCCCAGGTGCCATATCTTTACATGGTATCGGAGCCAGGTTCATCCCCGTTTGGGCTCCCGGTCCACGCTCCAGTTGGGCCCTAGGTGTGAAGGGGGGTGTTAGAGTGGGTAAAAGTCCCACATTGGTTGGGGAATGGACTGGTGGTTTGCTTATATGGACTTGGGCAATCCTCCCCTCATGAGCTAGCTTTTGGGGTTGAGTTAGGCCTAGGTGCCATATCTTTACAATAGACTTTGACCTTTCATTTTTATTTCACAAACGTTACATTTTTCCTTCATTCTCTCTCGAACTCCATCTCTGTAGAACTCTCCGGAAGTCGCCTTAGGAGCTCATCTCAGAGCTCAGTTTATCCGCTAAACTTTGGCAAGCGTATCTCGAAGACCTAAGTTCATGCAGTTTGTTCTTTCACGTCAGCAATTGGTCGCGTTTGATTATCGAGTTCGGACATGCCATTACAGATTTGTGTGAGTTTCTGTAATCGAAGCTCGATTTCTCATTTCCAATTCAGTTTCTGAATTTTTCCTTGAAAATCATCAATTGATTATCTCCATGACTCAAGGAGGATCAGTCCGCCATTGACTCGACTAGCCCTTTGTACATGCATAACTCAGACAATCCAGGTGCAATGCTTCTACTAGCTCCCTTTAATGGAATTGGATATAGTTGCGATCTTTTTCAGTGAAGAATAAACTTGAATTCATTAATGGAGAATACAAAAAGCCACATTCGAAGTCTCGTAACTATCGATTGTGGGAGAGGTGTTAATGTGTTATGATATGGTTACATTGTGGATTTTGAACTCCTTAGGCATGGAGGTTGCTGATAGTGTAGAGTATGTGAACGATGCAGTTGAGGTGTGGAATGAATTGGAGGATTTTTATGATCAGGCGAATGGTGCAAAAATCTATCAGATTCAGATGGAAATTAACGATCTATCACAAGGGACATTAGATATCACCAGCTACCATATCAGACTGAAGCGGCCTGGTAATTGATTAGGATTTTGGGGTGGGGGGTGGGGGTGGGGGGGGGCAATGGAAATAGTCTCAAACTAATCACTCTGCGAGAAGCAACAGACCTAGAATTGTATGTGAATATTGCAGGAAACCAGGACACTCTAAAGGACAAATGCTATAAGTTGCATGGTTATCTCCACAACCCTCAAAATTTTCTCAATTCTCAGAACCAAAATTTCAGGTACAACAAAGGTATTCCTGATTGAAAGGGAAGAGGAAAGTAGCAAATGTACATGGAACTATGCTGTCTGTTAAAGGAGATGATGTGGATCATAGGGAGGCAAAACAGAATGTGAATCTCACCAAGGAGAAATATGGACAATTGGTCAATTTACTGCAATGGAAACACAGGGAAAACGTCAAACAACATCATTAGTGGAGCTGTGAACTCTGCAGGCATTGTGGTCTGTTCAAGTAATATTACTTCAATTGATTTTGGTAAATTTTCATGCAAATGTTTGAGGGCATAACTTATGGTGTTCAACACCTCGGTCAATTTATACAGGACCTAGAAAGCCTCATTTAAAAGCTACGTTTCACTTGTTGAGATACTTGAAGGGTGATCCCACCTTAGGGATTTTCATGCCCAGAGATCCAGATTGCACAATCAAAGCCTTCTGTGACTCTGATTGGGCATCTTGTCCAGATTCAAGGAGATCTGTAAGTGGCTACTTAGGTCTTTTAAGTAATAGCTCCATTCGTTGGAAGTCAGGGAAACAAGAGACAGTCTCTTTGTCTTCAGCATAGGCAGAATACCGATCTTTGAGAAAGGTGGTTGGTGAACTACTATGGTTAAACAAATTGCTTCAAGAACTGACTGCCATTCTCCACTCCTATTTCAGTATGTTGTGACAGCCCGTCAGCTTTGCATATTGAAAGATATTATGTTTTCCATGATAGAACTAAACACAATGAGGTGGATTACCATTTTGTGAGAGACCAGTTACAGGAAGGTCTCATTTCTCTGCACCATATTCATACCAGTGATCAATTGGTAGATGTGTTAACCAAGGCCCTCACAGAAGTTAAACATGCAGTTGTTCTAGATAAGTTGGCAGTTCTACCCTCACTTCCGACTTGAGGGGGGGTATTGAGAAGTATTTATAGCATTAGTGTGTTATACTTGTTAGTTGTAGCTGAGGTACTTTCATTAGCTAGTTAGTTAGAGTATTAGTCAGTTAGTTAGCACACATGGAATTCGCCAGCTGTTACCCGCTGTTAGTTTGTTAGCAGTTAGTTAGAGTAGCCAGATATTTTCTTTGCTTAATCTCTTGTATATAATCTGCTTGATTACAGCTAATAGAGTTTGAGCTTTCATTTTCAATTCACAAATGTTACATTCTTCCTTCTCTCTCGAGATCATCTATGTAGAACTCTCCAGAAGTCTCCATACGAGCTCATCCCAGAGCTCAGTTTATCGGCTAAACTTTGAACTGAAGGTAGCATGGGTAAATACTCTCCCGCACCGAGCGTTTATACGAGCCAATATAATTCAGGTAATTGTCAGGATTAAGTGATTTAATGAAATGAAAATGTGCATTAATTGCTTTATGGTTAAGTAATTATTGTGTATATTCAAACACATTTCATGCATACGTTGATTTGGTGTAAAACACCCGGTGCGGGAAAGATTTTACCATGAAGCATATATATGTGCCATGTTTCTTAGATTTTAGTTGGCTTTATACTCCGGTAGTGTAATTCATTTTTACCCAATCAGATTACTTATTAGGCAATTGCAAGTAAATCTCTATGGTAAGCATTAATTAGTAACCCCCCAAAAATGGTAAACTTGCTACCACATTTTTTTTTTTTTTTTACATTGTTGGTATATATGACTTAAATCCTTTTTATTATTTTTATCTTTGCTGGTTGGAGTTATTTTTAGTGCAAATATGAATTAAGAATGTGAACTGATTAATATTGATGTGCACAATTGGTTATACACCATTTCAGTACCTTCCTAAACAATTTGCATTCGCAAACGGTCTCATCGACAAGAAGTGCGATTTGATTATAAGAGATGAAAGACAAGGTTCGTGGAATTTAAAGCTCCGTTGTTGCGAAACTGATGTCTATATTGGAGATGGATGGCGTAAATTTATTGCTGATAATTGCTTAAAGGAGGGAGATCGTATTAAGTTTGAGATCGTTACTAATGGAGAGACACCAATATGGAAATTTCAAGTTGTTAGTGAAGGAAAAACTCCATTGCAGAAGTTTCAAGGCAAGTTTCTCATCTTGGAAAAAATCTTCTTCTTGTATCTTATTTTTTTGGTTGGTAAATTAAAGTGTATAAAACATATTTTTACATATTCCACTTCATAGAAACAAGAAATTGTGGCCTAATCCCATTGAGAAACATATTCTTATTATGTTTTCTCCTTTTCTTTTGTTATATGTTTCTTTATAAACAACAGATATTATGAAAAAGCCCTCAAACACGAGTCCTCTCGATGCACAAGTATCATCTACTTCAACTTCTGGTGATGATGATCATCCTTTCTATATTTCCACCATTAAACCTTATTGCATGAGCAAGACAGAATTTGTAAGTCACTTGAACTGATTTCTGTTAGTGTTAAGTTAATTATTCTCACTAATCATGTAAAGATTTTTACACTACCAGTGTAATTTAACTTGTTATAGTAGGTTATTTGCTTGATTTTCTTGGTTGCAACTTGCAACATTTATCTGTTATCATAGGCAACTTAACTTGATAGCGTAAAACCTTAGTAATTAGAAATTAAATTGAAACGTGTGTGTAAAAGATACATGTCTTGCATCAATTGGCTTGTTATAAACACTGGGTGCGTGTAAGTTTTACCATCAGCGTACAGAACTTGAATCTTTTTTGTTCTAGTCCTCTTCTTTGCTTTTCTTTTCCCCCTTTTTTGGTGACAACTGAAACTTGTTCTACTTAACGGAATTTGTTTTTATGGTAGTATCTTCCACTGGATTTTGCAAAGTTAAATGGATTGATGGATAGAAAGTGTGAGATGATTCTTAAAGATGAAACAGAGAGATGTTGGTCAGTGTGGCTAGGGAGAGCTGGAAATAATTTTGGAATTACACGCGGATGGACAAAATTCCGAGCAGAAAGTGGAATCCAAATAGGAGACACTTTCAAGTTTGAACTCATCAAGAATGGGGAAATACCTATAGCACAGTTCCATTGTAAGTTTTCTTTCAATTTTAATGTATTTTTGTCGAGTTCAAGTTCTATGCTCCGATGGTATACAAAAGTATCACTACTAATTTTGCAGGCAAATATTCGGCAAAGGTTGCAAAGAGAAAGAAACAGTGAAGCAACTTGATCACTTTTCTTTTTCTAATTTTGTTGATCCAATATATGATGTACAACCTCAAAAACTATGTATGATGTTGGTAGGTGATGTAAATATCGGGTACCGGTAAGTATTTACCTATGATATTTTGTTCCTTGAATTCCATGTAAGGTAAGTACTCTTATGTTCAAGCCCCAATTACTCAGTATGGCTTGGTTGTGGTTGTATAATCTATGTCTGCTATGCGGTAATCGTCACCAAAATATGGTTCTTATGTAAGAATTCAATCTCTCATTTTGCAAATTTTTGTTCTGAGTTGTGTTTTAAGCATGTTTGTATGTTTGTGTTACTGTTTGTGACATGTTGAAACGATTTGTGTTGAGTCTCAAGGGATTTGGACGCGTTTCAGACGATTTGACATGTTGAAATGCTTTTTTTTTTTGTTAACTAAAGGAGGGATGCAACACGAGGACTTCTCAGGTGATCACTCATCCTAGTACTACTCTCGCGATTGCACAAGGCATTCCATGATAACAAAGATGTATAACCTAAAATAGGGATCTTAATGTTAAGTAATAAGGTTGTTCATGTAGTTTGGAAAGCCTCTTAACTCTAGTATGTAACGTTTATCCACTTCATGTACAATGATCTCTTTCCATGTAATCTTTTAAGTAAATCATTTATCTGAAAATGAGGAAAAGTGTCTAAACACTAAAATACAATGAAAAGTACTAAGATCACCTTTAAGAATGAATATATTGCCTATGTTATATGAAATGTGACCTTATATTGGATAAATATTTTTTAGAAATTTTGTAGAGACTGATAATAACAAAGATATTATTGCAACATATGAGTAATTATAACCCGTTCAATCTCGATTTTAGAGTTGAGTAAATCAAAAATCCGAAGGAGGTTCATGGGCAAGGGAAAGATAAGCGATTACTTGTATCATGGCTATACAACAATGGAATTTCTGGCGGAGTTACTTCTATGGCTACTTTTCTCCAAAGCTTCTTCATGTCTGTTTACCGCGAAGAGGCCCTCAACACCAACACCAACCAGTACTGCATGTTCGACAGTCGGCTCTTCTCTCTATGTGGCTGCCTTGCTCGTGTCCGTTGTTGGTTCTCACGTTAGTAAGAAACATAGCAGAAAAACAACCATGTTACTTGGAGGTCTCTTCTTCTTCATTAGCGCCCTCCTCAGCGCTGTTGCCGTCCACATTATAATGCTCATCTTGAGTGACGGGCAAAGTAGGCCTCAAGCAAACCAAAACCATCCACCAATACAGAAACCGTCAGTGTCTTGATAGCCAATATCGTCAATTTCCAAACGTGGTTGCAAGTTTATTTCAGTGTATTGTACTGACAGGTATGGTAGGAGGCTACTCCTCTGAGGTGTGGCAGGTCTTATTGGGGGAAATTTGATCTGCATCACCGTCTCCATGAACATGTTTTTCACGTTTGGGGGAAGTTTGGTCTGTTCATCTTCATCGCGGCCTTTGTGTTGATAACAAGTCTGTTTGTCTACTTCTTCGTGTCCAAAACCAAGAATATACCCATTGAAGAGATGTCCCGACTCTGGAGAGAACTGAAAGAAGTACGAGGATTATGATGATGATGATGCAGAATTCAAGGCACAAGAGAAGCTCAGCAAAGAGGAGAGTCTTGAGTAGAATAGGGATTAGCACATACAATAGTTGAAGTTTTTCTTGACTACTGTGCTTTCTGTTTTGGAATTTTTGGTACAATCGACTTTGTTATTTTTCCATAGTAATACTGTGTTTTCTTTCAATCCACACAAATTTCAATTGCCAGAATGCATAGCCAAATGATGTCAAGAAGACCATAAAACTGTTGCAGCCACCAGCAATGAGAATCAACAGTAAGGTCATCACAAAACCATCGAAATTGAAATATTTGATGCAATCACGCATGCATCTTACTTCTCTTTCATTGAAACCGCGTATATATAGAGTGAACTAAACAAGTGACTAACGATCAGTTGCAATTACAGATCACAGAGAGATCGATACACGGGCTCAAAAACATTATATCCACTTGCTTTAATGCCTAGTTTCCTTGCCCATCAACAACTGCATCCTTCCCAGAATATTTACCTACAATTTTCAAAACAAAACATAGCCTCAATTCTGAATCTAAATTGTGGAGACAAAATCTAGTCTTTTCACCATATCTCAATACTCACAGTAAGTTAACAAAGAATTTTAACCATTAACAGTAAAAAAAACACAAGACGTTCAAGATTTTGTGCAACTTCAAAGAGGAAAAATAACAACATCTTTTACTAACACACAGGATATAGTCATGAAACAAAAGGGAGATAAAGAAATACTCACAATGAAAGTGCACTATAGGTATTGTGCCATTGTTGGTGAGTTCAAACTTGTAAGCATCTCCTACTTGAACACCATTTGCTTTTCTGAACTCTGTCCATCCCCTTCTAATTCCAAAGTGATGTCCCGATCGCCCTAGCCACACTGACCATGATCTTCGTTTTTCATCGATAAGAACCATCTCACTTCTATTCATCAAGCCATTTGATTTTACAAAATCCAGTGGAAGATGCTGCTCAAATTTATCCCAATAGAACGATCAATACGGCATTTATCACAAAAAAAAGGACAAAAAACTAAGGCTTTTACCAAAACAGGCTTTTTGATGCTGTAAGGTTTGATAGTAGCTATAAAATGAGAGTTGGCATCACCAGATGTTGAAGCAGCTACTTGTGATTTTCGAGTAGTCGTGCTCGAGGTCTTAAGCATAAAACCTTTATCTGACATTCTTTCAGCATCCAAATTTTTCTCAGCCTGGAGGGATGGACTTCCTGATCTCAAATCTAAGTTTCATTAATTGAAACAACAATGTCAGAACTGAAACTGAAGATGAATTTATAAGCAAAAAAAAAAAAAGCAAAACATTAAGTAGAAGTTGAAAGGAATCAATTGTTATGTGCAATTTGCATATCCATTCTAATGTGTGTCTAGTAATTAAAATCCAAACCATAGAAATTGTGAACATACAAATGTTAATAACAAGATAGGATTCTAGGAATAGTTAATGGTCAAAAACACAACTAAGTATCTCGGGTTTTCGAGTTTCATATTTGAACTATCAGGTGTGCGAGTTTCCTATCTGAACTATCACCAACTATTCATCAAACAATACCTCAACTATCAGTTGTTCCCTTTTCCTACCTGAAATATCACCATCGTTCAGGTAGGAAAAGGGAACAATTGATAGTTAAGGTGTGTTTTGATAAATAGTTGGTATCTTCCGATATATACTTCAGGTGTATTTTTGACCCTTCACTCTTCTTGTAACTATAAAGTCATCTTAACTAATTTAAATAAGTGAACAATGTAAAACAAGATGAAATTTAAGACAAGGGCTTAGATGAGAAACGTGCCATGAATTCTAAATACAGGTATTTCTCCATTGGAAACTATCTCAAACATTAAGCGATCTCCTTCCTTTAAGCAATTTGTAATGCAGAATTCACGCCATCCACTCCCAATGTAGGTGTTTTTTCCATTTGTATACACACTAAACGTCCATGACCGTTGCTCGTCCCTCATAATTATTTTACATTTCCTGTCTTTGAGTCCATTTTCTTGCGCGAATTCTTCTGGAATACACTGAAACAGCAGGTAAATAAACAATCAATATGTATCTGTGTTTTACAATTCTAAATTATCTAAGAGATAATTGTTCTCATAAGCTTATGAGTGAAATGTACTTCCAACGTTACAATTTGTCTGGTTTTGAATTGGCACAAAGTTTAAGAAAGTAAAGAGAACTTTTGAATCTTGTGGTCTTAAACTAAATATATATTGAATGTACCAAAGTAACCTTCCATCTTGTGATCTTAAACATGGCACGTGGAAAGTTAGAACTAAAGAGTAGTCAAAAAAGGAAAGAAACATTTTTTTTGAGACGTACTAGAAAGGAAAATAAGAACAAACAAATTGAAACGGAAGGAGTACTTGTGAACTTACCAGAAAATACTTTGAAAGGCAATAAGGTTTAATAGTACAAATGCAATGAGAGTGACTACTGAGATTCATGTCCTTAGCAGCTTCTACATTGGAGAAAGCCTTGCCTGATGTCTTGATCTTGGGCTTTGTTTTTTCTGTTGCATTTGTTAATTACACACAAAGTCAAAGAAAAAACTATACGACTTTCCAAATAGTAATGCCATCACATAAACTAGGACGGAGGGAATACTATTTTCAAATTGTCTAAGTACTAGCTAGTGTTTATAATTGGTGAAAAACCAACTAAGACAGACATTCGCCTTCTAATGCCAACTTTTCTAATGTCAGGAGGTGAGGTGGGATGGGTGAGATCCCTCCACCATTAAAATGAGATTTGTGATTTCCGAGTAGTCATGTTCGCGGTCTTAAGCCTAAGATCAATATATCTTTAAAGTAACCAAAAAAGAAGAAAGAAAAAACATTACAAACATATATAAATAAAGAGTGAAGAAGTTGAAATTTTTCTAATTTATCACAGTTTTGCAAATTTCATTCATAAATTATTCGGTGTTCACAGAATCCCCTCACCTACCATGAAAATAACCCCTGAAGGAATATGACATGCTATCACCGTGTCAAGTGGCAGTACACGTGGAATTATTTTGAGTGAATAGGTTAAAATGCCCCTAAACTATTGGGTGTTTACATAAGCCCCTTGAACATCTCCACGCATCTCTCGGCAAGTTATTCCAAACATTTTGGCCCATATTCAAATGGGAGTTTTTAATCTAAAGTGAGTTATCGTCTACGGGATAATAAGAGCACCCAACAATTTAGGTATATAACTCGAAAAATGGCAATAGTTTAGAGTTTTTTTCCATCCTAATTACTCTAGATAAAACGAATATGATAGTGCATATGAAAATTAAATAGATCATCAAAGAATAAGAGGCTGGTTAACTATAAGATGAGAAAACTTGCCTCGAAACTTCCTCATTGGAGTTTCTGCATTACTAACAACTTGAAATTTCCATATTTGTGTCTCTCCTTTAGTAACGATCTCAAACATTATGCGATCTCCCTCTTTTAAGCAATTATCAACACTGAATTTACGCCATCCATCCGCAATATAGGCTTGAGTTTTGCAAGAATTTAGCATTAAGTTCCACGACCTTGTTTGCCTTTCATCAATTATTATCAAACCAAATTTCTTGTTGCTGTTGACGAGACCGTTTGCAAATGCAAACTGTTTAGGAATCCACTGACATGGTGTATATAGACATTTACACACATCATTAAACAGTTCATATTCTTCATAGTTTCACTAAACAAACATAAAAATAAGAAAAATGATGCACATATATGCTTCCTTTAGCCAGTAGATTGTTGAAGAGTTTGCGACTTACCAAGAAACCTCTCGAAAGGCAATATTGTCTAATAGTGCATTCAAAATGCGATTGACCAAAACGTTTGTCATGAGTAGCTGCTTCTTCATATTCGTCATCCTCCTCATTGTCATCATCATCATCTTTGTCTTCACCCTCGTCATCATCATCCTCGTCTTCCTCCTCTTCCTCGTCCTCGTCTTCTTCAACTTCCTCCTTGACCTCTTCGTCCTTTTCTTCTTGTATTTGCATATACTCTGCATATTCTCTGTCACAATGAGTTGAATCAAAGATGGAAACCTCAAATTCCATATCTCTTTCATGTTTGAACACTAAAATATCTCCCAATTCCAAATCATGTTGTTCTACAAATTCAGCCCAACCATCCTCTAATCGCCGTCCATTCGCCTTCACCAGCCACTTTTTACCAGCCCTTCTCAGTACAACATGTTCAATATGCTCCTGGCCCTTCAGATACTTGAAGAAACCTATTGGTATTTTCTGCAATATAACAATGTGCATAATTTTTAAAATAGCCTTGTCCCATATATAATACTACTATATATACTATATTTTCTAGCCAATTAATCAATAAGAGAATGTTCATTTAGATTATACATGTTTTTGATCTTCAGCTTCTTTTCTGTATCATACATAACAACAACAACATAACCCAGATATTCCCATAAAGTGGGGTCTGAGGAGGGTAGAGTGTATACCGTCCGTACCACTACTTCAAAAGTGAGGTGGAGAGGCTGATATTTTCGATAAACCCCCGGCCCAAGATAAAAATAGACTAGAAAAAAACATAATATAAGAACAAGTAACAATAGGTAAGACAGTAATAAAATAACAGATAGTAACAAAAACAAAGACTATCACAAAATAATAGTACTATAATCGATCTACTCAAAACAACAAACATAACAAGAAAGGTGAAGCAATTATTAAAAGTAGTACTACTTACAAGGCCATTCTTGAAACCTGGCAGAATGGGTTTGAAAAAGTGAGGTCTCTTTGGAGGGATTTCCATGGAAAACCAACAAAATGTAATTACTGTAGAAAATGTTTTTTTTTTTTTTTGTGAAGATATAAATGAAAGAATATTGGAGGGGGAACTATATATTAGTATTTAGTTGCAAGGAAACTAATAAAGTTACTAATGATGGAATTAAAATGGAGGTGACTTTTCATATTCAGGGCACTCTGTAATCTAAATACTATAAATATTTTATAATTATTTAATACATATTAAAAATTTAGACAAAAACTGTTAAATTTATATGAACCTTGCAATTATAAACTTTCTAGTTGTGGAGTTAGCCTTGGAGTACGAAACGTACTGCGTGTAGTTCTGCTGGCCGTCTCTCCATCCATACAAAATCAATGATTACCATCGTACTCCCTCCGTTTATTTTTAGTTGTCATGTTAAGATTTTGTACAATTATTAAAAAAAATTAATTAGAAGCGTAATTTAACTCATATACCCTTTATTAGTCTTTGTCTATTTATGTCTCTTAGTTCTAGAATAATTAATACTAAGGGCAAAGTTGGAAGAAAGTAATTAATTCTCTCTTGATTCTTTAAATTAGCAAGTATTTTGGAACAACTATTTTTAGTATACATGACAATTAAAAAGGAACGGAGGAAGTATCATATAGTAATATAATTATACATCACATTAAAGTCTAATCAATCTCTACTCCCTCTGTCTCATATTAGTTGCTCATTATACTAAAAATAATTGTCTCATATTAATTGACCATTTTACTAAATAAAGAAAATATTAATTAAAATTTTCTCATATTACCCTTGCAATTAATTTTTTTCAAAGTGTTTACATTTGTTTGTAAAGTTCCAATTTTTTTTTAAAGGGTAATTAGTAAAATAAACTTCTTATTTATTATTTTTTGATATGCGTATAAGAGAAAAGTGTACAAATAAAATTGGACAAGGGATTAATAGTGATCCTCAGAATGCATCTCCCAATAACTCCGACCCCTCTTTATCAGCCCTATTCAACCATTCAAGATGCCATTGGGATCATTAATCACTTAGGAGTCGTTTGATAGCTGATTTGGAGGTGAGTTACGAAGGTATTAAATTATGCATTAGTAATATCATGTTTGATAGTTGGTTAAGGGATAAGTTATTTATATATTTTCTCCGTTCAACTTTACTTGTCACTTATTTCTATTTTTGATTTTTATTTTTACTTGTCAATTTTTACATATCAAGAAAAGACAATTATTTTTTCCATGTTTTACCCTTAGCATTAATTACTTATTCCTAAAATTATTTTCTAAAACTTAATACTAATATTAATTAATAGGGGTAATATGGTAAAATAGTTATACCAATTATTGTTTTCTTAATGGGTGTGACAAGTCAAAAAGTGACAAGTAAAGTTAAACAGAGGGAGTATAAAATTAATATGGTGTTTGGTTTATAATTTCGAAACCCCCATAACTAATACATGTATAAGTTATGAGAAAATCTATGTATCAATTTATGCTAGATAGAAGGTAGAATAAGTAATACATGAATAACTAAATCCTGCGCCATAACTAATACCTGCATAAAATAATACAATTTTTTTTTCATAACTAATCCTTGCATTACCTGTATAATTTCAACCAACTACCAAATGACCCCTTAGTTTATGTAAGGAATATAATTAGTTTAGTTGAGACGTATTTAATAAATAAAATCTTATAAAGTTTTTCACTAAAATATGGTTGGAGTAGTCCAATGTCCCTCTTATTTTGCATTTATCCTACTAGCTTAATGAATTAATGTTTCAAATATCTATCAAGTCGAGTGACTTTCTATGATACAAATCGTTAGATACATGTCGCTCCAACATCTAGCTTAAGTACAAAATTTAGAAAATAATAAATAATAGTTTTTTAATGTGAATTTATTTTAAAAGGCAAAAAAGATTGATTAGTATTTTATACAAAGGGATAGGAATAGGAAAATGACGTATTTATAAACTTGATGATATGGGATAGTAATATTTACATAATTTTTTTGAAGTTGTGTATTCAATGATATATATATATATATATTAATTGATGCGGTACACACGTGTAAAGCACATATACACATATTATTGTAGTGTAACTCTTGTGCACAATTTATCTTAGATAATCTTGCAATAAAATCTGAAAAGGACCTGGTGAACAAAATTGTCTCAATTAACAGCTTGATGTGATACGATTCTTATTGAATAATAAAAATCTCAGTAATCCAAAGTGAATCAGTAAAAGAGTATGAAAAGGGAACATATGAAGGTACTCGAAAGACTGTGACACTAGTTGATGCATCGGTCATAATTCTTTTTATCCATATTATATTTATTTTTTTGAAGTTTTGTACTACTTAATAATATAATGTAAAACACAATATATGTTATTTATATTAATTAATCAGGATTAAGTGAAACAATATATGTGCAAACACATGCATAATTATAGTGAAGAGTTACATTACAATAATATGAAAGTGGCCTATAAGAGTAGATGTGCATGTATTGTACACGGTGTGAAAAGAGTAGATATTAAATGAAAGTGGCCTCTTAATTATTTATATTCCAGAAAAAAATGTTTCATTTCTAATTACTCTGTATTTGGTATCTTTAAAATTTCTTGCAAGTTAATCACTATGCATCCCCCAAAATTAATCACATATTTCTCTTGACCTTCCACATTCTTAATTACATGCATTCCCACTCTCTTAATTTTACCTATAAAATGGTACTAATCACATTCATTTTCTTAAACATTCTTGAATATTACCATATATCAACTCTCCTAAACACTATAGTCATTAAGATGAATACCAAAACTAGCACTCTTCTAACTACAACATTAGTCTTTTTTATTTTCTTTTATCTTTCTTTTGCTTCTTGTCGAAAAACAATAAGCGATTATCGTGTTGAAAATGGTTTCACTCTTGATCTTATTCACCGTGATTCTCCTCTTTCACCTTTCTATAACCCATCAAACCGCCTTAGGAATGCCTTCCATCGATCATTTTCAAGGGCTTCTTTTTTCAAGAAAAAATCCTTTGCTACTACTAATGACACAATCCAATCGGATATTTTTCCAATCCCGGGCGAATACCTCATGAAAATCTCAATTGGAACTCCGCCCGTGGAAATTCTAGCCATAGCTGACACTGGCAGTGACTTAACATGGACGCAATGCAAGCCTTGCATGAATTGTTTTCAACAATCATCGCCTCTTTTTGACTCCAATAAAAGCTCTACTTATAAAACTGTGGGGTGTAACGCTGAAGAATGTACATCACTAGGGAGTACTTCTTCTTGTGTGAGAGGAAATGTTTGTCAATATGAAATGAGTTATGGTGATCAATCGCACACTATTGGCGACCTTGCTTTCGAAAAATTCACGTTGCCTTCTACTTCTGGCAAAAACATTGACATTCCTAACATTGTGTTTGGTTGCGGCCATGACGATGATGGCACGTTTAATAACTATACTTCTGGTATTATTGGCTTAGGGGGTGGTGAAGTTTCAATTATCAACCAAATGGATAAACAAATCAACGGGAAATTCTCTTATTGTTTGATCCCAATCCCATTGGAATCATCAATTTCCAATGTCACAAGTCACATCAACTTTGGGAGTAGTGCCATTGTGTCTGGCCCTACTGTCGTTTCAACTCCCTTGATAAAAAAAGATCCATCCACGTTCTACTATCTGAACTTGGAAGGTGTCAGCATTGGGAATAAGATGTTGGAATTCAAATCTTCTAAAATTGGCTCTTCTGTTGGTGGTACTGCTGGTGGTGATCAAGGTAACATTATAATCGATTCTGGCACGACATTAACACTTCTGCCTAGCGATTTTTACTCGAATTTGGAATCAACATTGTTGAATTCGATTAACGCTACAAAGAAGGACGATCCTTCAGGAACATTTGGCCTATGTTACGAGTCTGATGAGAATGGTACTATCGATGCTCCAATGATTGTTGCACATTTTACAAATGCGGATTTAGAGTTGTCGCCATCGAGCACGTTTGCACAAGTGGAGGAAGGTTTGGTTTGTCTTACAATAGTACCAGCAGATGAAATTGCTATATTTGGAAACTTGGCACAGGGGAATTTCTTAATTGGATATGATCTTGTTGCCAACAAAGTGTCCTTTATGCCTACAGATTGCACTAAGTACTAAGGATTTAGCAAGTTGAAAGTTATATTAATATGATAAATTTGGCTAATTAGCTTAGCTAGCTAATGCCATTTGTATGATGTTATTAGCAAATATTGTTCTATTCTTGACGACCTAGCTTCTACTTATTCTCTTTTGCACTATTTAATATCTCTCCATATTTATGACTAAGGATAAAAGTGGAAACGAGCTAATGAAACTATTTTTGTAAAATTTAATTCTCGCAATTTCCGGGCGAAGAACCTTACAAGGTCTTGACATGCCGCGAATCCTCTTGAAAGAGAGGGGTGCCTTCAGGAACGCAGACACAGGTGGTGCATGACTGTCGTCAGCTTGTGCCATAAGGTGTTGGGTTAAGTCCCGCAACGAGCGCAACCTTCGTATTTAGTTGTCATCGTTGAATTTAGAACCCTGAACAAATTGCTGGTGATAAGCCAGAGGAAGGTGAGGATAATATCAAGTCATCATGCCCCTTATACCTTGAGCGACACACGTTCTGAACGGGACAAAGGGCCGCGATCCCGCGAGAAACAACTAATTATACGTACATTCATTTTTTTTTACAATGAACTATTTTGGATGTTGCATGGGGGAGTGATACAAAAAATAAACTCCGTTTTCCTTTTTCCAGAAGGATTCGTATTCAAACAACCAAGAGTGCCGACCCGATTGGGTGAATATAAGCAAAACCCAAACATGTCAATTTCATTACAAATCCCATCTTTTTCAACCAGATCGATAAAGAAGATATCCAATCAACAGAAGAAGAAGATGAAAACAGAGCCATCAAACAGTAGTAATTTATTCCATTGGGTTTTTCAATTAGCTTCAACAATAGCTCAAAAAACCATTACTGCTCTATCTCCTTTTTCTGACCTAACCCTTTATTGTCTATTTCTGCAACGAATTACTCAAACAAAAACCCCTCAAAAAACTAATTTTTCCTATTACGTCCTGGTTTATGCCATCCATGTAACAATTCACTTGCAAATCCTGGCAATAATACTGTGTCGTGTCAAGTCGACTTCCCAGATGAAATACTCATGAGGTTACCCGTGCAATCTCTTCTTCGATTCAAATCCGTTTCGAAATTCCACAGCACATTAATCTCTACACCGGAATTCAAAACGAAGCATCTCAATCACGCGAAGAATGACCAGAAATATCTCATTACCCGAAGATGTCCAAAGGATAATTCCATGTTGTATTTGGATTCGAGGAGAGCATTTGTTGTGGAATCCTTCCACGAACGAATCAATACTAATTCCTGGTCCTAATCCTGATCGTGATGAAGTTTCACCAAGCTACTTCACGTATGGATTTGGATATGATTAGACTACTGATGACTATAAGATTCTTAGGATTAGTAACACGTGCACTGAAGGAAGTGCCGGTCAAATCCTTGCGTTGAAGAGTGGTGTTTGGACAAGTAGTGATGAACATCCTCGTGATCGTGTTCCTAGGTTGTACACTATGGACTCTCTGGCATTTATACACGGGGCATTTCATTGGATCGGCGTGGATAGATCAACTAATTTTTACGTGCTTTCGTTGAGTATATCAGACGAGGTTTACGGAGAAATATCATTCCCACAGCTAGCAGAAAGGACTCGTGATGCTAACGGGTTCCCTTGTGGATACAGTGGTGTTTCAGTGTTGGGAGGAATGCTCAAGGATACGGAGGGGTGCTGCACGGTTAAGATATGGGTTATGGAAGACTACGGTGTCAAGGAATCGTGGACTGAGTTGTTTACTATACAAGAGAATCATCTTTATAGAACCATACCGAAATATTGGTTTGCGGATGGTGAAGTGCTACTGTTCTACGAAGGGCGTGGAAATCGTGGTTTTAGGACATCAAAGGGACCATTTGGATCGTGGCCTAGATCTCGTGCCTTCCAACAAGGATTTCGTTTTTACAGAAAGTTTGATCTCTCCAAAGTTACTTGTTTAGTATTTGTTTATGTTTGATATCTCCAAAATTACTTACTTAGTATTCGTTTTTATGGGTTGATATTTTTTTTGTTACAAAATATATTGTAGTGATTGTTATATTACTCGCGTAAAGTTGAATTACTTTTTCGTTATAAAAATAATAATTTTGCGACTATTAACTTTGTCTACTATCATATAACTTTGTCTACCAAAACTAGAATAAATGGGAAGAAATCACCTAATGCTTTGTCTCTGTTGAGCTTTGAACTTGAGATCTCATAGATCACTGCTCTCGAACACCCCCCCTCCCCTCCCCGTGAGGCAATGTGCTTGAATATTGTGTTGTGTTGAGTTGGGGATATAGACAATGCGGCATCGGTAAGTCAGAAAGATATATAGCTTCTGGTAAAATACTTTGGAGGAGTCAGAATATACAAGAAGCTACCTGAATTTGTGCATAATATTTATATAAAACTATGACATATAAAATGAAATAGAAGAAGTAACTACTTGAAATGTTTGAGGCTGATTAATTTTACGTATAGTTATTTAACTTTTATATTACTAAATTATTTCTTGTAACGAAAAAGTCATTCAACTTTATATAAGTACTAATAGTTTTTTTTGCAACCAAAAGGTTACTTGACTTTTCTAATTATCATAGAAAATATTTTATTTATTTCCTAATTTGTAGTAATATTATTCTGTGATATTTAGGCAAGATGAAGCTGTGATATTTTTATTACAAAAGATAGTGGTGTGATATATTGTTATTTTATTCATGTAAAGTTGAACGAATTTTTTATTAGTATAAAATATAGTTTAGTCACTATGTGCTTTTGAAACATGAATTTAATTTATATATATAATAAAAATAAATATGGCCTAATTTAAAAATATTTTATGCATTGGATTGTATAACAAGGAGTCGTCAAGGATTATATTGAAACTCTTTATCTTTTCACTCTTTGAACTTATCTATTACTACTTCACTAAAAAATAATTATTTGGGTAAATTCATTTTGATAATGCAATTTAGAAAATATTTTTAGTTTAATTATTTAATATTTGGAATATTTCTGATGTTTACTTAATTGATTACCGAGCTAAAATGTTCTTTATTGAAAGGTTTTCTAATACATTATTTTTCAATAATATTGATCATTTGGTTCTTAAACTAATGATATTAAATTGTCGTTGTAATCAAATATTATAACAATTTCACTATTTAAGTTGTAGCCAGGAGGTTTTTTTTTGGTTGCAAATTTACTCGTTTCGAACACAACTTAAGACATACAAAATTGAAATTGACAAATTTTATGTTTGAAATAACGAATTTTATTTGAAGTTGGTAGATCATATACATGACTGAACTTCAACCACATATAACTCATGAAGTTCAAGCAATTTAATTTGCATGCACTTCGGATCAGTGGCTGAGTTGATTAGGATTTTTACTAAGGAAAATCAAAATACAAAAAAATAAACACATGAAGAAAGTAAGGATCAGATTCAACATCTACGATATATATAAAAAAGGTAATTTGACCTTATATATATATATATATATATATATAGTGTATCTAATTTTTTCGGCGAAAATGATTCGGATGAACCCCTTTCACGGTACCCTGACAATACTCCTGCTTCAGATACATATGATTGAAGTGCAACTATATATTTTTTGTTTAGTTATATTTGACTGAAGTTCAATCAATTTTTGCATGTATTTTATGTCCGATGTTCAGCTAAATAAGTTTCTGTTCAAAATGAATAACTTGTTTTCGAATTTTAACATTTCAACACACGATTTAGTATTCAAATCAATTAAAAATAAGCTCAAATTTAAAATATAAATTTCAAATATCACAAATAAGAAACCCCATCACCATTTATCAAAAT
The DNA here is from genome assembly GCA_003996215.1 of Jaltomata sinuosa. Classification (NCBI taxonomy): domain Eukaryota; kingdom Viridiplantae; phylum Streptophyta; class Magnoliopsida; order Solanales; family Solanaceae; genus Jaltomata; species Jaltomata sinuosa. Next base: position 240,932 of record QJPP01000230.1, on the reverse strand, counting down.
GACAACAAATTTAACAACTATGAAAGACACCATGATATGAGAAAATATAAAACCTATAACATCTTGTATTACTCAGTCAGGTAGGAGGATTGCCAAAAAAAATGTGATCAATTATATTATTTGAGATCAAATACTTTTAAATAAGTTGTGAATATGCCCACCAAATAAGAGAAGAAGAAGAAGAAACAAAAAAAAAAGTGAAAACTTTTGTATGAAGTATACCAATAATGGGATACAAAATACAAATTAGATTATTTTAGAATTCTTTTTACAAATTAAATGACAATGTCCAAATGGGACACGCTATTAATTTTTACATACGAGGGTTAAATTATTTAATTATTTTTGTACGAATACAGAAAGGATTTTTCTTAAAGTTTTTAAAATAAATTATATATTTAGAAATTACATAAAAAAATACTCTTTTCGTTCCAAAATACTTGTCATAGTTCTTTTTTAGAGTCAAACCATATGAATTTTGACCAACATTTTAAGTTGTATTTTAATTATCAACACATTGATATGAGAAAACTTGCAATTTTTGTACTTTTTGTATAGTTTTTTAATATGTAAATTTTAATTTTAAATTTCAACTAAAATCTGTGCTTAAATAAAACGGAACATAAAGACTGATTTAAACATTAATTTCGTTGTTAATTAAGTAAAACCTTGAAATTATAGATGTGTTTCCAAAACCCTCAAAAGCACAAAAGACTTGACAGACAAGCAACCTTTATTTTTCCGAAATTCCCTCCTCCTGTTAGAACTAGGACTACCTTTCCAATAGAGCCACAATTAACTATATAACTATAACCCCTTCTTCTATTTCTCTTCGTGTGTGGTCATTTAGCATCAAATATTTTGTATAATTCTCTAGTTGTGTTGTGAACTAAAATTATGATTCAAGAAACTAGTATTTTTGGTCATTGTTGTGAGCTCATTGATGATGATCATTGTGCATCGACGTCAAAAATTGAATCTTCTTGTGTTACACAATGCTCACCTTCTTGTTCATTGGAGGGAATCAATGTTGCGTTTTCTTTAGAAGACGAAGAAGAAGAATTGAAGAGGAGAAAACGCGAAGAGTTGATTCAGTATTATATAAAAAGACACGAAGATTTCAAGAAGAATCCAAATGTTTGTGTTGATGCTATTGAGCACTTATATTATCTTATTCCTAGGGGTAAGAGAAGCAAAAGAGAGTCGAGTCACATAGTTGAATCTTTCTTGAAAACGGAAAACAACAAGTCAAGAATAGTTCATAGGGAAAAGCCAATTGAGAAGAGTTTGATGACTATGGAGAAAATTCAAGAATTTGGGGTTCCAGTTTCTCAAGTTCCATTGGTGCCTGAGGAAGACGGAATCTCAAAGATTGAATCTTTTTTGAAAAATGTACAAGGGGATTTGAAAAGTATCAAGAAGAGGATGAATGTTTCAGAGCCAATGGAGAAAATTCAAGAAATGGGACCAAAGAAAATGGTTCGTAACAAAAAGCCAAAACGAGTCTCACAAGCTGTTCTACCACTGGAGTTGAAGAACAAGATTCAAGAATTGGGGGTTCCAATTACTAAAGTGTCATTGGTGATTGAGAAGCCACTCTTTATTACAGATTTAAGTGGCCAACAAATGCGTCTGTCGATACCATTAAATCAAGTGGTTAATGAATTCTTGACGACACAAGAGGAGGAGATATTGGACACTAAAGACAGTAGCAATAAATGGTCACAAATAAAGTTCAATCTTATTGAGCCATCACTTGAAGAATGCATAATTCATATGGCTAAGTGGCCAATCAATTCAAGTTTTAGTTATGTGTTGTTGAATAACTGGATTTCAGTGCACAAGAGAAATAATCTAAAGGTAAACATGATGATACAGTTATGGTCTTTTCGCAAGGACTCGGATCGATGGTTGGCACTTGTTGTGGTGCCATAGTTTTGATAACTGTTTAATTAGCTAGGGCTAAAGTTTGGACATGTCTAATTATAATTACATTTAGTATAAGGTGTACTCTTGACATGGTTAACACTTATATAGGTTTCTTTTTGACACCAGTACATATGTTCACTTGCACAACTTATATGAGGTTTATGTAAGTGATATTTTTATGATAAGCTTATACTGTAGTTTACTCTTTTCCTTTTCTGTAGTTTTTACTTTTGATAATTATGTTTTGATGTTAGATAAGACAGAAAGGAAACCTGATGGAGTAGCAACACTTATTTATTACTCCATTAGTTGTTAAATACTTGTCACTTTTTTTTTCTTTACACACACTCTTTATAAAAAATATTAATTAGAGGGTAATTTGACTATTCTACTGTCATTTATTATAGCTCTTTTTTATTTAATACTTCTCTCTTTCGCACTATATTAATATATCTTTATACTTATGACTAAGGATAAAGACGGAAACAAACAACTAATTTATGTTATGCTTTTCTAAAATGACAAGTATTATGGAACTTCTATTTTAATAACGATGACGAGTATTTAAGAACGGAGGGGTATATTTTATTCATAATAGGGAAAAAAAGTAAAAAACCCTAATTCATAAAATTTGTCCTCTATGAAAAGATTGGCCCCACCATGTCTTTAATGTTAGTTAGTTGGACTTGATTAGGAGACTAGTAATTTTTGGACGGCAAATTATGGATTTGCACGCATATATTAAGGGATTATTTGGTTTAATTTGATTTTTAACAATAATTATATTATAATATAATAATTTTGTTAAATAATAGTGAATTTTCTCATTAATTTAAGTTATCACATCGAGCACATTTCACTACTAGAATTTTGTTGTTTACCGATTGCCGAAGTACTCAGAATGTAGTCGGAAAACTCCATTTCAGTTCTTCGACACAATAGTCGAAAAACTACTTAGATTTCTGACTGCATATTTGTGCTCGTCAATTGTAGTAAAAAATTAGCTTATTTCTAGTAGTGTTTTGTGTTTTTTAAGCAAATTAAATTAGAAGTATAAGCTCTTACAAATCTCTTTGATCGTACTTATTCTTGTTGAAATTTTTTTACTTTTTAATAAAAAAAATGTTAGATACTCTGTCTAATGATATAAATTCGTAAAAAAAAAAGTAAACTCTTGTATAGTGTTTAAACTCATTCGTGAAAAGTTAGCCTTGCAAAGAAGAGGATATTATATGGATAAAGCATATCTTTGGTGTTCACCTCTTATCACCTATTTCTTTGCAAAAAGAGACTTGTATTTTTCTTACTCTTTTCTCAAATTAATTACATTTTTAAAAATATTTTCTCCAATGTCAAAACAAAAAAGGAGAAAAAGAAAAGAATAACTAGAATTTCTTTATTTGAAACCTAACTTTAATTCCTAACTAATTAAATTTTTGGTTCCAAAATGTACGAGTTAAATTAAACTCCCTTTTGAACCGAATGAGTTCGAGTACTCTTATATACTGATAATGCAAAAGAATTTTATATTATCAGGTCGATAAAAAGATAAGAATAGATAACTTTATCTATGATAAATGAAAATAATAATTTGAAAAATTATGCATACGCGCAGAGAGAGAGAGTGTTCTTATTGGGAACTCTTGTTTTAATTTAGCCGATGAACAACGTAATCGAATAAGAGCACAATAGCTTGTTACAACTTGAGAGCTTAAGTAGTTATAATCGTCAAAATCACATCGGATAAAAGTAGGAAAAGAGGGTATTTTATAATTGCCCTTGATGAGTAGTGTCTCCAACTTTCCACTCCTCATTATGATCATTATCTGCACGTCTTATATATAATGTATATTAATTTGTAATCACTATATAAGATTTCAGATATTCTAGAGTCAGTTGGTGTCTAAAGCTTATCTTATCCAATCAGCAATGACTGATTAGGCGCTTGATTCTGGAATAATATGTGAATTCGGAGCAGGATTTTCGAGTGATACCCCAATATATTCTCGATTGAATAGACCTTTGCTGACTTGGTTTTGACTAGACAGATGTTGCCACACGTTGACCTCTGAGTTATTCATAGTGCCCATATTTTACCTATACAACTAAGAATACTTATGCCATCTTTTAAGACGTTCAATTTTTAAAAAAATACTCTACCATCATCATTCCAAAGTCAATTGGTGTATAAAGTTTATCTTATCCAATCATCGATGACTGGCTAGGCACTTGACTCTGGGATAATTTGTAAATTCGGAGCAGGATTTTTGAATGATACCCAATTCACGATTGAAAAGATTTTTACTGACTTGATTCTGATTAGACTAACGTATCACACGTTGACCTCTGAGCTATCCATAGTGCCCATATTTTACCAATACAACTAGGGATACTTATGCCATCCTTTAAGACTTCCAATTTTTAAAAAAATACTCTATCATCATCATTCCAAATTAGTTCGATATATATTTTTAAGTTTGGTTTCAATTTGTGAAATACAATAAATTGGTAATTACGTTTAACTTCAGCTTATGTGTAACTAAACATTTAGCTTATACTTAGTAGTAATATAAGAGTAAGAAATTTGAATCCGAAAGTTTTTAGTAGGGGTGTGCAAAAACCGGTTTAACCGATAAACCGAACCGATAAAAATATTATTGGTTTATTGGTATTGGGTTATTGGGTTAACGGTTTTTAAACGGTTTTGTAAAAAAAATTATGGGCTATCGGTTCGGTATCGGTTTTAAGGTTTTAGTTAATGGCTAAACCGATAACCCAATAAAATTATATTTAGATTATATTTTTATTCATAATTGTATAATAGTGGCTTTAGATTTTAAATATATACCCTATTATTTTTTGCATTTTATAGTTGTTGTCTTAGTGTTGTTGTTTTCTTTCTAAAGTCATTGGTTTGATAGCATTCTACCTATCAGTGTTGCTTTTCTTTTTGAGAAATTGCTACCGTTGCTACTGTATTCAAGTTTTCTACTTAATAAGAAAGAAAATAAGTTTATTTTAGTAATAACGTATTTGAATTTGCTTGTGCTTGCAATTTGTATAGATATTTATGCATGAAAGTAGTCTATATATGAAGAAGAAAATAAGAGAAATCAAAAATATTATAGGAGTATTTTCTTATCGGTTAAACCGATAACCGAACCGTTAAGGACCAAAAACCGATTAACCAAAAACCGATAACGAATATTTTATTGGTTTGGTTATCGGTTTTGCATGTTTACAAACCGATAACCGATAAACCAAACCGATAATATACAAAATCGAACCGAACCGACCGATGCACACCCCTAGTTTTTAGACATTTTATTACTATTTAAATTAATTATATCAATTTTATATAATATATATAGATTACATATGTAATTACCAAAATTCTACACCCTCAGCTTGTGGAATTTCAATATAGAGAGAGAGAGCTAGAAATAATTAACACTAGTGTATAAATTATTTAAATTAGCTAGAAAAAATAAATATTGAAATTCCACAAGCTATTTGTATCAATAATTCTTTTTCAAAAAATTGATTAAAAAAAAAAAGGAATACAAAACACACCAAATAATAATTGAAATGCCCAAAATCCTCTAATCCAAAAAACATTTCATTAATTTTCTTGGAAAGAGGTGGAATTCCTTTCCTTTCTCATCTTTTCTCTCAATCGATATCAAGAAAGCTCAAAGGTATGTTTGCTTCCCAATTGAATCTTCAACTGATTGATGTGTATAAATCCCCTTGTCTGAATTTTCATGCTTATTAAAAAATGTATTTTTCCCCCTTTTATTTTCTTGTTTTCTTGGTTGTTGATTGGTGTGATTTGATTGTTACTGCTTGAAATTTTTCTGGCTTGAGCTGGGTTTTCAACTGGGTTGTAACCTTTTTCATCCCAAGTTGAGATTTTTGTTAACACTAGGTGATTTCTTCCCCTATGTCGTAGTCTTGTTGGACAAAGTTAGCTTGCACCTGTTGTTGGTGGGATGTGACAGTATCCCGTGGAATTAGTTGAGGTGACGGTTATCAAATTAAAAAAGAAAGTTGAGATTTTTGTTAAATACCAGGTGATTTCATCTCATCTGTCGTAGTCTTGTTGGACAAAGTTACCTGGTGTCTGTGGCTGGTGGGAGGTGGCAGGTACCTCGTAGAATTAGTCGAGGTGATGCTTATCAAATTAAGAAAAAAAAGTTGAGACTTTTGTTGAACACTGGATGATTTCTTGTCATCTATCGTAGTCTTGTTGGACAGAGTTAGCTGGTATCTGTTGTTGGTGGGAGGTGGTACGTATCCCGTGGAATTAGTCGAGGTGACGGTTATCAAATTTAACAAAAAGTTGAGATTTTTGGTAAACACCGGGAACCAGAACGAATAATCATTGAGTCCTCCTCTTTCCGGACAACACATACAAAGAGACCCGCCAACAGTCAAATAATTAGTGAACCTTAGAGATAGAGAGATATTTCTATAATTAGTCCGTTTCTCTTCTATTTTTCTATCTCCCATCTATCTATTTTCTTTAGTTATTTACTAGAGCAATTATGATCTGGAAGTCGATCCGGGGCAAGTGTTCGGATCTATTATGACATAGCCTTGAGGCGCTCAACGGACCTTGGTGATTTCTTCTCATCTGTCGTAGTCTTGTTGGACAAAGTTAGCTGGTATCTGTTGTTGGTGGAGGTGATATCCCGTGGAATTAGTCGAGGTGAAGGTTATCAAATTAAAAAAAAAAGTTGAGATTTTTGTTAAACACTGGATGATTTTTTGTCATTTATTATAGTCTTGTTGGACAGAGTTACCTGATATGTGTTGTTGGTGGGAGGTGGTAGGTATCCCGTAGAATTAGTCGAGGTGACGGTTATCCAAAAAAAAGAAAGTTGAGATTTTTGTTTAACCAAAAAATTTCAATAGAAATGAAAATGATTCCAAGGGGGATGAAACCCATATACAATATGAATAGAGCTCCCAAACCCAACATCTGTATGGCCTCAAAACATCACAGCTAGGCCTTTAGAAAGCCGTCTGTTCGATTTTTGTATACTTCAAAATTGTCAGAGTGTGATCTTATGAGTGCAGAATTGCAACTTGTAGATGGAGATTAGTTTCTTGTTGTAAGTGGATAGATAGATGGGACCTCAATGTTCGATCGAGTCTAGAGAAACCTCAAGATGAATGATCAATTCACAACATCAAATTTCAAGAGTTTGAATGCCCATAATGTGCATTGTATTTCTAGGTATCGGATTGTTATAAGTGAAATGATTAATCACATATATTTGAGGTTTCCGAAGTTTCTTAATGAGTCGAGGTGACGGTTATCAAATTAAAAAAAAAGTTGAGATTTTTGTTTAAGCAAAAAAGTTTCAATAGAAATGAAAATGATTTCAAGGGGGATGAAACCCATACCCAATAAGAACAGAGCTCCCAAACCCAACATTTGTATGGTATCAAAACCTCACAGCTATGGCTTTAGACCGTCTGTTCGTTTTTTGGGTGTACTTCAAAATTGTCAAAGTTTGATCTTATGAGTGCAACATTGCAATTTGTAGATGGAGATTAGTTTCTTGTTGTAAGTGGATAGGTAGATTGGACCTCAATGTTCGATCGAGTCTAGAGAAACCTCAAGATGAATGCTCAATTCATTACATAAAATTTCAAGAGTTTGAATGCCCATTATGAGCATTGTATTTCTAGTACTGGTCGGCTATGTTGCTTGGATTTTTCAAAAATGCCATCGGGTGCGTGTTGGATCCTCCAAAAGTAGTGCATTTTTTAAGGATCCGACACGTGCGCGGCAACATTTTTTGAGAGTGCGAGCAACATAGCTGGTCGGTTGTAAGTAAAATGACTAATCGCGTATTTTTGAGTTTCCCAGTGTTTATTATGAGAATTTGCTTCAAAGACAAATTATTACCTGTATTACCTTTTCTTTAAACAGAAGCCTTGAGGCTTCTCCAATATACCTTTGCTCACTGCTTTTCTTTCTTTCATCTCCTTTAATATCATCATACATCAAGTCTATTACATATCAAACCAGATTCTTCAACCATTCAACCATTTGTCATATTTGATCCTAAATAAAGAAGCATAAATCTGTTGAATCTCGAAATTTAACTGGACTTATATGAGGAGCTATTATACAAAGTCATTCTACTTCGCTTACCTTAAATCACATAGAATCAGTTTTTCCTGCAACATAATATTATTGTCTAGGACAGAGAAATTGGGCTTTCGGTAGTAGGATGTATTGCAGGTGCTTTATTTTCTATATTTTGAGATCAAACATAATTTCTTTTCTTTTCTCTTCTTTTTTCAAAAAATAAAATAAAATCTGAAACTGGTGTGACAGTATTTCGGATATATTCATGTCTACTCTTGTATGTGGTTTGGTATCTTCTATTGTAACCCTCCTCTCGTTTTAGGTGTTAGAACCAAGATAGTAAAATCTTGAAGTTTGTAAAACTGAAATATCTATGTAACTTGAAACTGTTGGAACCTGATATAATATCTTCTATTGTTGGACCAAAGCATCTGCAAAATTGTTAGAACAATAATAATCTTCTCATGCTTAGAGGTGCATAATTTGATTGCATCCCAGCACTCATATTCACACGCGGATCCATACCTCTGAAAATCCTAAAATTTGTGTGATGAAGAATCGGACATCTAGATTTGCACCCGTATCGGATACCCACACCCGAGTCCGAGCAACATAAGTTTTGAATCTCTTTTCTGTGGCAAATACAAAAAGGTTTAAAAGAAATGCTCCATGAGTTTCATTTTCAGGGACATTTGAGGAGACAATACAAGCTTGAAGCTATGTAGGAATGACAAAGAGAGGAAAGCAATATGATAACTATGCCATTGTGTATCTTTTGGATTATCTGAAACGAAAGAAATAGAAGAATGTTCCATAATAGAGAAAGTGTAGCATTTTGTTCACTTCTTTGGTGTATAGAGAAAGTCTCTTCTTGTATAGATGATTTGGATAACTTGCTAGTTAACTGTGGTTGAGCCACTCATAATCCTTTGTACATATTTTTCGTACCAACTTGGTGGTTTAATGAAGAATATCTTTGATTTATCCTAAAGAAAATTCTGACAATTGGGTGGGGTTAGATAAAGTATCTGATATGAAACTAACAATTTTTCTTATATGATGTTCAGTTTGCTTTGTAACATTCGGAGTAGTCCGTTATTAGATACCTCAAAATCTTAAGTAACTTGTGACTTTTTTGCGAGACTATCCCCATCCGCACCTTCTTCTAGGTTTACTTGTTATCATGATTATTTCTTGGATTTAAGGAAAGTAATTGAAATTTGATGACAACGATTTATTACGTTGAATAATGTGTTGAAATTTGGATGGGAAAAGGAGACAAGTGGAATAAAATGCAAACTGTGGATGGATGATTAAGACTTCCTTTACATTAGTTAAATAAGTTAGTTTATATGGCCTCCGTTGTATATAGTGGACAAGTTAATTCTTTTATTGCAGCACCATTTTGTTTTGTTTGCAGCTTGGTTTCTTCACTGTCTTCAAAACTCATGGATGATTTTCATGATGTGCACTTGTTTAACTTTTGATGTTTGCATTCTAGCTTATATTGATAATCTCATTCTCTATGGCTATAGGTGTCGTTTTTAGGACAGTTACAAGCTTTTGATCTGATAATTTGTGTCGCTGTGGGTTCATTTCCAGTTTCCTGATTTGGATTATCTTGTATCAAACTTCACAATGGTAAGTCGAAACTTTTACTCATGTTATGTTTTCCCTATACACATTAAGCCTTCCTGTTACAATTGGATTTTCCTTATAAGTTATACTCAGTATCTTTGTTTTGACTGGATAATACCACTTTTCTATATGTACTCTTTTTCTTTGATCAGGTAAATAATTTCATTAATAACAAGGCCAAAAATGGCCGTATACAAGAAGTTTACCAAAAAGAGAGAACCTATAAAAAAGATATGGTTCCCAATCCTCTATATAACCCGGAACTACATGAGTGCACCAAAAATAAATAAGGGATCAGAGACTACTCCTCAACTGCCAAAAACTCAATTCTATCCCTTCGAAAGCCCTCCTCTTTCTCTCTCTGTCGATACGATCCACATCAATGTCATAGGAACAACATTTCATGCTCTGCACTTTCTCCTGCTTCTCTCAGCTTTCCGACAAAACAATAGGTCCTTCACTGATCTCAGCATTGCCCAAGACAATACCAAACCAGCTAAACATATCCACCAGAGTCTCGTGGCCAGGCTGCAATGTAGAAGAAGATGATCTATACTTCGCCCGCCTCCTTGCATAAGTAACACCAGCTGATGCAACAACCAACTTTTTCCTAAGGTTCCTGCCATCAAGATCACTCCTCTAACAGCTAACCATGTGAAAAACACACTTTCTTTGGCACCTTAGGAATCCAAATCAACTTTGCAGGAAAAGCCTCCTCCGCTCTCACCCATAACTTCTCGTAAAAGGACTTGACAAAAGTGTTTAAAAAAGCGTCCGCTTCGTCGCTTAAAGTGATTAAGCAAATCGGAGCGATGGCTGGGTGTTTCAATGCCCTGAGGCGAGAGTCGAGCAGAAGCATAGAGCAGTTTTTTTTTCAGTTTTAAAGGGGTCAGCTTTAAAGAAAAAAAAAACGCGACATTTAAAACATGGATCTCCTCAAAACGTTTCTTCTTCTTGTGTCCCCCTTATCTACTATCACCCCTTTCCATAAGCATTGGACCTCCACCCTGAATCTCCACAACCATTTCCCTAACAAAGCTTTGTTAAAAACCCTCAAATCTTTTACTCCCAGCCCTCCCCAACTCTTAGGAGTTGTCACGGTCTCCCATCGAACCAAATGTTGGGAGTATGGAACAAGGACATAAAGTAAATGGGGATGCTCGATAAAGTACTCTTAATAAGTACTTCCTTCCCGCTTTTGGATAAATACCTCTTATGCCAACTTGCAAGCCTCTTCTCAACCCTCTGAAGTACCGGATTCGACACACTAAAATCATTTGAGGCCCCCAAATGTAAACCCAGATAAGTAGTAGAGAGAGCCCCTAACCGGCAATACAAAACCTGAGAGAACAAGTCAATGTTCTCCACCTCACCAACAGGATTTATCTCGCATTTCCCGAGATCAATTTTAAGGCCCAATACCACCTAAAACCAAATTAAAACTTGGCCTTCTATATGTACTCAGCAATGCATTTCAATAGCTGTTATATCCAATAATTGTTTCTTAAATTTAATTATGATTTCTCATTTCCTATGTTGCTCAGACTCTTTAGAAATGCTTCCGGGTGCGTGTCGGATCCTTCAAAAACAGTGCATTTTGGAGGATCCGGCACAAGTGTGGCAGCAGTTTTGAGAGTGAGCAACATAGCTCATTTCTACTCTTCACCTATATGAAGTTGGAAGCCTTATGAGTCTTTGTTAAATCTCCATATGTTTTTATACATGCAAAATGTGCTCTGCAAAAGAGAAGAATGTGAAAATGGTAGATCGACCTTGTAAAGCAGATTTAGAGACATGTTTAATATATATTCAGCCTGGAGAGAAAGGATTACTGGTTTATCTAAGATTTTCTCTTCTTTTTTTTTGGGTGTCTTGGGGAGATGGGTTGTTAGAAATCCATAGCAGCATCTGGAATGAGTTGAGAGATATATGCTACTCAAGCTAAAAGTGGGTACTAGGTTATCAGCACATTCACATTAATAAATTTCATGGCACTGGGTAATATGCATTACTTTGGTAAAAAGAATTGGATGGGAATGGTTGTAGTATTGCTTTTCTCTTCTCCATTTCTTGCATTATTCTTCTGTGAGCAACTTTTCAGGTAATTGTACTCAGTAGTCTCTCTAGGTTTTTGTGTTGTAACCTAGGAAATTAGGTCGGTGAAAAAAGAATTAACTAGTCTTGGGTCTATTCTTCAGGTTCAAGTTCTACACTGGTACAGTTGTTTATCCAGGAATATTTTTTTCCCCATTTAGAGATACTCTCTCCACTTAGAAACGCTATCCCAATTTATAGGCAGAAGAAAATTTGTACTATGCATATCCCCTCAAGCCAGAGAAAATGAAAACACAAAATAACAGAACAAATCAGAAGAATTATGCTTGAATTGAAATTCTTGCTTCCAACACAAATTCTAAGCTTGAATATTGTCACAGTTTTTTGGGAATGAGTTCCTATTCTTTTTCCGCATGCTCTCCTGAACCTAGTGGTTACTGCAGACATAGAGATGTAAAAACAAATACTTTTTCTGAGTATTACACTAACAGTTCATGTTCTTGTTACAGGCTGCAAGAATCCTTGCTAATTTAATTCTCATGGGCTCTACAATATTGGCAAGGTCTTTTGTTCAAGCATATCGTCAGGCACTGGCTAGTAAGTATCTTCCTTACACTTAAGTATCTTCCTTACACTTTTTCCCCTCATATTGCAATGAATTGATGTAGGTGACTAATCCGGAGATTATACTATGAATAGACATTTCAGCGGCTATTGTAGTGTGTTCTTGTTTTTATACATATGACATTGTGCAAGTCTTGAGGAAAGCAATGGTCAAATGGTAATTAAGCATACCATGAATCAGCAATGAGCACTTCTTGACCCTAATCTTTCATTCCAAGAAACTGTAGATCAGTGTTTGAAAATTGGGTCTATCAACTGATTCACCTCATTACTCCTCGCTCTAGAACTCTAATTTATGTCACTCGAGTCTCATGTCGTCTGATTATCTTGCTCCAAGCGCATAATACATTTTTATATTTCCTTCACTAAACGATGGCAGATGCCTCTAAGAATGGGGTTGCTCAAGAAGCAGTACAGAATATCAAAAGAGCTAGTAAAACCATGACTGACGCAGAGGCAAGGCAGATTCTTGGTGTTACTGAGAATTCATCGTGGGAAGAAATCATGCAGGTTAGTCTAATGTAGTGATATTTAGTATTGGATGCTGCTATTCATGTACGCATGCCCTCAACTTTGCTTGTTCGTTCTGCAGAGATATGATAACTTGTTTGAGCGAAATGCTAAAAACGGAAGCTTTTACCTTCAGTCAAAGGTTCATAGAGCTAAAGAGTGTTTGGAAGCAATTCACCAACCTAAGGAACCAGAGGAAAAATAAACAACCTTGTTCATCATGTTTAATGTATACCTCTGCTGCATGGTTGGTTTACCTATAGTTAGTTTGTAGGATTTTACAGCAGTAACTTGAGGTTCTTACTCAGTCTCTCGCGGAAGAACTGCTGCAGCTATCATCCGTTAGAGCACGGTTGTGGAAGAAGTCGTGCAGGTTGCGCGATGCCAGCATGGTAAGAGCGCGATTGCATGACGTCAATCTGAATCCTGTTATATTTTTCAGACTGTTTTTAATGCCCACTGATCATGTACATTTTGGGAAGGGGCATTTGAAGGGAACGGCAATTGAGGAGCTCTTGTATTGTTTTTGTTCTTTCATAGTTTTTCTGCCCCAAAGATGTAGGCTTTCGTTGAATCTCGTTAAATCTTTGTGTATTTTTTTCTTCTCTATTTACTGTTACAGACTATATCCTATCGATGTTGATTCCACTACATTTTTGGTCCAATCGTTTAAGCATTATACTTTGTTGCAGAATACTAGTGGTAGTGGAATCAACATCGATTGGATCCATTGATATGCGTTTTTTCTTTCATCTGCTTAAACAATTGTCGTGAGCAAACTTATATGAAATAATGTATCCAATCGATGTCGTGAGCAAACTTATGTCGTGAGCAAACTTTCAGGATGTTATGTTGGGATTGCTTAACTTAATGGTGCTATTTAGGGGTGTTAATGGTTTTTAAAAAAAAATCGATTTACTGATTGGATCGTATCAAACTGAATTTTAAGTTTCTTTTAATAAAATCGGAGGTTTTAATATAGATTTATAATTGTTCTGAATAATTAGGTAGGTTTTTAATTTTATAAAAATAAATCACAAAAAGACCGAACCCCATCGACTACATATGTGTGTAAAATATATTTTATATATTATGTTTAAATAATGAAACATAAATATTTCGTCTTGGGTCTAGAGTGATGAATGGCTACAAGTAAACACGAAATTAGCACCAAAGTCTTAACTTCGAAATCTATTCTGCTGCCCCAATTAAAACTAAATTAGTTCTAATATCTTGAATAATTAGCTGTGTATTCCAACAATCTTGAGTAGCAAGCTATAAGGTATTAGATTTAAATTTCTCTTATTGGATATGACTTAATCTTGGTAGATACACTTTTTGTGTCACGTCTTGATTAATTTCTTTTCATTTGTGTAATTTAGATTTTTTTTTATCTTTGCTCAACTTTGTTTTATACTACTGTAAAATAGCGGAATGGATCTCTATTTTTGTCGTATTTTATGTTTCCTTGATTCAATCACCTTTTAATCAGTAAAAATGTCTAGAAAGTTATAGTCAAAGCCCTACAAAAGTATGCATAATTAATACTTACCTTTTTTTTAACTTTTACTTGTGAATCTTACATTACATTTAAGAAAATACAAAAAATTAACCACATCATGCTGATATCGAAGAGAAATCAAGATGATGGAACAATTTCAAAAAGTCTAATTTTGGTTATATAAATTAAATAACAAAAAATAGTATGATATAAATTTGATAAAATAACCGTCCGAACCGTACTATTGACACACCTAGTACTATTGTCTTTAGATACTTTATTCACGTCTTAGTAATATGTGTATTATTATTTAATATTTAATTATGTATAAAATAATATATAAATTCTAATGCTCTTTTTAGTAATACGACGTTAGATTTTCAGTTATAAATTATACTACTATAACTACATTGTATTTTTAAACAAGTTGGAATCGGCTTCTGTATCCTCTCTAATTATGTTTCTCCATTTAAATTCAACTCAAGCCAATATTTACCAATGTTCAAACCAAATATTAGTTTTAATGCACAAGACTGTTCTTTTTTTATGATTCTGCATGATCATGTAGAGATTATACTAGTAATAACGAGTTTTATACAATGGATAAATACACAATTAATTCAGAATTTTATTATTGTGATTAAATCACTTATTCCTCAAACCAAACAACCCTTGATTTATTTCATCCATAATAAATGGTGAAACATCAAGAATTTGAATATCTCTTCTATCTTCTAAATATGCCTTAGTTTATTCTTTTGCATATAACATGTTAAAAAGACTAGTTTGGCCATAATCCCAACAGAAAAACAAAACAAAACAAAACCATTAGCATCAATTGGCAAAAGATAAACTAAAAGAGAAAAAAGGAAGAAAGGGACATGTTTTCATCATGTCCACTTTCTTTCTCATTTTTTTATACCAAACAAAAGAGAGAAAGTAACTTTCATTCACTTTCTCATTCATCTTTCCATTTCTCTATTACCAAACTCCAAGTCTATTTTGAAGTGATAGAAAATAAAGAAGAGAAAAGATGTTAAGCCATCAAAGTTTACTTTTTTGGACTCATATGTTGTGTGTCATCAAAGAGCTAATAGTTAACTGTGGTGGGATGATTGAGATCTCTTTATCCTTATTCAGAGATTTCGAGTTCGAGCTTCTGAAAATAGAAACTGTTGGGAGCGTCGCCCCTAGAAATGGACCCTGAAATGCGCGAATCCGAATTTAATCAAAATCCAATACGAATATCGAATACTGAATGGAAAACGAAAAAAAAAAAAAGAGCCAATAGTTGATCCATATGTAGTGTCATCAAAGAGCCAATAGTTACTGACATGGGTTGAGCTGAGATGATTGAGATCCCTTCACCTTAATCAGAGGTTTCAGGTTCGAGCCTCCGGAAATTAAAAAAAATTATGTTGGAAGCGTTGCCTCCAGAAATGGGCATGCAATGCGCGAAATCGAATTTAATTAGACCCGAATATGAGTAGCGAATATTGAATAGGAAACTAAAAAAAAAAAAAAAAAGAGCCAATAGTTGAATACTACATGTAGAAAGAGGTTAGGTACTTACAAGCTACTCCAAAAGCATTAAAGCCCTATAAAGATAGAAAAAGAAATTAAAGTTAAACCACTTGTTTAACAAAAGAAAAGTAAAGATTGGGAGTCTTTATTGAAACACATAAAGTTAATTCAATTGAAAAAAAATCTTTCTTTAATAATTAATATATATATATATATATATATATATATATAACATTTTCATGATCTTGATAGTACCATAATAGGAGAAAATATAATTTTATCCATTTCCATGTAATTAAATAAAAACTACAGAAATTCTTTTCATTTGTTTATCAAACATTATTTCGATATTTTTAAAACTAAACTTTAGTATTTGCAAAAAATATTCTTAAACTCATTTATTGAAGGTAAGTTCTTACTAGAGAAAGCAACATCATCATAGAAGAATGACAATATTTGATGTTGACTTCCATATAAACATTGAATGATTCGATTTACTACTTTAAAAATTACTTCCTTCCTCGAACTTTTGATTTTTCTTAGTTGATGACAATTACTTTTACAATTTTCAATGCTTTAATTACTCCAAACGCGTGGCAAATTCTAAAAGAGTATCATGGATAATGGTCTAAGTGAGTCTTTCCGTATTCTGTTCTCTCCACGAGAAAGACATTTTTTAAGGCGAATTGATAAGAAAAGATATTTCCATGTGTATAAAAGTATAAGGAAAGGAGGCCTCTACTCCAACGATAAACTACGAGCTAAAAGTAAGCGTGTCTTTCTTATAAGAGAACATGATATCATATTCCTTTACTTTTGACACAGTTATTGATCTTTCTAATGCATATTCAGTCATACCACTAATTTATTTTCGATCAGAACACGATGAAAGTGTCGCATTATAAAACAATGCATTGCTTCAATGACTCAATCCTAATTCGACTCTTATACATGTTATTTTTACTTTTCAAACTAAGCGAGTCAGGAGCTTACTTCGAGTATTTATGACTCTAATAACAATACGTGACAGGCAAATGACATGATTCTCTCTTTGTCCCTATTTTTTTTCTTAAATTTAACTTTGAATATTCTTTTCTTAACTTCAACCATATTGTCCTAAAGTCTACTACTAATTATTTTAATTTTCAATTGAACAATCTTTATTCAACTTTTAAGTACATCTTTGGATTTATAGCAGCCTTTTAAGGGTCGGTGCAAGTCCCAATCAAGGCCCACTTATATTTTCGATAAAGCCCTCAGTGTTTTCTCTATGTGCATATTGACCTCTTGATATCACTTTCCAAGATGATAGAGTCCTTTTTTATTTTCGTAGTATTTAATCGAAAATACTAGTTAGAAGACTTACGAGTTTCTCTTAGTGAAAGAGAATATGCAGTATTGAGTTCGAGATCAAAAAGATAATATTTTAAATAAAAAAAAATTAAAACGATTATTAAAATTTGAATTAGATCAAAAAAGACAAAATGTTCATATCTAAACGTTTTGTCCTAATTGTAAGTTCTGAAATTCTTAACTTTCAATTAAATCGTTGAAGCATCAACAATTTTATTAAAGCTTTTTTTTTTAAATTCAATTTTGTCCATTTTGATCTAAAAGAATGCATAAAACTTTATCTTTATTAACCATAGTAATCATATTAATATAATATGAAAATACCTTTTCAATACCTCGTAATGATATATTTATACGTTATAGATAGGATTGAGGAGAAGGACAAACTAACAGGCTAATTAACACCTTTTATAAATGAACTCGATTCAATAACTATTTCAAATAGTTTTGTTTAAGATTGTATAAAGAAATATAATAATATCAGTTTAGTTTTACTGATTATGACATGCAATTTACTATATTTTTTAGATTATCAAAACGTAGTTGATGTATCAAAACATATTTAATTTATATATAAGTTATATGTTAATGTGGATTAATTTAATTAGATGCTGAAAAAAAAAAAAATTATACATCAAGCATGGCAAAAGATTAAGCTAATAAAAAGTATTTTTTGGTCACATCAACCAAGTGGATTTTGTGTTGATAAGTGTCTATCACCACACGTATATATTCCTCTTGTGGTAACAAGTATATTCCCATTTTGAAAAAAGTTTATACGATTATTTTTTAGTTCGATATCGATATTAAAGTTTGATTAAATTATAATTCAATTTTTTATATGAATTGTCTTTATTTTGAATGGTCATTAATTTTTACTTTTCAAATCGGTTATTTCTAATTTTTGCTTGTATTGCTCATTTAATGAGAATTTGTGCGCCAAAGTATTTTTAATGACTTAATTTTATAAGACAAAACTTTTTAAAGAATATTTGCCCTGAGACATAAGTACGTTTCGTATTATCTAATTTGCAAGCCAAATCTTTTAGAAAACTTTGTCTCGTTCAATTGAAGCGATCAAATGAGGTAATATATTTTATAAATTTTTAACTTAAATATCTAATATACACTTGAGAACACACATAAATGTTTTTCAAATTTTAAACTAAAAATATCTAAAACAATTTATCATATATTCAAATATTTAATTAAAATAAAGAATAGTTTAAATATTTAAATAAAATTTATTAATCCAAATAAAATTAAAAATTAAGATAGAACAAAAAGTTGTGGATCATTCATGAAAAGATTTTTTTTTTCAAAAACTTAAGGATTAAGAAACTTAGACAGTCAAAAAAGCAGTTGATCCCAATGTGTCATAAAAATATTAAGGTAACAAAAGTTACAAGTTGGTGTTGTATTTTGCCTTTTCTCTTTTGTTTTTTTACCTTTTTTTTTTTTTTTTTTTTTGATTTTGTGGGACTGTGAAATGTTAGAGCAAAAAAGGTAGAAAAGAGAAAGACTAATCAATAGAGAATCGTGGTAGAGTGTTAAGTACTTTAATCCATCTTTAATTAGAGATCTCGGATTTGAGTACCTCTGGATACAAAGTCTTCTTTATTAGGGAATGCTTAACTCTCTATACGGGACTTTTCGACACAAATTTGAATTTAATCGGACTCTAATATAAATATCGAACACTAGGTAAAAAAACAAAGAAGAGAAAAACTAATCATCCAACGAGAGTTATATTGGAGCGTTAATTAGTACTTCTAATTCATCCTTAAATAGAAGTCTTGAATTTGAGTTTCCTTAGGTACAAAGTTTTCTTTGTTAAGGAGTGTTTAACTTTCAATGTAGGACTTTTCAGCGCGAATTTGAATTTAATCGAACTTCAATATAGATACCATAAACCAAAAGAAAAAAACAAAAGAAGAGAAACAATAACCATCCGACGAAAGTTGTGGTGAAGAGTTACGTACTTCTAATTCATTTTTAATTAGAGGTTTCAAATTCGAGTTTTTATGAGTTAAAAATCTGCTTTGTTAGGGAATGCTTAATGCCTAGTGTGAAACTTTTCGATGCAAAATTTAAATTTAATCGAATCTCAATATGAATATCAAACCCCGAGTTATAAAAAAAAAAAAAATGGAGGAGAAGACTACTCAACATACACTGAATGAGTGATAGTTAGTGGGAGAACTTAGAAATGAAATCATAAGACAAATAGTAAAAAGTCACATTTAATTATCCTACAAAGTTTTTGTTTTCCTTTGTTTCTAGTTTAAATTAATTGATTTTTGTAGATTTTAGTTATTTTAAAAATTTAAATTGTTTTCTGCAAACAAAATCTTTTGTGAAAAAGATATTGCTTTGATCCCAAAAGAAAATTTCCCATACTCTTAGTTTTCTCAGTAATATATAAGTAATAATTTAATTTATTTCATTCTATTTTTATTATTTTTTATGTCCATATAACTTTATAATTAGTCAGTTAAGTATTTTACAAATTGATATTTAATTAATTCTAGCACCACCCACTTAATTCAAAATGCCTCACAGCTGTACAACAGCAAAACAAATTAAGCCTAATTCCAAAATACCAAACTACCAAAAATAAAATTACTCACGGCTAAATAATCACTATTTTTTCATTAATTTTTTTTAAATTATTTAGTGATTATTTTTACGAATATTTTGATTGAATCAGTGAGAAAAGGAAAAATAGAAGTGTAAAAATTAAGAAGTTTTTCAATGTTTCAGTGAAAATCTATTTTCAACATGCTTTTTCCCAGTAAGTTGATTCGGTAAAAAATAGATGAGAAAATCATATTTTATATCACAAGTTTTCATTATTTTGCAATCGCAAAAAATCTCTATTTCTAATAGTGATTTGTGTGATTTTTCCTTAGACTTAGTTGGTATTCAAAAATTTATCACCCAACTAATACCAATTATGCCGCGTCAGATTTATTAAAGAAGAAAGTGTTCAAACTCGAGACTTCTGTTTAAAAATAAAAGGATCATATTCATCAAGTCACAAGGTGAAAATCCTTTTATCTTTTTAATTGAAATGGTAGTGAGTCACGTGATTTCTTTTTGACCCTTTTTTACACTTTGATGGTTTGCATACTTAAGTTTTAATTTGGTGTGATAGCCACTAATTAGTGCTAATTAGATGCAAGTACAATGACAATGACTAAATTAAATAAAATACAGCTTTTTATAATTTTAAAATATCCAAAATAACTTGTGTTCTAAAAAGGAAGTATCTCAAAATGTTGGTAAATGCGAGTTAATAGTAATAACACATTTAATTTTAAACTATTAAATTTTTCGAGTTTCATACTTCAATTATTCATTGTTCTCTTCACTTAACTATCGCTCTTTTTGTATTAGAACACATCTCATACTGAGTTGATCAACATGTGTAGGCCACACATCAAAATGTATTTTATTAATATAGAGGGAGTGATAGTTGATATATGAAACTCGTGAAAATGTGATAGTTTAAGCAGGTAAATGGAATAATAGTATGAAACTCGCAAAAAAATGATAATTCAAATGTGTTTATACATCAGTTATTGTCACGATTCACCTTAGATATTTTTATACAACAGAACAACTCCAGAGGTAGAGTCATGATGTTTTAGATTTTAAAATGTAAACTTCAAATTATAATAATTGGGTTTTAAATCGAGTATTTTTATATATTTAATGAAATTATTTCACAAATATATTGGTTGAGTAAAAGCTACTAATTTCTACCGAATTTGTATTCATACTTCTAGCTCCGCCTCTAAACTTCTTTAGAAAGTCCACGATAAAAAAAAAAATCTTAATTTTTATTTTTTGCATTATATAATCACTGTATAATCAATGGACAATTAGTGTGTATATACTCATAATAATTGAAATCACACATATAATCATGCGGTATATATCTACTTACTTTTCTTAGACATAAACGTGAACATCAATTTAACCAATAATAATAATCTATATATCAAGTACACGTGGAGTATAAAGTTGAGATCGAATCTCATCGTCATCCATTATTAAATTCTTTATATACATATATATTTGGCCCATGAAAAAAAGGATCAATTTCCGCATTTGAAGAGACTTTTGAGAATATAATTAAATAAATATAAAAATATACTTTTTCTAACAGTTAAATAAAAATCTATTTTTCTTTTTTAAAATTTCATGTCCGGTCAAAATATAGCACACAAATTGAGACGGGGGAGTAACATAGCATTTTATATTGCTCATATATATTCACGGGCGAAGCTAAGCAGAACAAGGAGTTCATCTGAATTCATTTGTCGAAAATTTATATTGTATATATATATATAATAGATTAAATGCATTTTCCCAGCCTCCCAACAACTATGTACCCTTTTATCCTGTTTATTTCGTAGTGATCACGTAGGTATATAAACTCTACAAATACTATACCGTACTTATAATTTTTTAAAGTGATACTTTATTTATGATCTCTTTCTAAATAATTTTATTTACGCCCGATCAATAACATAGACATATCATATTATTATGAGTTAATGATGAAAAAAAACATATTTAAAGTATTTCAATTTTAATTTGAATTTCATATTTGAACTATCAAATATACGAGTTTTCTATCTGAACTATCACATCAACTATTTTATTCATATGCGTAAATCTAAAGCATACACAAATTTTATTGTCTTGAGATTCATTTCTGTAAATCTTATGATGACAATATTCAAACTTGTAAACTTTTTAGATTTTCTATGAAAATTATTGTCCTGTATAGTGTATATATGCTGAAGTAAAAGATAAATATTCTGGCTTAAGCAAAGCTAAAGTGTGGATTCTTTGCTCATAGAGATCTCTCTATTACCTAGGTAGCTTCTCTACCAAGTGGTTCCTCTATACATACCTTACTAAATTCATTTTTTATGTATGAATTACTAATGAATTCTTTGAATTTTATGAGTTTCTATATAGATTTTAATTTAATATGTAATAATAAGGGAAAATATCTCAAAACATACATAAACTATGGTCAGAATTGTTGTTACACACTCTAACTTTGCGGAGGTCCTATGACCCCCCTGGATTATTTTATAGTGTAATATTTAGGGTATTATCAGCTTAGCCTGACCACTAAATCACTCAAACTAAAGTAAGTGTTTTCACACGCTATCAAAAAGAAGAGTCAGTTCTCATTAATGTTAATTTATCTTCCATTAACCCTAGAATTTTCTTAAAACTCTCTAACTTTATCTTCATGATTATTGATCAAATAACACAAATCATTCCAATTTCACGTGATTTTTACTTTCAATCTACTATTTTGAAGTTGCTGCTTATACGTGTGTTCACTTGCATGTCCATCTATGCTAATAATACCCACAATATTACACTATAAAATAATTCAGAAGGGTCATAGGACCCTCACAAAGTTAGAGTGTGTAACAGCAATTTCAGCCATAGTTTAAGTGTGTCTTGAGCTATTTTCCCTAATAATAATTAGATTCACACTTAAATAGGTTTAAATGTTTGGTACATTTTTTTATACATATAAAGAGTTTAAACAAAAATTAATGATTTTACGTTAACTCACGCCATATTATATTGTGAATCCACCCCTAATTGTACATGAAAGGGGTACTTAACTATTTGTTCAAGAACTTCTTATAATGACCCAATGCACCATGCATGGACCTAGCTAGTTTCCCTTTCTTTTGTTATATATCTATCATTAATTACACCTTTCATGTACAATATATTTATACTCGAAGAAAACTTTGTCCCTAATCTAAGCTCTAACTTCTTGGAAATTTATTTAGAGTTTTAAAATTATCTTAGGAGCAAAGACACAAAATTTAGTACGTGTAGTAATTGTTCAATTTTATACAAATTTAAGTATTTATTTGTGTATACATTCAAAGTAGGAGAGCACAAATATAAGACCGGTTAAATGACACGTTTATGTATTATGCCAAAAAAAAAAGGTGAAATAACTCAAAAAAATTAAATAAGAAAAAAGAGGTACTCCCTCTGTTTCTATTTATATGACCTACTTTTTTTTTGTCTATTTAAAAAAAAAGGATAAATTACCTAAAGAACTAAACATGCCTACCATATCTATTATTTTACCCATCAATTTATTTTAATGACTTAATATATCACATCTTATCAGAAACCCCCTTTCTTTATATCAGATACATCACTAAAGCATATCCCTCAACTCCGAGGACCCTGAATGCATGGCCACGACCTGGTACTTTGCTGCTCTAGCTGTGTTCTTGAATGCTATGTCTCTGGCAATGAAGCCTCTACCAGCAACAAATAGATTTTTTCCGGTCAGATCTGTGTTTTTTCTTATTCTTCTTTTAAGCATTTATTTATGAACAAATACATGTATTAAAAGTTTTGATTGGGCAACTTGATACTAGATACATGTATTTTGGATTCACTATATGAAATTTATATTGGATACATCAGATTCATACTGAATTCATTGTATTTTGGATATAATGTATAAAATTGTTACTGGATACATCAAATTAATACTACAAATAAATCATCTTTTTCTTCTTTTTCAGCCAGATCTGTGTTTTTTCTTCTTTTAAGCATGTATTTATGCACAAATACATGTATAAAAAGTTCTGATGTGTCAACTTGATACTAGATACGTGTATTTTTTGAATTCACGTTATGAAATTTATATTGAATACATCAAATTAATACTGAATTTACTGTATTTTGGATATAATAAATGAAATTGGTACTTGACACATCCCAGATACATGTATCAAAAGTATCTGTGTATAGAAATTTATATTGGATACATCAAATTAATACTGAATTTACTGTATTTTGAATATAATTAATGAAATTGGTACTGGATACATCAAATTAATACTAGATACGTATAAATAAATACATGAAACTAATACTAGATACATATAAATATATATATCAAATTAATAATTGATACATATTAAAATATACGTGAAATTAATACTAGATATATATAAAAGAATGACTCTTTCTCTTTTTAGCAACTCTTTAATTTCAACTTTCTACATGACATGATTAAATTACAAGATTAATTAAAGGGTATTTTGGTACATTTGTTATATCTTTAATTTAAGATCACAAGACTCGAAAATTTTGTTTAGTTTCTTAAACTTTGTGTCAAGTCAAAATAGGTTAAACAAATTAAACGGAGGGAGTAAGAAAAAAGAGGTACTCCCTCCGTTTTTATTTGTTTGACCTACTTTCTTTTTTTATCAATTTAAAAAAGAATGATTCTTTCCCTTTTAACAACTCTTTAATTTCAACTTTCCACATCACATATTTAAGACCACAAGATTAAACGGTATTTTGGTACATAATTTAATATATCTTTAATTAAAGACCACAAGATTCAAAAGTCTTCTTTAATTTCTTAAACTCCGTGTCAAGTCAAAATATGTGAAACAAATTGAAACGAAAAGAGTATAAAATATGGTAAATTATAGCTCATCACAAGGGTATACAAGTAATTTTGAAACAACAAAACAACTTTATCTGGTGGAAATTGATTCTTGGCTTTTCCTTTCATCATAGGAACCTACTTTGGCTTCTTCTCTTCCTTTTCTATATAATCATTCACTTGGCTTCTCTATTCTTTCCCCCCTTTCTCTCTCTCTCTCCCCCTACACCCTACCCCCCCCCCCCTCAATCACTCCAAAGTACTTCTTTGCTAAGCATCTTTGATATGGAGAAGAAAATGGCTAGTTTTGCTAATAGAGACATGAAGAAAAGTCCTTCTTTATTGGCTTTGGAAGAGTTCATTAATGACACCAAAGTTTATGGTGAAGATGCAAAGATTAGTGATGGATTTGGAGTAAGTGATCATCATCAAAGTCATCATCAAAATATTAATAATAATAATATTAATCATGATGATAACAACAACAACAATAATGGTCATCATGCTCAACTTTTTGGTGATATTTGTTCATTTACTATGAGCAATCAGGTTAGCAATTTGCCTCTTTTGAACTTCTTGAATAGTTTTTTTTAATAATTATAATGTTCGGATTAATTTGTACGTATCTCGATTAATTTTATGAGTACTTGTTACCTTCCACCAGCACCCTTATGTCAAGGGGAGTGTGTGTTTAACTATATTTCTTTTCATGTCTTTTTGTTAGTTATATAAGGATATTTGTATGATCATTATATTTTATGGGGCGTTTGGCCATGAAAATTATGAGTATTTGAAAAAAGTAATTTTTGTTTTCAAAGTGAAAAATGATAGTTGAAAATTAAAGTTCTGTTTGGCCATGAATACAAATTGGAATTGTTTCTGAATTTTTTTGACTAATTTGAAATTAAAAAAATTAAAACAACTTTTGATATTTTTCAAATTCCTGAAAATTCCAAAATTTTATGGCCAAATATGTTTTTCAGAGTTCAAACTCCAAA
Organism: Jaltomata sinuosa; assembly: GCA_003996215.1. Lineage (NCBI taxonomy): Eukaryota > Viridiplantae > Streptophyta > Magnoliopsida > Solanales > Solanaceae > Jaltomata > Jaltomata sinuosa. Next base: position 215,220 of record QJPP01000230.1, on the reverse strand, counting down.
AAAAGTAAAGAAATTTCATGACCAAACGCCCCTTAATATCTTACCTAGAGATGATATGTTACTCAGTTTTGAGACATTTGTTTGAAGGATCATGACTTGGAAAATGATTTTTTTAAATATAGAATTTAATTTCTAGGAGATTGATATATATTAGTGTAAAAATACTTTTGATGGTGTTAAAAAATCAATACATTAGAACCATAAAAAAAAAAGAGGAGAGAAATGAATTGAATTTGTAACGTATCCATTTATGGACGAACCTTAATATATAAAAAAATAATAAAATAAAAAGAAGAAGAAGAAAGAAATAGATGAATTAATGAACATGAATAATGAAGAGGGTGGGTTGATATTTAAAGAGAAAGATGCTACAGAGATTTTTGGAATCTGATTGGGTAGAAATAAAGTACAAAATTGGTGGTTTAATTTATTTTTTATTTAATTATTTATTATGATATGTCATAGCTTACTTTATTATAATGTTTACAAATATTAAATACAAAAGGGGGCCAATCTTTATTTGGGACATGACTCTTTATTATTGGTGGTGTACAAATGATAAGTGACTACAAAAATCATATATTTATATTACTTATAAGTTTTTTGTGTAAAAATACAGAAAATATTTTAGAGGAAAATAAGATCATTTCTTAACAATTTTTTTTATAATTACGTTTATAACAATATATGCAGTATAGTCCCACAGATGAATTTGTGAGAGAAAAAGAAAAATTTAATTAGATTAACAGTAATATTTTAGGTAGTTGAATATGAACAAAAAAATAAGGAGATTATAAGAAAATTTAATTACCAGATATTCTTATCTAAACTAAACATATATAAATAAGGAGATTATAATATTATTTTTTTTGACGAGCAAATATCAAGAAGTTCTTTTTAATAAAAAAAAAATTATGATTTTATCTTTTTAATTAATTAATATATATGTATAACTAATTAAGGAATTAAAATAATGTTTGAGAGTTTTTCTAAAGTACTATAAAGTGTCCAACCAAAAAAAAAAAACTATAAAGTGAATTTAATTAAGAATTGAATTTCCAACGTTACTGTGAATGGTCGGTTTGCTATGTAACTTTCAGAGGAATATAATCATATTATAATATGACAAAAACTTGAGTTTAAGAAAGTGATGGTACAATTATACCTCCGCCACGGTGATCGAGTTGCTTGAAAAGGTGATTTGTCTCATATTCGAAATCTTTTACATATTTTTTTGATTGAGTTTATCGCACAAAACTTGCCTAATACAATTTATCTCTTTTATATAACTTAGGAATTATTATACTGAAGTGGTGTTTACCTTGTGTGCACACGAAAAATAGAATTTTGTGGGTTTTCTTATTAGAAAAAGAGAAAGTGTGATTGTATAGTTCTAAGTAATTGTTTTTTTTTCAAAAAAATAATTTATCTTTTTCTATTTTTTTATTTTTTATTTTTTTTTAAGTGGAGAGTTGATTGATTTATGCCTTTGATTAGGTTCTATGGGCATTATGTGGTTTTGAGATTGTCTTAGTTCTTTGTATTATATCAAAAATTAGGTATAGATTGAGAATGACAGCATCAAAAATTAAATCAGAATTAAAAAAAGAAGAAGAAAAAGACAATAATTATATATTCCTATGTCTCTTTCATACCACACACACAAAGTATAAAAAATAATTTAAATAAAATAAAGTATACTTGAAAATATAGTTTGAATGAACTTGGTTGGTCATTTAGTGGTTCCCTAGGGACATCTTTTAGAAGATCTTCTTTTTTATTTGGTTCTGGTTGGGGTGGGGTGGGGGTGGGGTGCGTGGGAGTAAGTAATTTTTGAAAACAATTTTTGAAGTCTTTTGTTAATAGTTGAAAAGACAGTCTGGTGTACGAAGTATTTCGTATTAATACAATCCGAAAAAAGAATCACACTCTGAGAAATTTGATGTAGATAATTACCCTAATACAAATATTAGGGTATTTGGAAAAAATTTAAAATCCTTTTTAGTAGTTTAACAACACTAATATCTTAGAATGATCTTTTTTATTTGGTTGTGGTTGGGGGTGGGGGTTATAATTTGGAACAATTTTTGAAGTTTTTTAAATAGTTTTGAAAGACAGTCTAGTGCATGAAGTATTTCGTATTAATACGATTCAAGAAAAGAATCACACTCCGAGAAAACTGATGTAGATAATCTACTCTAATACAAGCATTAGAGTATTTGAAAAAAAATTAAAGTCCTTTTTAGTAGTTTAACAACACTAATATATTAGAACTTATTTTTTATTTGATTATGGTTGGGGGTGGGGTGGGTGGTAATAATTTGGAATAATTTTTGAAGTCTTTTTTAATAGTTTAAAAAACAGTGTAATGTACAAAGTATTTCGTATTTGTACAATTTAGAAAAAAGACCATACTTCAAGAAATGTGATATAGATAATTTACCTTAATATAAGTATTAGGATATTTGGAAAAAATTTGAAGCCCATTTTAGTAATTTAACACCACTAAATATCCTTTTGAGTAACTCAATGATACAAGAAAACCATTCAATTATTGGTAATCATTTTTCTTTCCTTTATATGTATAACCAAGAAGAAATTGATAAGGTTTAGTTTCTCACGATTTGAAACTCGACGGATAATGAATAATAAATTAGTTCTTTTACCTTTTGAGTTAGGTACTAAACTTTTGACTATGATCAGATTCGAACATGTTGTGTGCTTATCACTAAGATTAAGTTGAGTAAAATTACAAAAATAACCACATTAATTATATATGTACTATATATATTCACCGCTATTTTAAATTTAAATTATTGGATAAATGGCTATTTAGATTAATTATTTCGAAAAGAAAAAGAAGATAGGCTATATAGTTGAATAGTGAAATAGCCATTCAAACTCTTAAAAGACACATTTACTTTAATGATTTGAAAAATACCTTCCTTGATGATGCAACATAACCAATAATTTTGTAAAATATTTTATACAAACATTGTTATATCGAAATATTATTATAGAGACATATAATACAATATAATATAATTTGAAAAATTAGTTTCAAAGAATATTTTGCCGTCATACTGAAATATTGTTATAGAAGACGAGCGTTATAGAAAGATATGATAATAGTTAGCAAATTTATTTTTATTAATCTTCACCTTATGTTTATTTTTCATAGTAATTAACACTTTATTTATTTATTTATTTATTTTGCAATGGCAGGAAATATTAAATGGTTTCTCAAATTGTGGACTGACAGAAAAGCCCCTCTGGTCTCCAAATATTACTCCCAAGCAGTCCAGCATTTCTGGAACTGTGGACTCACAATCTTCTATATGTGGTAGATTTTTTAATTATCGTGTTTGATATAACGAAAGTCATTTATAACAAAAAAATTAAAAAAATGTTCTTTTTATGATACTTTTAGGAAAATAATTTGAAGGGAAAGAAAAAAAAGTGAATTCACTTGCTTATATTAGGATTTAAATTGTTTTTTTTTTTATTAATAACTTATTTATCAGACACCAAAAATATTTTCTTAGATATTTCTTTTCGTGATTTTTTTTTAAAGAAAATCCTTTTTTCGGGAAAAAAGAACTTTTTCATCATACCAAATCAAATACAATTATTTTTTTTATTTTCTGTTTTTTATTTTTATTTTTGGTTAAAAAGTTCTTGAATGTAAATGTACAAATTAAAATTAAATTTCAGCTGGGAGTCCAACACCAACTATTGTTATGCCCAAAGTGAGAGACAATCAAACTATGGTAGCAACTAGTGGGTCCTACCAATCAGATGATGATGACCTGGAGGGTGAAGTGGACCCATGCGAGGAAAGCACGGACCCACTAGACATTAAACGTGTCAGAAGGTAAGCCTCGTGCGACGAATTCACTTGTAAAATTTCCTCATTATTACAACAAAACCTATAATAAAATACAGGAAAATTTTGGTCTTTATTTTTTTAGAAAACATATTCAATTAGTATACATTGTGTGTATATATTACGTATATATTTAATTATACACGAAGTATATACTAACGACGATTAAAAACTATTACGATTAGACGGGTGAATTTTTACGAATTTATTTCGAATTATTCAGGCAAGCCTCTAATAGGGAGTCTGCAAGGCGTTCGAGAAGAAGAAAGCAAGCACATTTAGCAGATCTTGAAAATCAGGTATTTAAATTATTAATTATTATTAATAATATTAATTATTATAATTTTTCCTTCTTCTACAATTATTTTTGAGGAATTTTAGTTTTTTTTTTTACGCACATTAGATTTATTAATTCAATTAATCCTACTGTATTTAGATCAGGTTTTCCGTTTAAGAAAGCTTGTTAGCTTTGTATTGACTCTCATTTTACTTAACGAGGCCCTTAGTTGAACACCGATCAAAATTGTTTGAAAGTTTTATATTTAACCAATATAGAATTAATCTTTACTTGTTCACTATAATAAGAAATAAATGTTCACTTTTACTTGTTCAATTTATAAAATCAAGAGATAATTTAACATTTAGTTCCTAATTTACCCCTTATCTTAATTATAGTCATTTTTACAATGCATTTTTCAAGATATTGTATTTATTACTCCCTCAATTCTTTTTTAGTTGTCATGTTTCATTTTATGAGAGTCAATTTGACTAATTTTTAGAAGATAAATTTGATTAGATTAATTCGATATTTTAAAATTAAAATTTAGATATTCAAAAACTATATGAAAAGTACTATAAATTGTAATTTTTCTCATATCAATATGATGAAAACTAACATTTTAAAATATTGATCAAAGTTTATATCGTTTAACTCTTAAAAATGAAACTATGACAACTATATTCAAAGGGTGGTAAAATTGTCCTTCTATTTATAGTTTCTTAAAAAGTATGCCAAGTCAATAGTGGACAAGTAAAATTAGACGGAGGGAGTATTAGCTATGTTAAATATCCCGAAAAGCTAAAATCTCTTATTTCGTTTCTTAGAAAAACTACAACTAATCAAAAATTGCGTAAGAGAAGAGACGTCGTAAGTAATAATGACTTCTTTTTTTCAGGTTGATCAATTTAGAGGTGAAAATGAAACATTGTTCAAGCAGCTAGCAGATGCTACTCAACAATACAAAGATGCTTTGACAAATAATAGAGTGCTCAAGTCTGATGTGGAAGCATTAAGAGCCAAAGTATTTTTCCTTCTCTTACACTCAATTTAATTTCCATTTCAATGTTTTTAGGGTTTGTCTTAAAAGTATAGGTTTAAAATTAACTCGTAAAAATATAATTCGTTCAGCGTATTTAAGGGATGTTTACACTAAAAGGTTTAAATTAATTGAACCAAGTTATCAAAACACTTAGGAGTCATTTGGTTGGGAACAAGTTATCCCAGAATTAATTATCTCGGGATTAATTATCTTGGGATAAGTTATCCCACCATGTATATGTGATAACTTATCCCATCACTATGGTATAAATGGTGGGATAAGTTATCTCAAACTTGGCAACCAAACAAGACATCAAAATTTTATTCCTGGACTATTTTTTTATTGCAGGACTATTTATTTTTATCTCTCACACTAAACGACCCCTTAAGGTATTTTTACACTACACATCAGCATAACATAATCCACAACAACAACAACAAAAACTAGTCTTTAATTTTTTGCAATTTTTTGTCAATATATAGTGTATAATCTTCTTAATTTACAATTTTATTACTATTATTGTTGTTTTTTACTTTGATTATATTTACAATTTTTTTTCTATCAATACTTTTCTTTTATTTAATATTTTCATCATAGCTTGTGTTTACTCCTGTATTTTTCAAATCTGTTTTGAAAAACGTTTTTCTTGAGTCAAGAGTCTATAGAAAATAATTTAGTTACCCCACAAAAAGGTAGGGCTAAGGTTTGGATATACCCCACCTTCCCCAAATCTCACTTGTGGGATCACACTGGGTATACTTACGGTGTATAATCACTATATAATGTGTATATATATGTGTGTATATATTATACATTTGTTATATACTTGCTATACACTTATTATACATTTTTTTCATGTAATTATACAGGTGAAATTGGCAGAGGACATGGTAGCTAGAGGTTCATTAACCTCAAGTTTAAGTCATCTCCTTTCAAATTACTTGAACACTCCTCAATCATCACTTGGTATAAATAACAACAATAATAATACCATGTGTCGTCTCGATAACGTCTCTCCGACCATCACGGTTCCCGGAGAAGACTCGTGGGGTGCGATATCCGGCCAAAATCCGATGATCGGAGTCGGAGTCGAAAATGTTAATGCATTCAACCGGAATGGAACTATGAGTGATGCTGTTAGCTGCGTAACAGATGTTTGGTCATGGGAATAAATAATATGTACCTTTCTATTATGGATTTTAATTAATTAATTACTTATATAAATATTATTAGTGTGGTATTTATGTATGATTAATTAATTATAGACAATATCTTTGTTGTATGTGAGACTTAATTATTATAGTTTGTAACTATTTAAGGACTTTTATATGTTTGAGTTTGCCAACATTATGAACTTTAGTTTATGTATTATTATTATTTGATCTAGGAAAAATTATGGTTTTTATATATCCATCGATTACTGTATATTGTGTTATTATTCAAGTTTTAGGTCTGTTAGTACGAGTTAATTATACATTTAATCTAGAAGTGTCAGATGGACGGGCTAAACTATATTTTATCGCATTTACTTTTCTTTCCTATCACATTGCCGCCACTATCAAAACTATAATTTATGTTATTTTTGGTATGTTTTTTTAATGCAGTTCCCGACGGATTCTTTTGGATGATTTCCACAATGATATATATATATATAGCGACAAGGATATGAATGGCCAGTCAATCGAACAAATTCCAGTAAATAGTCAAGGGATTTAAAATTCCACTTTTTAGCCAAAATCGCTAGCGCTGGAGTCGCTATACATATTCTATACAACAATGATACAATTTCTATACATATTCTATATACAACAATTATACAGTTTCTATACACATCCTATATAATTTCTATTGAAATCTTATACAGATATATATTATATACAATAATTATACAGTTTTTATACATATCCTACACAATTTCTATAGAAATCTTATACAAATACATATTATATACAATAATTATACAGTTTCGTCCAAATTTTAAAATGTCCATCACATGGAATTTAAATGGCCGAGTGACCATATAATGGCATTATTTTGAGATGACCATTTTTAGTGAAAATAATTTGGCCGATTGGCTACGTGGTGTCCTCTTCCCATGTATATATATATATATGCGCCCTTCCATCCCAAACACCACTAAGAAAATCCAACATTGCTACAGAATGTGTAATTATAATGTTTATATATTGTATAAAAGTGTGTATACAACCTGTTATATGCTGCATAGCAATGTAAATTCGTTTGTTATGCATGGAATATATACCTATTATATAGTATACAATATATATATACACATAACACACTTGTATATATTGGATATTTATCGTAGGAATTAGATAACATATATAGGTTGAAATTCAGAGCAGAGAAGGGTTGTAGCTTGATATGATTGATATCACTCTGCAAATATTGTTCGGATTTCGAGAGTTAAAACTATCCTGCATTCTAACGTACCATCTTTGAGATTTTTAAAATATAATTATATATATTGAAACTATATAAAAAGTACTATAAGTCACAAAAATTAACAATTTAAAATGCGTACGGATTTTTGGATGATATACATACTATACAAATGCATAGGAATAAATTGCAGTCAAAGATTTTTTTGTTTGACTCTCAAAATCCAAACTATGCCATATAAATCAAGACAGAGAGTGTACGATTTAATATGTTTGGGATTTATGTGGTTTACTCTCCCAAATATGATGCCCATTATATTGCTTGTAAAAAATGTCAAAAATTGACTTCCGATTTGAGGTCCGTAAAGTTTTGATCGGTAAAAAAAGTCGATCTCCCGAGGTCGATCATCGAACCTTTATTTTTGTCATTGTAGGATACATTTATATAACTAGACCATTGGTGCTTGTTGGTTTAAGAATATAATTTTTTTTATTTATACTTGATCTCCGGAGGTTGATTTCTTTATTTTTTTAAAAAATTACGACCTCTGGAGATCAGTATATTGTAAATTTCTTTTACAAAATTAACCTCCGTGGATTAGTTTGCATTTTTCTGAATTTGACGCTAAAAAATTGATCTCCGGAAATCAATTTTGTTAAAAAGTAATTTTTTAAAAAAAAATGAAAAACGACCTTAGGTGTTTTTTAGCAATGGATGTAACAATAGATTATTTTTTTAGGCACATATCATTGCTTGGTTGAGACAAATCCATTTTAGAGATGATTTTGTTGATTTTAGGAAATTAATATATGAATCCTTGAAAGTATAACCAATCTTTGCCTTATGAAGTAGGAGTATAAATTAAAAAAGGCGTTTGGTCATAGGATTTGAGAGCCTGATTTCAAATTAACATTTATTTATAAAATCTACATAGAATTTATGCTTAAACTTTAAATTATAATTTCAAATCTCAAATTCTTTAAAAAGTAGGATTTGAAATCACGAATTGCGATTTCAAATTTTTTAAATATAAAATTTGATCTATAAATTTATATTTTACGATTTTTTTTTAATAATTTTAAAATTTACAAAAATTATGATAGCGTAACCCCTAGACAAATCATAAGTCTGTTGAGGCAAAACGGTCTACATACTACACATGTCATGGATTTGAATCGTGATGAAATGACATCAGAACCTAACACCTCCTCGATCAGTCCGGTAGTGGAAAAAATCTTAACAAGGATGTTGAATCTTTAAAGAAGGGTGTATATGTGACACCTATGATGGAGGGCGGGTCAAATTAAAGAAAAAGACTAGCAGACTATTAGCTAGGTTGACAAGATTCTGAAGAAAGAATGTATGTGATATCTTAGGCGAATCTCATATGAAAATAAGAGAGAAAAATAAAAATTTGTGACATAGCATGATATACATGTTTTTGAGCTCGACAATGACATAGCCCATGTAACAAATTTGTGAAGTGTCTGTCATGCCAAAATAGACAATACGTATTATGGGTTGTCACAAAAATAATATCAGAACTTGACGCTTCCTCAACACAATGACGGGATAAACCTCAGCGAGGATATTATTGTTATTACTATTACTTAACTATATGCTCAATTTATATGGTGTTAGGTAGTTTCTTTTCAATTGATTTGGTATGTGCTATAATCAGACAATTAATTATTACAAAGTTCGATATCGATGGAATATTAAAATTGGGTGTCAATTACGTCCCACTCCAATTTTAGGGCGTGACAGTTATTATGCCTATAGTGAAAACAACTTTTTTTTGTACATTTGTTGCTTTTTCAATTTATGTTAATTCAACTAAAATAACATTTATAAATTACAAAACCAAATCTCACGTGTACAATAATTTAATGGCTTACCGTTAGGTTGACCTACCTATATACGGTGGAAAAGAAAAAAAATCAGTACTATAAAATTATTATTTTTCCATTAAAATATATTCAATAATTATTTTCATAGATACTTTAATCGAATCAATGGGAAAAGAAAAAATAATAATGTTTTCATATGAAAAAATTAGGAATTTTTCACTATTTCAGTGAGAATCTATTTTTCATTATGCATTTTTCTAGTGAACTGGTTTGATGAGAAATGAATAGGAAAATCATGTTCTATTACACAAATTTCTCGTTGATTTACGGTAGGAAAACCTTTATTTCTATTAGTGCTTCATTTAACTCTTTTTTTTTTTTTTGTAATTACTAAACATTATAAATATCACAATTCACAATTATATATAAACTAGTTATGAGGAGCCCGTGCAATAATTCTATATTAAATATTTAAAACGTAGAATTTTTTTATAATTTTTTTTAAACTTATGTATTGGCAATACAATTCTAACGCTAGAAACTTTTAAAAGAATCTAATAAAATTAATTATTAATGCTATTTGAATAAGTTATTCTTTATATCTTTTTTTAGTCAATTGAATTTTATTTTATTATATCAAAAATTATTTACTCAAATAAAGATTATAATATTTATTTTTAAGATAAATCAATTTTATTAGGAGTATATTTTATTAAATTAATTTTATTAATTATGTTTTAAAACTCTAAATTTAATTACTATTACTTTATATAATTATCTAATACGTAATAAAAATAGTATTGAATGAAATTGATAAAGTTAAGTCGTAAAGTAGAAAATTATTAATGACAAAAATACCCTTTAATTCAATAGTAATTTCAGGAAGTACACACGATGTGTGTACTTATTCCCTTTATTTTGCAACTAAAATAATTTTTTAATATCCAAATGCCTTCTTAGAATCTCAAATAAAAACACATTCAGATTATGCTCTCGTATTTTATTTATACTAGTTTAGTGTACGCGCTTTGCGCGTGAGCAAAACGTATATTATATTTAACAATAAACACTAAAAATAAAATAGAACTTTTATATTTTTTTCTTACCATATAAAAGAAAAAAATCGGTCAAGTTAATTGATATAACATTAACCCAATTCAAATAATCTTGTATAATTTTCACACGTCAAATATGTAGAGTACCATCAGAAAGTTCTACGGGTTGTAAACACCTTAACAACATAAATAGTATCAATATGAACGATAAATAAAAGTCAAAAAAAATATACCTTCAAATCTACTCGTAATCAACACGAAGTCTCAATAACATGCTCCACATGAATTTTCCTTTATCAAGATTATGACATATTTAACAATGTAAAATTCAACAAAATTATAAAATGGAGTATGAAATAATTATTAGAAATAACAAAAGAAAAAGAACATATTAATCTTACTTTACGTGATGGAGTTATTAGACTTACTCCTACAAAAAATTCGTACAACACCAACCAAGGCGAAGGTTTTTTAATTACTCTTCGGACAAACAAAACCCTCCAAAACCCCCCTCCCTTGTTAACCCTAATTTTTTATTATAAAATTGTTAGTATTTAATATTTATAAGTATTTATAGGAGTCAATCTTTCCCAAAATTCAGCCGACTTACACCTAATAAAACTCCTTCTCTATTTATGACTTTACACGTTTTAAAACTTCTTCCCATTTATTTTTTATATTTATTATAGTTAATATTTAATATTATAAATATAATAATCTAATAATTATAGGGAAAAAGATAAAAAGACGATTTTGTTTAGAGGAAAGATTTTTAATGAAGGGCAAAAAATTCAAATCACATCATAAGGTGCTTCACACTTTTAATATAGTATAAATTAAGTATTTTTGTTAATTTTTAATACACAATATTTTTAAAACTTTAAAGAAGTAAATAACAAAAATGGTGAGAACGGTGCTTCAATGGCTCAAGTTGAAGGCTTTGTATGTGATGTGATTAGTAGCATTGAGATAAAAAAACAAAATAAATACCTTTAGTGAAAGTTGAAAAACAGAAAAAGGTGGCGGCACATAAATTTATTATCAGGCCACGTAGCAAGAAAAAAGTGTTATAGCTTTTGAAGAATTGATGAATGATGATATTGATAAAAGGGCAATTTAGTCAGCTACACTTTAATTTAATAAGCAGCTATAATATAATTTATCGAAAAATAATCGTTCTACTTCACAAGGTGTTTATTCACTTGTTTATGATCTTACGTTAATTAGTGTTAGTATTTTTTTTATCTGAATTGAGTTTTATGTGTCACTCCACTAACAAATCAACCAATCTAAAGGGAACATGCAAGAGATCATTTTTCAATTTTATACAAAATTTTAGCTTAATTTTTTGTCGAATTCGTAACTGATGCTCGAGCTCCACCTCTGATTATATACTTGATAGTGATGTATAGGGTGTGAGTAATTACCATGGCCAAATTATTGGATTCTCGATAAATTATATAAAGTGATCAATTTCTTAATATAAATATAAAAAATTTAGTCAAAATTATTGTTAATCCTGTAACTGATACTCTAACTCGACAAATGATGATATACTTGATAGTGATGTATAGGGTGTGAGTAGTTGTCACGGTCAGATATTTTTGTAGGTCATGTACGCTAAATAATGGTGTAAAGGATGTCAAGTAGTTGTTAGTTAACAAGCCAAATTGCTAAGTGCCCATTATGAACTAAATAGTAATTTTACGTATGATCACGGAACTTTATTCGTTATAACGCTATAGTTAAAATAACTATTTTTTACATTAAAATAAGAATTTTTTATATAAATAGCTGCATAGATTTACTATTTATTTTTGTCAATCGGTATATATAAATTATTATATGATAATCATACATGATTAATTATATACATATTACACATAAATTATATATTATATTTTTACCGATTATTTTTCAGTTTAAACGATTGAGTTAATGCTATTTAGGTTAGTTCTTTCTTAAAAGAAAAAGTACTTGAATAGTTTGTGAATTGTCCCTAATATAAATTGGACTAGAAGGGTAAATGGAATAGTTAGGCCCAGGGACGGATCTAGAGGGGGCAGGGTGTTGATTTGAACCCTCTTGGTAAAATATTATATTATATATATGAGGTAGGTTTTTTTAATTTTTTTAGGTATATATAAGATTTTGAATGTCATGAACATAAGACTAGATGTTTGTACATTCGAACTTTGACAAATTTTGCATTGAGGTTCCAAATTCAAATCCTAGACATTATATTTTTATTTTCGAACCCCCTTACTAAAAATTTTAAATCTGTCACTTATTAGGACATGTGCTAATTAAGGGTGTGTAGCTCAAATGGTAGTTAAAAGTCAAATTGCAAGTGCATATGAACTAAATAACATACAATATATAAAAGGAAAAAGAACACTTATACCCAAAAAAGAAAACTATTTACTCTCAAATGCCCCATTACTTTTATATCCCTTTTATCGTAAAATTGTATTTATTTAAAAAAAGAAAAACGCGGGCTGACATCATGCTGACGTCAGCGCTCATCCTTTTTTTCCCTCTTTGATATCATCACAGTATATATATATACTCTGATGGTATCAAAGATATATACTGTGATGGTATCAAAGATTAACTGGACAGTGTCTTCATTGAAGGACTACTTCTTCCTGCTTGATACCATCAAAGTATAATATACTCTGGTGGTATCAAAGAATAACTGAACAATGTTTCATTGAGGTTTGCTTCAGTCCTTCGATGAAATTACTCAATCATCCATGATACCATTACGGTATATTTATATACTGTCATGGTATCGTTGAGGTATGTTTCAGTTCTTTAATATTTTAATTTAAAAACAGTTAAAAAAAGAATCATAATTTAGATACAATTTTTTTTAATTTGCATAAAGAGAAAAAAATATTATAAAAATATATTTTTACTAATTTTGAGTTCAATAAATAAGCTTGTGACTTTAATAATTTTTCTCTTAATTATTTCTTATTTATTTCTTAAAAAAAAGTTCAGTCCTATACGATACCGACATGGTATCAATATACCGATGGAGTATCACATAGGATTAAGCTCAGTCCTATATGATCCCGACAGGGTATCAATATACCGATGGAGTATCATAGAGGATTAAGCTTAGTCCTATATGATACTGATAGAGTATCTATATACCGACAGAGTATCACAGAGGATTAATTCAAGATAGTGACGCTGACGTCATGCTGACGTCATGCGCGAAACAAGAAAAAGAGAAAGTGGCCAAGTGGGTAATTAGTTTGGGTTAAAGGTCTATTAAGGGTAAATACTTTGGGTTGGGTCTATTTTGAGTAAATAGTTTCACAATTGGATTCAATTTGTATAGTTTTCTCTATATAAAATATCTGGTACCACACGAGAAAGTGTAACCAAGAAATTATGTTAGCTAGTCATAAATTGCACAAAAAAATAAAAATAAAGTGAAAGTCAAATTAAAGAACATACATGGTAAAATAGATGGATACATAAAAAGGGTAATTAAGAGAGTTAATTTTATATATGATCACTAAAATATATTCATTATTATATTATATTAAAGTTACTAATTAACAATTTGTGAACTGTTTATGAAATACACAGGATCATTAGAAGGTTAAATTTCTAATGCTTAATTATGAATATCTGTCAAGCCCGCATGTGAAGAGCGTATATATGAATAATATAATTACATATATAAAATAATATTTTTCCAAACAATTTATGTTTTTTGAGTTTGTCACATAATTCACCATGGGCGCAACAAAATACTCAACTTTTCGACAAGTAGAATTAGGCTTCATTTGCAATTTATACCAAAAAAAAAAAAAAAAAGAGATACATTAAGATCAATAACTCTAAATTCAAGTACATAAAATTGAATAAATCACATTCTTATTGATAATAGTTCATAGTCAAGTATTATTTCATTATTTTCATTTAGACAAACATTACACAATTATCACCATTTCCAATTCCATTTTCATGATAAATATGCTTTATTTTTTCAATGCCTAGTTATGAATATATGTCACGCCCGCATGTGAAGATCGTGTATAAGAATGATATAATTACGTATATAAAATGATATTTTGCCAAAAGGTTTAAGCTTTTTGAGTTTGTTACATAATTCACCATGAGCGCAATAAAATACTCAACTTTTTTGACAAGTAAAATTAGGCTTTAATATTTGCAATTTATACCATGAAAACAACAATAACAACATTAATTCAGTGTAATCTCACAAGCGAAGTCTGAGGAAGATAGACGAGTGTACGCATTACCCTTACCTTTAAAAAGTAGAAAAACTATTTCCAACAAACCTTCGACTCAAAACAAAGATACATTAATGATCAATAACTCTAAATTCAAGTAAATAAAATTGAATAAATCACATTCTTATTGATAATAGTCCATAGCCAAAGTATTATTACATTATTTCAATTAGACAGACATTACAAACTCATCACCACTTCCATTCTCATGATCATGAATATGCTTCAGTTTCCCCTTATCATCATGAGAAATCACAAAATCAAGATTGTAAAGGACAGTAACAAGACTAATAGAACTCAAGAACACCAACACAGGACCAAATATCCAAAGTACAAGTGTCAATGCAGCATAGAACAACCTATTAGCCACAGTATTCAACATGAATGCCTTTTCAAGTAACTCTGAAATGTACTCAATGCTCAATATTCCCAAAATTAGGTCTTGTGGACAATTGATGAGGAAATTCACTTGGTTGATGAACCTAATTGATATAGAATAACAAATAAACGAGAAAAGAAAAAATAGTAGTAGTGTAACATATTTTAGTGCCACCATAAATTCACCATGACCCCCGTAAACGGCGTCGTTTAAGGGTTTTTTCACACTATATGTGCTACTTATAACAGCAGCTAGGCCAGAACATAAAAGGATTGAAGTTGTTGCCATTAGGGTTGATCCCATTATTGTGTTTCTAAATGTTTGAACAGCCAAGATGTTTTTCTTGTCATTGTCCTGCAAAAAGAATATAAAAGATGTGTTAGTTACGAGCTATTTAGTGATCGATTAGCGATGAATTTCGTAGTTAACTTTTTTATAGTGATTTTCTCCCCCACCACGCCCCATCAGGAGGATCAACAATGTTTCCACTTATCCGCCTGACAGTGGAAGGTATTTTGTGTTCAGTCAATCTACGCAGAGTGAATCGGTTCCTAAGGAACCCCCAAAAGGGTTGTCGTCTGATAGATACACGAAAGTGACAAAGTTGCTTTGATTACAGAACCATGTCTGTCTGTTGGAGCGAATTGGATGATCAGGTTGAGGGCTGCCCCTTTTTCCCCTCACTCTCCTTTCCCTAATAATATGAAAGCGTGACTCGAACCCTCAGACCTCAACCTACTGGTTAATAGTGGAGGTACTCAACTTTATAGTGATGTTATGTATAAGGTTATAATGATTTTGATTTTTAATAAACTAACAGTGTAGAAGATTTTTTTCACTATCTAGTTATCTGAAGGATAAGTATAGGTAATCGTCTATAAAAAGTAAGATTAATAATTGAAAAATAAAGCATGTTATAGGTTGAAACAGGTTAACATTGATATGTTGATTAGTGTAAAAATTATTTATATTGTCGATATATATAGGTTAAAATTCCTAGGTAATTATAAGTATATCTTTATGATAAAGATTATAATAATTGGTAAGCCTGATAAAAACAATGGCCTAACATATTATCACATGTTAAATTGTACTGAATATTATCACATATGTTAAATTGTACTGATACCATAAAAGATCAGGATATCTATACATAAATTATATTTAATTGAAAATATATAAAAAGAATAGTCAAAAAATGATTTTAGTGTAAATAAAGAGGGAAAAAGGTGGACTTTTGCCCAATGAGATTGTTGGATTGTATTTGCCAAATGGCCAAAAAAGATTGAATCCCTTTGGTTATAAGTGGAAGTATAGAAAATATCTTCTAATAATATCTTCTTCGGTACCCATATTGAAGCTCAATTAATCCGAATTCGTGCCACATATGGCCCATTAGGGAGAAACATTCTCTACCAAGAATTTTCCATGCCTATGACTCAAATCCGAGACCTCTAGTTAAGGAAAGAGTAGCCTCATCCACTGCACCACATCCTTTGACGATATCTTCTAATAATATCTATGATTCATGGACTAATTAAAGTTAAAACCTTTTTCTTTTCTCATTCCTCTTTTATCAAGAGAGAACAAAAAGGGGGGAATTGATTCATGCATGTGATTTGTTAATCTTAAAATTGCTAAAATACACAAATTGCATTTAGAGAGTTTCAATAATTTCATCCACTTAAAGTACTTAGAGAGCTAGACGTTATGATTTTTATCATGTGTAACAACCCTAACAAACTCTCTTTTCCCAAAAGAAAAAAAAATACACTAACTATATTTCTTTTTCCCCCTATCATTTAAGGAATTTATTTAGAATAATTTGAGTAAAATGATAGTAATACTTTAGTTTATTTTTCTAGATATAATCAACTTTAATTTATCAAAGTAGGTAGAAAATGATTTTGAGAAAACAAGTGTTGTCTCCCAAGTGCTTTCACATGCAAATAAGGTGAATGCAAAATGTCCATTAAATAAGGCAATGTATATATATATGGTCCACTACAAAGAAATTTCTCAACACCCCCACCCCCACCCCACCCCAATCCCAAAACAAAGGAAAAACTCTAAATAATGAAAATGAGAATACTACTAGAAAAAAGTGAATTTTCGACGAACGTTTTTATCGGAACACTGACAGAAATATAGGATTTTCGACCAAAAAAAATACACCAGACATGTTTTTCGATGAGCCTATATATAATATTCATGTTTTTTAGTAGTGAACTTAATATGCTCAAAACCATGGTGAAAAATCACTTAACTATGATCAAATTAAGATTAGATAAACATCAAATAAAACCTGACATGAACCTAATATAATGTAATTATTATAAACAAGAACTTTGAACTATCCAATTAAACAATTATTCATCTTGAATATCCCTCTATGCACAAAGCTTTTGTAACTCTAAGAGCCTCATCCAATGTGTTGTAACAAAGCTTTCTTATTAGGGAGGAAAAAGTAAGTGTGAAAACCAAGAAGGATATAATTAACTTATATATAATGCAACCTAAATAATTTTTAAGCTATCAATATAATTTAACATGTTTTAACAGATTGACAACTGTTTTATTTCTTAGGTAATTAATTTTTGTGAAAGTTCTTTTTATACTATCGGCTTCACCTCCACCTTCACCTCCAAACATATTCTAACAGGGAATCTTAGTACTCCAATTGTTGATTAGCTACATGAATTTTCATGTTATTGATGAAGCTTAGATTCTCCACCTTATAATATTCTTTCTCATTTTTCCCTTCCACCCAATCGCTTAAGCTAAAAAATAACCAGTAAATATATAATACATGTATAATCTCTGTAAAATATGTGTATAACCTATATATACCAATTAGAAAAAAGTAAATAGTGAATCCAACTGGTTACCTGTTTAAGAACCCCAAAACACAAAAAAATTGACACATTGTCACGAGATAATAACTTATCACGGAATTAGTTATCCCGAGATTGTGGTGTTATTTGTATCCCATATTAAAAGTGAAATAACACTCTTGAAATAACCAATTCCGGGATAATTTGCTCCCAAGCAGACGAGCCCTAATAGTATAACTCTAAAACACAAAATGTATACAAAAAAATAATAAGAATTTTGTTTACCTTGATAATAGAAGAAACCCATAAACGCCTTCCATTAGCATTGGTTCCAATAATAGTAGAAAGTGGTTGTGTCTTAACCTTTTGCCATAACCAAACATGATATGTCAAGCATATCATAAACCCTAATGGAACTAATATCACATCCAAATAACACTTTTTCCATTCCATTCTCTCTCTTTGTGTGTGTGTGTTTTCCACCCTTTTGCTTGTTCTCCTTCTTATTGTGTTAGTAGAGAGGAAGGACTTTGTTTCTCCTTTCTACTTCATTGGATTTTATGTGCCAACAAGCAACATATATATATATATATAGGGTATAAGTTACATCATCATTTGGTGTAAATATTTTTTTTATAATATCAAGTCATTCAAAAATAAGGAAAAACTACCTAACGTACCAAACATTCATGTCTAATTACACTCTATATCAGCAGTTTAACTCAATTACATTTCACAATAGAGGGTTTAAAACTATTGCTATTTATTTTTGTATGAACTATACTAGTATTTGTATGCCTGTATTTGTATTTGTATTTGTATATCGAGATTCCACAACAATGATTTGTATTTGTATACCGAGATTTTACGAATTTGTATTTGTATGGGAAATTACTCTAATGAATTTGTATTTGTATGCCAAGATTTACGGATTTGTATTTATATGCCGAGATTACTCTATTTGTATTTTAGCCATTTGCATCCAGCTCAAACTTCGTTCCTGCATGCCCCCCACCCCACCCCTAGAAGCACACACTATAATAAGAGGTAAAATTTGATTGGCAACATGCTCAATCAAACGGGTGATTCGAATGCCTGTATTTGTATTTGTATGTCGAGATTATACAATTGCTATAGAAACTATTGATGTGGAGCATAATTAGGCAAAGTATTGCTATGGAGACCTCATTAAATTCCTATTAGTTGTTGTTTATGAAAACTCCTCTTCGAATAATATGTTTAAGTAAGCCTTCATGGAACGTGAAATTTGTAATTTTGAAAATAATTTAATTAATGCTATAACAAATGAAAATTATGACCTGATAGTGTAAAAATTATTCACACTGAGTTAATTTCATAAATGGTTACTTTAATTATACTGTACCAAAGTCACTAAATTACTTTTCATAACGAATAAGTACTCCATCAACGTCGCTTCAGTATCACCAAAGTCACTCAAGTTTACCTAAATATCGTAGAAAATCATTAGGAGTACAAGAAGACATTTACTATGATAATTAGGTAAAATTAAATGACTTTTCTCATTACAAAAACATGTTTAGTAACTTTCTTTAATTTGATAACTAGATAAAATAGATTGACTTTTGTTGTTACAAGAAAATACTTTGTAGATTACAATAAATTAAAAATTGAGTGATTATCCAAAAAAAAAAAAAAGCGAATAATCAATGCATATAACTTAAATCCGATGTACATGGACTTGTTTCAAGGCCATATCCGAAATTAAAGGAAAAAAGGCTTGTAGATAAATAAGGTAGTATTCCACTACGTATTAAATTAGAGTATCTATAAAGAGGTACACATATGCATATACTTTATAGTTCATATATTTCTTTAGTGTTTCCACTTTTCTTTCTCATCAATTTCACAGTTGTCTCAAACATTAAAAAAAAAAAAAAATGGTGGCACTCTACCGTGGAGTTATATCCTTTTTCCATTCTATCGAAAAATAAAAGTATTCTTGTTATAATTTATGAAAAATAAACAAGAAATTCGTAAATAAAACACAAAATTTTGTTGGGATTAACTTACCTAAAAGATTAAAGAAATTTAATGATATTGTCTGTTTTAGGTCAAGCCTGCACGATTTTCTCCAAAAGACCTTATATGTAGCTTTCCAATCTTTTCAACTATCAATGTGGGATTTTTTTTCGCACACCCAATAATTTTCTCCTCGAACTAAGTTCCACGTGGCCCATCGCCACGATCCACATGTCAGTTTTCTAGATTCACTGTGTGACACCCACATCGTCTGGGTATTTTATGGCAATTGAAGCCCGCAATTAGCTTCTTCTTGTGTGTGCATCTCCAAGCTCGTACGGGTAAGCAAACCGAGCCCCGCAGCCCATCACTCCGCATATTCCTATATTCATCCCATCGAACCTGAGTTCTATACCACTTATTGGGCTCAATCAGCCCAAATAATACTCTTACATGTTGTGATATTGTTCGTTTTGGGCCAAGCTCAAACGCTTTTTCTCAAAAAGCCTCACACTATTAAGAGTTCCAACACCTTATATGTAATTTTTCAATCCTTTCAGTTATCATATGAGACTTTTGTTCGCACACCCAACAACTTATTAAATAATTTAAGTTTTTAAATAAAACGTTCACATGTACCTATTTCGTTTAATAAAGAAATTTAATTTAGTTAGGTAAAACATACTGTTAGGTATTGGTTAATTTCATCTGAGCATTTAATAGAACCAAATGATCCAAGTAATAATTATTAATTATAAGGTATACAATTATATTACTATAAATTTTATTAATTTTATCATGAGCGATGAGTTACTTATAAATCAAAGTATAGTAATCATTTATGATAAGCCAATAATTATTTAACTAACTGGTCTTTAAAGGATATAAAGTCATAAAAATAGTAAATAGTTTGGATTATTTGTCGCTATTGTATATGTAAAAAAGACAAAATTCATTGTATCAATATAAACTTTGAAGCTTGAAATTTTGAATTTTTAAAGTTCTATTTTTTTAATATGAAGTTGTGTTGAAACACGCATTTTGCTTTAAAAAAATTCGAGGTTGCGTTCCAAAAATACTTGAAAATTAAATTTTCAGAATATAATCAAATTTCATGACTAAATAAATATTATATTTAATATAAATTTTTAAAATTTACTCTTAAAATCTATGGCAAAACGCTAAGCAAAATATCTTGTTGACTATATGCATGCCACAACTTTCTAAAATGAAACTAATAATTCAATATAATTTTCCTACTTATTTTTGAACTAACATGTCATTTAGCTCATGAGAGTCATGCTGTATGATGGTTTATTTAGGGTAAATATTTATGTGTGTCGTGTATTTATATTAAATTAATATAATTTATTATTATTAAGTAATTTAATAGGTTTTTTTACATAGATAATGTATTATAAAGTCTTATTTATAAATTATAGTATAACTTTTACTCTTACATATTATAGCCTTAATTTTCTTACCAAAAATAGCAAAATCAGCTAAATACATATATTATATATTTCTAACACAATTTTAATGTACTAGCACATAAACTAATTTGAATAGTATTTGAATATTTGAAATTCAGATATAATACATTTTTAACATTATTAATAAGAGAGAAAAATAAACAACAATTGTAATACATTTCGAATTCAATATATTATAGGCATGTTTCAATGCACGTGGTAAATACATAACTAAAATATTTTTAATACAAGTATAATATAAGTATTATATGTGAATTTCAAATATTTTCATACTATTTAAATTAGTTTACGTTATTAAAAATGTATTATATATGTTTTAGAATAACAATTATCGAATTTATAACAATATATAATATTGAATTCGAATTGTATTACAACTATCGTTTATATTTAATGTAAGAGTAAATTTTCTTCCTTTTTTTTTTACCTCTCTCGGGAGCTCCCATACTTTTTTGCATTCTTAAAGATTAGAACACTTTGTCTCTCATTTTCACTGTCCATGAAAGTGTTGAACAACATACACTCACACCTCCATAGCCAGAAAGAGTCAAACCCCAAAACCCCTCAAAAGTTATATATAAATATATTTATTTTTAGCACAAATATTTATACAAAAATGGCCCGTTTGACTCCATAAATTGCTAGTTCACATTCAAGAAAATGATATTTTTTTATTTTTCTTTGCTTTGAAATTCTATTAATTTGTTTGTATTTGGAGTGGGATTTTCAGTTAAAATATCATTCTCTGTCTCTTCTTTTTTACCTGAAAAAAAAATAATCTCTGAGACCCTTTTACAAAAAAATTCTTCTAATTCGTTCTGTGTTTGTTTATTATTGATCTAGATTTATTTTTTTCTCAGTTTTGAAGTTGTTTTGATTGAAAAAAGTGAATTTTTACCCTCTACTGTTATTTCTCTTCTGATGGGTATTTGTTGTTGGTAATTGTGGAGGTGAGAAAGGAAATGGGAGTTGAGGTGGTTGTTGTTTGTCGTTTTGTTCGTCGGAGAAGCCATCTTCGACGAGATTGGACGGAGACGAGGAGGTGATCGAGAAAATGGAGAAGACAACACATGTTTGTCTATGTAAAGGACTAATCAGCTACAAATTGTAATAATATGCTATAGACCGTAATAAATTTAAAGCACCCTTAAAAAGCGTAATAAAATTTTCATAAGACATTATTTATGTAAAAATTCTAATTTAATAAGCAAACTTTCATAGTACAGAGCCCATCTCTAATAACTTCTTCGTAAGTGAGGTGAAATACTTTTTTTTTTGTTTGAATAGGGGGCCACCCTATTTTTGGTTGAAGTAGCCAAGTGAAAATATAGTTGTGTGCATTTCACATAAGTCATGTATATATTGATTTGGTGTAAACATCTGATACGAAAAAGTTTTTATCATTGTATTACTCTCACACAGCTTTATTTTCACTGTAAATACTTATTCACACTGATGTTTACGTCAAACCGTATTCTAAGTGATTTAGAAAGGTGAGAATACATAATAAATTAATTATGGTTATGTCTACTAGAAGTGTAGTGCAAACACATGGCATGTGCATGCATGTATTTGTTGATGCGGCGTAAACACCTGATGCAATTATGCAAATAAGGTTTAGATTTGTTTGAAGATATAATTGAGTAATAATAAGTGTTCTTTTGTCTAATAAATTAAAATTTTAAATAAGATAATCACGCACTTTAACATGGTGTCAGTGCAGGTGAATCAAAACTCACTTTGCGTTAGCAGAGTCTCACCGCCATTCATTATAAAATAAATTTTTTAAAAAATTTCACTTATTTGGCTCCTTTGAAAAAAAACAATCCTACAAATGAGAGTGTGTATTTGAAATCATAATTGATTAAATATAAATATGCTTCTATTTAATAATTTAAGCTTTTAGATATTGAAATCATAATTGATTAAATATAAATATGCTTTTATTTAATAATTTAAGCTTTTAGATAAAACGTTCACGTGTATCTATTTCGTTTAATATTGGTACTATATAAAAGTTGATTTGTACTTCAACATTTTATACGAGCCTTCACGTATCAATTAATTTATCTTAATATCTTTGATAATATAAAGTAATTTACAACTTGTGAGTTGTAAGTTGAAATAGGTAGATAAAAATTAACCAATTTAAGAAAGCTAAGTGATCAACTTTTTTATATATAGACCTAATTTGCATAGGCAAATTGCTGAGTTGAAATCCACTAAAAAAAGGCAAAATAAATTAAAATAAACTTCACCAAACTATAACTCCACTATTAATCTTAAGTATAATAACTTGCAAGGGTCAAATTGGCTATTCAAGTTGTTAAAGCTTGCTATCTTTTTATTCACATTATCCGTATAGTTTAACATGTGATAGAAAGTTAATTATCGAATTATCAATTAATATATTGTGTCAGATGAGCAAGATATACCGTTGCCTCCTCATTTTATTGATATTCTAGAAATAGCCTGACTATTAAAAAAAAGTGTCACGGAGAATAAACATGTTGTGCCGAGTGACATGAATTAACGTTTATGGCATTGGGGAAGGAGATTCTCAAATGGAAAAAAGCGACACTCTACAACTATTAAACACGACTAAGAACAAAATCATATTAAGAATTTATCTATAATTATTTTACAAGTGATTTGACCGTGTAATATTTTTTGTAACATCAACATTGTATATATAACTTAAATTTCATATACACAACTTTGACTACTTAAAAAAGATATGCGCAAAAGTTGATTTGGACACCACAATTATCCAAAAAAAGATATGGGGTTGTTGATGGGTGGGTGGGTGGATGCATGGGTGGAGTTTGTGCTTTATTAGGTCAATACGTAACTACGTGATGATGATTTAGTTTTCTTAATGAAGAAAATTAAAAGGGGAAAAACGGATGTGCATTAATTTATTTTTAATTAAGGTTAAGTTTGGCTTTGTTTCTTAATAATAAAATATTATGAAAAGGAGAATGAGACAAATTTAAAGAGCATTAAGTGTTTTTTGGTTAATTGGCCACCTTCTTAGCACTCAAATTTTGATCCATATTATTTTTAAAAAGATCATACATTATACATTGCTGCCCTAAAAAATATTTATATAATTAAATTAATTATAAATATAAATAGTTTTTACAATAAATATTAATTAGTAGCTTGTTATTGTAAGCACTAACAATTGAAGTGGTTGAAGGAGTCTACTTTGGTGATCCTACGAAGAAGTGTTGCTCATTAAAGTCAGTTTCAAACTTTCGATAATCGCCTATCCAAAGGTACGTGGGCTTAGATAAGAAATAGCAGTGAACTATTATGCTTTCTTCAAAGAATGACGGCTTCCAAACCCACCTCCTGGTACACGGGAACCTTCCTTCTGTCTTGCAGCCTTGATGCTTAGTTCTGTTCTCCTGCACACCCGCTCTCGCAAGGCTAGCCTACTGGGAGGTTCTTTTTCGGGTTTGGTTTGCCTAGATAGGAAGTGCGTTTGCAGTGCGTCAAGTAACTATTTTGAAGTATAATATATTTCTGTTCCAATATAATTAAAAATAGTTAGCTCTTACTTTCTTTATGCTTGTTATTTAGTAGAGATGCGTTACCTCATTAGGATTGCTAGAGTAAAATCTAGCCCCTTTTACTTATATTTATCCCTGTTGAATTTTTTTATTTATTTATAATAAAAAACCGCTAGACAATACACTATCTAATCTAATGGTATAAATTCACAAAAAAAAAAATACCCGAATACTCTCCTTGTCTCAATTTATTTGTCATACTTTTCTTTTTAGTTCGTACAAAAAAGAATGATTCTTTCTTTTTTTTGGCAACTTTTAAATTTCAACTTTTCACGTGACTCGCTTAAATTCACAAAATTAAAAGACATCTTGATACATTCTAAGTATTTTTAATTTATATACAACTTAAATACATTTTCTAAGTTTTTTCCTTTTCTGGAGTCTCTTTTTGTTCCCACATTTTTCTTAGGAGTTTTTCCTAATTTGGTGTCTAACTTTCTCTCCATCCCAATTTTCCACCAACCCATACGCATGGAAGAGTATACTACAAACCTTTAACAAATATAGGTATAGTGGTCGTAAATAGGTGGGTTGGGTTGAATTTGAATAAAATAAATAGGATTAATAAATGGACATTGTTTAATTCTGTCTAAAGTTTATGGGAGAAGTGCACAAATATTTGTTTTTTACATCACCATTTAATTTGTGCACGCTTTTTAAAAAGATTTGCACGTGTACCACTTTTGACAACTTCATATATACAGTGTTTGAAGTTACTTTTGACAAAGTTTAACTTCAGACACTTCATGGCTGAAGTTTAGGTACATATAACCGAAATTCACTCATTTTTGTCTCATTTTAACCATTTTTTATGGTTGAAGTTCAGTTATTTTTTCCTTACTTCAGGCGCATATATGGCTGAATTTCAGTCAGTCTTGCCGAACTTCAACTAGTTTTTGCTCGAATTTCAGTCACATGTGATGAAATTTCAGTCATTTTTGTCTTACTTCAGGCACATATGTGGCTGAAGTTCAATCATTTTTGCCTAACTGTAGTAATTTTTTTCAAAGTTCAAACAAAAATGACTAAAGTCAGGCAAAAATGACTAAACTTTGGTCATATATGACTGCAATTTTGTCAATAATAACTGAAGTACAACCACTTTTACCTGAATTTCAGAAAAAAAGAAATGCATGAACTATTCACTCATATATAACTTTAGATATTTGGTCTGAGGTTTGATTTTATCAAACGTAACTTTAGATATTGTATATCCAAAGCAGGTATGTCGTATGTATATATGTTACTTATATATACGGTTAACATATATACATATTGACATACACAAATTATATAAGACATACATGCATGACAGACACACAACATAAAGTAATATATAAATTTGTATGATCTTATATGCACTTGTAAGTTGTATGTCATATGTATATCCTTATATGTATAGTGATATATAAGACATACATTAAATATATATCTGATATATATTAAATATACACAAAGTATAGAGTGAGGAAAGGGGGGAGGAGGAAGAAGGAGGAGCATATTGTTGGATTTGTAGTACACCCAATCCATATTCATATTGTATTTAATTCTTAATTATATAATATAGTTATATCTTCAACAAATACGAAATTGATGCCATTTACTGTTATTAATTTAAATTTTAAATCTGTCTCTCTCGATACTAAAATGTAGAGTTGGTCCAGACCAATAGGGCTAGCTAGTCCCATGATGAAAGTTATAGAAAGGACCAGGGAAGCCTAATATCCCTTGAATCTTGAGGTGAGAAGAACTTTCAAATAAGACTTGCACTATTTAATTTGTAATAAAAACTTTAGAAAATATTCTCTCTTGTATGAGTTTTTACAGGGTCTCACACATTTAAGAGTATTCCTACGCATAACGTATAGCTTTCAGATCTTTTCAAATATCAATATGGACTTAGTTCGCCCACCTTACAATCTCTTCCTCAAACTAACTAAGTTTCACACGACTCATAACAACGATTTACGGATCTTTCTCTTGAACTAAGTTTCATGTGGTCCATTAGAACGATCTATGAGTCAATTCGAGATTTACTGTGTGTCACCCACACAACCAAGTATTTATAGCCACTGAAGCCCTGATCTAGCTTATTATATCGGTGTGCATCTCCTAGCTACTTTTGACATATTCAAGATAGTAAACCAAATCCTACGTCATTACTTTAATCGTCTCGTTAATTTATTATCTTTGATATCTATTTATTGTTGAGTTAAGTCAATCCAAATATATTTTTAATATGGTGTGATAGTATCTGTTTTGGACTAATTCCGCACATTTTTCCCATAAAGCCTCATACTGAGAATATCCATACACTGTAACTTCTCGATGTCTTTTGATCGATTACCTATATGAGACTTTGTTTACACACCAACAAGTAAAAATTCCAAAATTCCAAAATTCCAAAATAATATGAAAGTATAATATAGGAATATTCTTTTGGTATAATTACACTAGATGAATTATTTCAAAATATCATGCACCACAATCCAGAGTGTTAAATCAATGTTGTAAAGTGGAGATCTTAGTAATGAAAGTTGAGAATATGAGCATAAATTCTGTATACCATATCACATAAAATCATTCTTCTAAATATTACAATTGAAGATGTAGAATATTTTATAAAAGTAAAATACATGTGTTCCATTATTTTTTTAAAAAAATTAAAATATAATAGAGAAAAAGTTTATGCACAAAATGCTCAAGAATGGGTGGGGTTTGGGGGGGGGGGGGGGGAATTTCATATTGCTTTTAGAAATTTACAGATTATATTTTATTCTTAGTTAGGAAAAAATGTTTTATTAGGAAGAAGAATTTTCAAAGGAAAATCAGCACACACAACCCTCCTCCCCCCCCCCACCCCCCACCCCACCCAAAAAAAGGGGGTCCCAAATGCTTTTATTTGATTTTCAAGAAGCAATTTTTAGTTTAAAAAACAATAATAGATAATTGGACAAAATCATAAAGTTTTTCAAGTGGGACAAAAGTATTTTCTTGTTCTTGAGTGGAATTTCTAGAATATATATATTATAAATAAATTAAGTATGTAGGAGTAATAACATCTGGAAAGTTCTTTTCCATTTCTAACATGACAAGATAATAATTAAAAAAAAACATATATTATGGTATTATGTAATGTTCAAGGGATTTTCTTATATAATTCTATGAAGTTTAAATGCTTAGCTAAGGGTGATATCCCATAAAACTCCTGTGGGTCGTTTAGTAGTGTGTATAAGAATAGTACTGAATAGAATGTATTAGTAACGTTGAATTCAGTAATATTGAGATTAGTTATACTAGACTATTTCCTATTCACTGTTTGGTTTTGTGTATTAAGGATAATTTTGTCTTTACCTATGTTTATCCATATATTAGTAGCTCATTATTGCTAATACCATAGTTTGCTATGTATTGGCTATACATTCTATAATACGGAATAGGATATATAACCCTATCAAATAAAGTATTAAATAATACTATAACTAATACATATATTAGATTCTCTAGTAAATCCTACCAAATGACCCCTAATGATTTTTGAAAAGAGAAATATATGTAAAATGTAATTTATGGTTTTTTTTTTTTTTTTATAAGAGCTTTGAATGGCATACAGCTGGTTAATTTTTCCCCTATTAGAGAGGAAAAAAAAAAAGCTCCACCAATATATGTGTAGACAAGATTTTAAAAGTTTGTTGTTTCCTTAGTCACCCACTATAGCCAACACTGTCCACAATCTGAACTAACAATATTTTCTTACTTTTTGAATGTACATACATCCAATTGTGTCTGTCCAAATTGTTAGGGTTTACCCAGAATTTTCTATTTTATTTGGATTCTACATAATTATATTCTAATTCAAAAAGGTTTTCTTAACGAAAAAGAGTTTTTTTGGCGAAAAAAAACTCTACAATATCTATCCTTTTCTTGGAAGAGAAGTCTTGTAATTCTATAAATAGAAGACATGTTCTTTTCAAACACAATACAATAGCATCTACAATGTAGTCTTTTAGAGAGCTTTATTTATGGGGAGATTTCTCTCCAATAATTTAGGTTTTATATTATTTTCTTATATGTAGGTCGCTTGACCAAACATTATCAATATATTATGATTGTTTTAGTATAACTTTTCTTTGTCATCTGATTTATCGTCTTGATGTTTTGCAACTAATAGCTTCCGCATGATGCCCAATCAATTTTGAACCCAACAAGTGGTATCAAGAGCCAACGATCCAGTGGGTTCAACGATCCAATGTATTCAATGAGCCAATGGTTCATCGATGTTGAAGATAGACTCAAGATGGGTTCAAATCAAGTTGCAACCAACTTGATGATAATGACGATTTTTGTCCAGATACTATACGTGGAAATAAAGTTTCAACCACATTTTCAATAATCTTGCTGCTCCATCCTTAAAAACCAAAATCAATTTTCAACCCATGCTTACTTTAATGCATGGGCTCCAACTTTCAACCCTTTAATGCTTGGGCTACTTTCAACTCATGCATATATATTTTTAACGCATGAGCTCCACTTTTAACCTGTGCTTACTTTTAATGCACAAGGCTTCAATTTTCAACCCTACTCACTTTTAACACAGGGCTTCAATATTATTAACCCGTGCTTACTTTAATGCACAGAGCTTCATTTTTAACCCATATCAATTTTTAATCATGATAAGCAGCAGTGATATATGAAGATTGTATGAAGAAGGAAGATCAAGATTATTTTACCAGAAAATTCAAGCCATGGGGAGATTTGTTAGGATTTGCCCTGAATTTCCTACCTTATTTGGATTCTACACAATTGTGTTCTAATTCAAAAAGGTTTTCTTGACGGAAAAGAGTTTTCTTGGCGAAAAAGAACTCTACAATATCTATCCTTTTCTTGGAAGAGAAGTCTTGTAATTCTATAAATAGAAGACATGTTCTTCTCAAACACAATACAATAGCATCTACAATGTAGTCTTTTAGAGAGCTTTATTTATGGGGAGATTTCTCTCCAATAATTTAGGTTTTATATTATTTTCTTATATGTAGGTCGCTTGACCAAACATTATCAATATATTATGGTTGTTTTAGTATAGCTTTTCTTTGTCATCTGATTTATCGCCTTGATGTTTTACAACTAATAGCTTCTGCATGATGCCCAATCGATTTCGAACCCAACACAAATAAATAAATGAATTGAAAGTAGTTTTCCAGGATTTTGATTTGTTACAAAAGGCTATGAAATAAATTTGATTAGTGATGATAAGTTTCAGATCAGTGAATAAACCGAAAGGAAAGAAGAGACCTTTCTCGCTCAGCGCCTAAAGCGCACTATGCTCCGCTTTCCTCCTTTGTCTTTTTAGTTGCCTTTTGAGATTCTTAGTCAGACCACGCCTTATGACGAAAGGGGGAGAAAGGACGGATTACCTGTCGATCTGGTTGCAAGGTGTAGAGGGCACGGATTAGGGTAGAAAGTTAGTAGGTAGGATTACATCATACTAGGAGTGCAATGTGTTATTGCCCTTATTAGTAGTTGTAGGACTACCTCTTATAGTTTCTTGTTCTTTGACTTCTGATACTATCTAGTGTTTTGTGTAGTCGATTATAGTATTATTTTGTTGTAGTATAGTTCTGTGACTATATGTTGTTTTCGTTTATTGTCTTTATCTCTTGTACTTTCATTACGTCTTTTTCTGGTATTTTTTGTCTTGAGCCGAGAGTCTTATCGGAAACATCCCCTTTACTTCACCTCGAAGGTAAAGATACGGTCTGTGTATATTCTACTCTCCTCAGACCCCACTTTGTGAGAATATACTGAGTATGTTATTGTTGTTGTGTTGCAAGCAATAATGAAATTCCTCCAACATATCCTTAAAATATTAATTTATGAGAAAACAAGTACACTAATACACTCATCTTGATAGTTTAGTTGCCTTAAAACATTTAGCAAGTTAAAGGTCTTTGGATCCTAGTTAGGGTCAGCTTTCACTCCACTTTCACTTTCATATCAAAAACGTCGACTTCCACTTGTAATATCAAATTTGACTTTCCGAAATCCTTGCTCCTGACTTATAATGTTCAACTCCCTAAAACACGTGTAATTGAGAGAGTTATCATATCAATGTCTACCTTCAGGAGAAGATTACCGAATGTCCTCATGTTGCAAATATAAAAATACTTCACAAGAAAAAGGATCAACTTGACTAATTCCACGGGATACCTTCTACCTCCCATTAGTATAGATACCAAGTAATTATATCCACCAAAGCTTAGATAGATGGAAAAAAATCACCTCGTGTTTTCACCTCCACTAGAATTCGAACCACAAGAAAGTACACCATTCAATTTGCATAATCAAATGCAGCAGAAGTACAACATTATTAAGAAAAATCAACCCATGTTAACAACTTTGCATTTATATTCCATAGATCTTGAAATTTTTCATAGTTCAACATTATAGTATGATAAACTGTAGACATGTAGATCTGGAGAACCATTTCATAATTATTTGCTTTTTGGAGATATGGAAGATCAACAGTTCTGCAGCTAAATCAGTTCAACCAAAAGGAAGTTACATAACTACTCTCTATCTACCGGTAAATTTGCTGGCAATGAAGGTTGACAGTAGTCCAAAGTATTCACCACGATCAACAAGTCGAACAATGAGATTACACGTACTGCCTTAGCATGCTTCAAAAGGACGTCAGCCAGCAAGTGGATTAGCATGTATGGTCACTCGGTTGAGCCTGATCTCGGCAAGGGGCTTATCACCTGATCCTGTTGGAGTCTGCAAAATTTAGAAAATAAGTGTCCTAGCTGATAGCTAACCAAATTCACTCCCTCAAAGGGAGGAATAGAGCAACATATACACTGAAAACAGAATGTCATGCTATAAAAGTCAATAGTATGATAAACTGGTAAATTTACTCTGCATTCCAAAATGACATAATGGTGAGCATCAGTTCGGGTAAGCATACCTTTTCCATGAGATCAAGAACCTCAAATCCATGTATCACTTTCCCGAAGATGGTGTACAATCCATTGAGATGTGGTTGCTTGGCATAAGTAATGAAAAACTGGCTCCCATTGGTATTAGGGCCACTGTTGGCCATTGACAACATCCCTCTTGCATTGTGCTGGACGGAATGCAAGGCACACAAGATTCAGCAAATTAAATAGAGGCACTAACTAATAGAAAGAGTGAAAGATGACAATTTAAACATGCTAGGCATAGCGCTTAATTGACATAGACTAGTGCAAGTATAATCAGATCCATATTGACTAGTTCGGCATCAGTTCCCAACCCTGAATCAAAAGCAAGAGCCACCCCACCCCACCCCCACCTCCACCCCACCCCCCCCACACACAGAAGAAGCTGTCAAGGTGCCAACGGATGCTGAAAACAAGAATAAGGGAAAGAAGAAATCAGAAAGTTCTTATTTATTTTATTTTTATTGATGACGTAAGAAATTTCATCAATGGCATCAAGTAGATGCAGAGAAAGAACAAAAAATTGATGTTAGCTCCAATGCAAGTGAGCTAAGGTAATTCCAGGGAGCTAACAAAATCCAAAAAAAGCTCAGGGGAATTTACTGGGGAGAAGTTGCACCAACTATAGAGTAACAAAAGACATCTAAGCCTTGAGTGCATGATTTGTGAAGCTACGAGTATCAGTAATCAGACACCAAAGCTCTTATTTATTTTCACAACTGAGTATCATTAAGTTCCCATGAAACGAGCATGCAAAGCTCAACAAACTTCTGTTAAAGGTGTATCAGAGGCTACAGCCCATATTACAAAATCTCCTAGTTCTATGGGATCACCAATAACAATGTTCTATATCAAGAACAGGTCAAACTTGATACTTTAAAAGGATGATTTAGGAAGTTGCTGAATATATTAGGGAAATATCTATAAGAACAAATGTTGCAACAAGTACCTTGAGAGACTCCCTTATCTCGTCATTGAACTTTTTTCCCCAAATACTTGTCCCACCTTTTCCTGTACCTGTTGGATCACCACCTTGGATCATGAAACCCTTTATGTTTCTATGGAATATGGTCCCATCATAATAATCACTTGAGCATAACGCCAAGAAATTCTGCAACCAAAAGGCACTTAATGTTACTACCAATGATATGTCAATCGTCCAATTAAAACAAACACCAAATATTAATAAGTTTCACCACTCAGTCTAATAAAAAAATTTGACTGCTTCCAGATAAAAATGGAACTGTCAGTATAAGCAAAAGAAGATTAATAATTCTGCAAGCAATCATGGCTTCAAAGGAGTAAGCAAAATATCATGATACTAGAGGGCTTTCAAGTTTCAAGGAGAATAATTAGTATACTTATGCCATGAAGCTTATGCTTTTTCCGGTTATGAAACAATGTTCACCACTTCATACATCCCTCAATGTACATAGGCATATGGATTAGGAATTGGGAATACGACATCATACACTTCGTCGCATAGGATTGAACATAGGCATTATACAACGGTATACATCAGACATGAGAAATTTGAATTACAAGTTTTTATGTATCCCAATGTAGCATAGGCATATGGATTAGGAAATGGAGATACTACATCATACACTTCGTCGCATGGGATTGAACATTGATACTATACAACGGCATACATCAGACATGAGAAATTTGAATTACATTTTATGTACCCTAATGTAGCATAGGCATATGGATTAGGAAATGAGATACTGCATCAGACACTAGGTAGCATGTAATTGAATTAAGTATTGTGCAAGTATATATTAGAAATGAGCAACTCAAAGGTTTACAAGTTTTTGATGTAGTTCAACAGATCTCCACAAAGTCATACTGACATCCTAGCTGTTGAGACAGGAACATTAATGTGAGAGAACCAGGTAATAGATTGATTATAGAAATATAATTTTTTAACTTTCTGCTATAATAGTGACAATAAATATATAACTAACAAGCCAAGGATGCCAGATAGATCCATATGCAGAATATACAGCATCCGATAAGAGCAAACAAATTTCTTGCGTGGGTGTGTGTATCACAGAATATATTTCTAAAAGGGGGCATTTGATCTAAGGCATGACCAAGAAGTAATCATCACTTAGTTGCCTTTGTTCCATCATGAATTGTTTCAGTAAGTACTTAAAAAAATGTTGTTTCAATTAATGGAGGTAAGCGGGTTCAGAAATATACCTATGATATTTGTTACTTAATGCTGACGGCATTTTATCAATTGTAACCTCTCATGCTGATGGCTATGATCTAGGTCTATTTTTATTTTTTATATGGACTGATGGAAGGAAGTACTTCTCTTTGTCTCGCAATGAAAAGTGATAGACATACAAGAGGAAATGGTTTAGGATAGGGCTGCCTTGGCTAGACCTGGGTCACCTTAGCAATTCAACAACAACAACAAACCCAGTGTGATCCCACAAGTGGGGTCTGAGGAGGGTGGGGTGTACACAAACTTTACCTCTACCTTTGTGGGGTAGAGAGGTTATTTTTAATAGACCCTCGGAGCAATTCTTTGTGGTTAAACAGCCAGAACGATTAAATGGGCATGCACTTGAAATTCATATTAGGATTAGCCTCAAGGCAATGATAAGGTTAATTTGGCATAAATCTCATAGTTCAAGTTGTTATTCCCAGTGTTATTAAAAGCCATGGCTTTGTCTATTAAACCAATGAAGCAATGTGAAGCGAGGGGTTATCGCTTCATAGTGATAGACTTTAGAGGAGTGCACACTTCAATTTTTTAACTTTCTGCTATAATAGTGACAATAAATATATAACTAACAAGCCAAGGATGCCAGATAGATCCATATGCAGAATATACAGCATCCGATAAGAGCAAACAAA
Organism: Jaltomata sinuosa; assembly: GCA_003996215.1. NCBI lineage: Eukaryota > Viridiplantae > Streptophyta > Magnoliopsida > Solanales > Solanaceae > Jaltomata > Jaltomata sinuosa. The sequence goes on along the minus strand of QJPP01000230.1, from coordinate 180,297 downwards.
TTTCTTGCGTGGGTGTGTGTATCACAGAATATATTTCTAAAAGGGGGCATTTGATCTAAGGCATGACCAAGAAGTAATCATCACTTAGTTGCCTTTGTTCCATCATGAATTGTTTCAGTAAGTACTTAAAAAAATGTTGTTTCAATTAATGGAGGTAAGCGGGTTCAGAAATATACCTATGATATTTGTTACTTAATGCTGACGGCATTTTATCAATTGTAACCTCTCATGCTGATGGCTATGATCTAGGTCTATTTTTATTTTTTATATGGACTGATGGAAGGAAGTACTTCTCTTTGTCTCGCAATGAAAAGTGATAGACATACAAGAGGAAATGGTTTAGGATAGGGCTGCCTTGGCTAGACCTGGGTCACCTTAGCAATTCAACAACAACAACAAACCCAGTGTGATCCCACAAGTGGGGTCTGAGGAGGGTGGGGTGTACACAAACTTTACCTCTACCTTTGTGGGGTAGAGAGGTTATTTTTAATAGACCCTCGGAGCAATTCTTTGTGGTTAAACAGCCAGAACGATTAAATGGGCATGCACTTGAAATTCATATTAGGATTAGCCTCAAGGCAATGATAAGGTTAATTTGGCATAAATCTCATAGTTCAAGTTGTTATTCCCAGTGTTATTAAAAGCCATGGCTTTGTCTATTAAACCAATGAAGCAATGTGAAGCGAGGGGTTATCGCTTCATAGTGATAGACTTTAGAGGAGTGCACACTTCAATTTTTTAACTTTCTGCTATAATAGTGACAATAAATATATAACTAACAAGCCAAGGATGCCAGATAGATCCATATGCAGAATATACAGCATCCGATAAGAGCAAACAAATTTCTTGCGTGGGTGTGTGTATCACAGAATATATTTCTAAAAGGGGGCATTTGATCTAAGGCATGACCAAGAAGTAATCATCACTTAGTTGCCTTTGTTCCATCATGAATTGTTTCAGTAAGTACTTAAAAAAATGTTGTTTCAATTAATGGAGGTAAGCGGGTTCAGAAATATACCTATGATATTTGTTACTTAATGCTGACGGCATTTTATCAATTGTAACCTCTCATGCTGATGGCTATGATCTAGGTCTATTTTTATTTTTTATATGGACTGATGGAAGGAAGTACTTCTCTTTGTCTCGCAATGAAAAGTGATAGACATACAAGAGGAAATGGTTTAGGATAGGGCTGCCTTGGCTAGACCTGGGTCACCTTAGCAATTCAACAACAACAACAAACCCAGTGTGATCCCACAAGTGGGGTCTGAGGAGGGTGGGGTGTACACAAACTTTACCTCTACCTTTGTGGGGTAGAGAGGTTATTTTTAATAGACCCTCGGAGCAATTCTTTGTGGTTAAACAGCCAGAACGATTAAATGGGCATGCACTTGAAATTCATATTAGGATTAGCCTCAAGGCAATGATAAGGTTAATTTGGCATAAATCTCATAGTTCAAGTTGTTATTCCCAGTGTTATTAAAAGCCATGGCTTTGTCTATTAAACCAATGAAGCAATGTGAAGCGAGGGGTTATCGCTTCATAGTGATAGACTTTAGAGGAGTGCACACTTCAATTTTTTAACTTTCTGCTATAATAGTGACAATAAATATATAACTAACAAGCCAAGGATGCCAGATAGATCCATATGCAGAATATACAGCATCCGATAAGAGCAAACAAATTTCTTGCGTGGGTGTGTGTATCACAGAATATATTTCTAAAAGGGGGCATTTGATCTAAGGCATGACCAAGAAGTAATCATCACTTAGTTGCCTTTGTTCCATCATGAATTGTTTCAGTAAGTACTTAAAAAAATGTTGTTTCAATTAATGGAGGTAAGCGGGTTCAGAAATATACCTATGATATTTGTTACTTAATGCTGACGGCATTTTATCAATTGTAACCTCTCATGCTGATGGCTATGATCTAGGTCTATTTTTATTTTTTATATGGACTGATGGAAGGAAGTACTTCTCTTTGTCTCGCAATGAAAAGTGATAGACATACAAGAGGAAATGGTTTAGGATAGGGCTGCCTTGGCTAGACCTGGGTCACCTTAGCAATTCAACAACAACAACAAACCCAGTGTGATCCCACAAGTGGGGTCTGAGGAGGGTGGGGTGTACACAAACTTTACCTCTACCTTTGTGGGGTAGAGAGGTTATTTTTAATAGACCCTCGGAGCAATTCTTTGTGGTTAAACAGCCAGAACGATTAAATGGGCATGCACTTGAAATTCATATTAGGATTAGCCTCAAGGCAATGATAAGGTTAATTTGGCATAAATCTCATAGTTCAAGTTGTTATTCCCAGTGTTATTAAAAGCCATGGCTTTGTCTATTAAACCAATGAAGCAATGTGAAGCGAGGGGTTATCGCTTCATAGTGATAGACTTTAGAGGAGTGCACACTTCAAATAATGGCACACAAAGTGATCTCAAGGGGAAACGTCCATCCTTTGAATCTCAACTTTGAGGAGTTGGATTAATATCTACATTATAGCAGTATATTAGGTGTTAAAATTAGTTGTTTTAATTGAAATTCTATAATTACAGTATAAATTCATATATGTTTGGTATCTTTAATTTTTCATAAATTATACGCTTCACTTCTTACTTTGCCTCTCGCCTATGGATTTCGTCGCTTTTTTGTGCTTTTCGCTTTTAACACCCCTGTCATAGTACAAACTACAAATGAAGGAGTATATCTTACAACCTTCCTTGGAGGCTGAAATGCAAAATCTCATTACTAATTATTTTGTCCTCCTTTACCTCAAATGATAAAAATCAAAGATTTGAATCAGCTCTTTGCCAAGCACCATAAATAGAAGTTTTAGCATGTGAACGAGGCATGCTTGAAAATTCTGATTTTTTTTATTTTTTTATTTTTGGAACCCGTAGGAAAACCCACAACCTATGCCACAGCCTCAGCCCTCCGGGTGAGCACTTTGTAGTAACCTGCTCACTGTGCAATAGCTCGCAAACAACACAGGAGATGTAAACCGCACTAGGCAAGCCCCATGCGACGAGCTCATAGGTGAGCGGCAGACGGAGGCTGGATTCGATCCCAGTAGGAGACCCACCTCCCAACCACTCAACCATGCCCTTGCGGGCAAATTTACAAGGCTGATTTTACAAGGCTTTTTTTCAAAAAAAAAAAATTACAAGAGCCAACCCCAACTTGTTTGGGATTTACAAAGGTCTTTACCACCTTCTATTCTTTATAGTATCTCCTACAAAATTTGCAATCATCATGAGATAACTGCTTGTTCTTCTCTTCAGATTCTCTCCTCAAACCCAAAAGAAAGAAAAGATAAAAGTTTCTATTGGTTGTTTCAAACATTTATTATAAAAGGAACTAAAAGGAACTTTCAAGTAGATGAATAGCAATGAAAATATCAACAGAACCATTTCTCTCAATAGCTGGGAAAGCAATTATGCTTGTTTAACGAAAGGGAGATCTTGAGTAGAAACACTTCTTTTATCCGGAAAGTTGAATCAGAATACCAACCCATCCTGCTATAACACAAACAATTTGTATTTGCAATTTAACAACTTCCCCAAACTCAGCTTCTTATTTGAGATGACATCACGTTTTCTTCTCTTTTTCTTTCCTTTTGGCTATTTGAGATAAGATCATTGCATTCACTGTAACTATATCTTTTTATGGACGCTCCAGAAAACTGTTAGCCTACAGAGGTCAGATATATTCCTTGCGCCGAAATGGAATAATTATTGCTTCAAAGGGGTGTGGCAGTTTAACTCCTCCAGGATTCCTTCCACTTACCAGATAGACTAAACTAAATTCCCCGGGAAGATATACTTCAACAGGATATCTTATGTAGTACTCCTTCTGTCCCAATTTAAGTGATTCACTTTGACTGGGCACGGAGTTTAAGAAAGAAAGGAGACTTCCAAAACTCATGGTCTAAAGCAAGTCGTAGATATTTCTGTGGCTATAAATCATCTCATTAAGGATAAAATTGAAAGTTTTTAAAATTAAATTCCAAATGTAGTGTACCATTCTTTTTGGAAGGACTAAAACTAAAAGTGCATCACATAAATTGGAATAGAGGGGTCGTAATCGGTTCTTATGAATTGCACTAATGACAAGTTATGAAGGAAGATTGATGCAGCAAAAACTGTTGAACCCATCTTGGTCCATTAAACTTAGAAAGGTGCAAAGTAAGACAGACTTTTATAGTCAAAGTGGAAGAGCTGTGGGCTAATTATGGCTTGTCAAAAGGAAAATTTAATAAGAAGGTTTACATTTAAGCATGAAGATGTTCAGCAGGAGAGAAAGTGGGAGAACAGTACAGACATTAGACAAAATATACAGATGGATGGTAAATCCTTCCTTAACAATGGATCAAGACAGCATAAATAAATTTTCAAGGATATTCATAATATAAAGATCTTGTAAGGCCAACCCTGACTACGTCAAACCTGTTCTCGGATCCCAAAACCATGCCCAAAGAAAAACCTTTGTTTTTATGCAATAGAGAGGAAATGGCTTTGGAGATATTACATGGATGGTAATGATATCTGGAAAAAGCTGACTATTGCTATATATTGCAAGAAGGATGGGTGGAGCCACTATAGATGAATGCTAAAGGGGGGACTCTGCAAGGGCATTTGTAGGCTCTGGATGAGTTAATGAAATATGCTAAATTGGAGGTTGGACATGGGTGCAAAATCAATTTTTCAGATGTATGGGTGGGAGAAGAAAGTCTGAAGACTAAATTTTCTATTTGGCGTAATTGTCCCATTAGTAAGAGTGGTACTGTTGCTGAATCTTCATTCAAATTCAGGCTGGCAGATAAATTTTAGAAGGAATTTGAATGATTGGGAACTAGAGGACTTTTGTCAAACACTTCAGCAGTTGAACTCAGTCCAGCTTTGATCAGAGTCATGCGGATTCTCTGATTTGGACAGCCAGTAAAGATACATTTTGTCTCAGTTAAAAGCTGCTATTGTTTACTGTTGAAGAAGATAGGTCATCGGGATAATACTTGGCCTTGGAAGATAAATTTAGAAAACAAAAGATCCAATTAAGGGTAGCTTGTTCGGGATGGACTGCAACCTGGGAGCATGTCTAACTCAAAACAATTGTCTTGTTTGTCCATGCATATTAGTAGTCGTAGTATCTGTAGTTTCGAGTTCTTTGATTTCTGTTACTACATGTTGTTCCTTGTACCTCAATTATCGTATTGTTTTGCTGTAATTTCTCTTTTGTTACTATCCGTTGTTTTTGCTATTATTTGTTGTTTCTTGTACTTCCGTTACTTCTTTTTCTGTACTGCTTTGGATTGTTTTTCCTTGAGCCGAGGGTCTATCGGAAACAACCTCACTACCTCTAAGGTAAGGATAAGCTGTGCATACACTCTACCCTCCCCAAACCCCACTTTGTGAGACTACGCTAAGAAATTAGGCTAAATAGCCCATAACTTCAAAAGAAAAGGTGCCTCCTCACAAACATATCACAGTGACCAGACTCCGACTACTGTTTACCAAAAATACACGTTCGCTCAAAGTCCTGAGACCATGTATGAGAAGGGAACAAGCCCGTCCAGTGCTCAAACAACAAATAAGTTGTTGACCTTTATGATACGGAGTCGGCGACTGAAGCCCCAGTGAGCAGTGGCCCTGACTATATTAGTCTAAAGGTAGCAAAACTCTTTCTACCAGAACAAGCACGGGAATTAAAACTATTACCAAAAGCGTTGATCAAAGGATTTGGCCTCTGCTGGACCTAAGTTGTAAACTATCAAATTGCAAACCAAATTCTTAACTTTTTGCAACCAATTTCAGGCAAGCATGGAAACAAACAGCTAATGAAACACACACACACACACACACACACGGGCGGAGCTAGGGTACCACAAAGGAGTTCGAACCCCCTTCGGTCAAAATTATTTTCAATGTACATATAGTAGATGTTGAACCCTGTTGAATTCTTGGTGTATTTACTTCTTTATATTTTGAATCCCCTTAGTAAAAGTCCTGGTTCCACCACTGCAACCCCTCCCCCAACCACCCAACACACACACCAACACCAACAACATACCCAGTGTAATCCCACAAGTGAGGTCTGGGAAGGGCAGAGTGTACGCTGACCTTAACCCCCCACCCCCAAGACCCACCCGAGAATTGTTAATTTCTTCCACAATTAGAATAACCAGTCACATTCTACGGATACAACACCCAGATTCTTTGAAACCCTTCTTGGGATAGCTAAACAAGAACGTAAAAGAAGACAAGTATTCAACTTTAGCTTACTTACAGCAAAATTAATATCAAAAAAAAATCAAATTTTTAAAAGAAAGAAGGTAAAAAGAAGACAAGTATTCAACTTTAGCTTGCTTACAACAAAATTAATATCAAAAAAATTCAAACTTTTAAACAAAGAAGACATGTATTCAACTTTAGTTTACTTACAACCAAATTAATATCAAAAAATCAATCTTTTAAAAGAAAGAAGGTAAAAAGAAGACAAGTATCCAACTTTAGCTTATTTTCAACAAAACTAACATAAAAAGTTCAATCTTTTTAAGAAAGAAAGAAAGAACCTCAGCAGTTCTAGGGACTTCATCACAGAAGATTTCGCACTTGATGTCACCTAGGTTTGTATGAAGTGTCACTGACTGCAAAAGGAACAAACATTAGCTAAATTTTGTGGGTTCTATTTCAATTGAAAAAAAAAAAAAGTTACAAACAAAATATCACAAAAAAAAAATTGAAGAATGTACCATGTTTTTGCTGGTTGAGTATTGAAGATTATTGGAGCTAACAAAGAGCCTTTCTCTGCTATGGCACTGCTGAAAATAAAAGAAGTAAAATATGCCTTTTTCTTGTTTTGCTTGACAAAGGGATTCCTATTTGGCTTCAATTTGCTATTGCGTGGCGTGGATTTTCGACTTATATGTAGAGCAAAAATTGCAAAAATAACCATTGTTTAGGACTAATTTAAAAGTTAAAACTAACCAAAATTTATTCTGAGGCCCGTTTGGCCACGAAAATCAAATACAAATTGAAGCTGGAGTTAGAGTTAAAGTTGAAGTTGGAATTGTGTTTGACTATGAATATAAATTATAGTTGTTGTTTTTGACTTTTTGTGAGACACAGTGGGAGTGAAAAAAGTGAAAACAAGTTTTACTTGTTTTTCAAATTTCGGAATTCAACTTCAAATTGAATTTTCAGAATTTTTCAATTTTTTATGGCCAAACACCATTTTCGAAATTCAACTCCGGAAAAAAATAAAAAAAAATCATGGTCAACGCCGGCTTATACTAAGACCCTGTTTGGCCATGAAAATCAAATACAAATTAGAGTTGTAGTTGAAATTGTATTCGTCATGAATGTAAATTGTAGTTGTTTTAAAATTTTTGTGAGAAAAATGAGAGTATTCAAATTTCGGAATTCAACTTCAAGTTGAAATTTTTGGAATTTTCTAAATTTCAACACCTTTTCCGAAATTCAACTCCGGAGAAGAGCAAATATTTTTCATGGTCAAACGTTCACTGAAACTTTTATGAGTCATTTGATAGAGTGTATTAGAATAGTATTGGATATGGTGTATTAGTTATGTTGGGATTATTTCTTATCCACTTAGGCCAAACAAATTGAAACGGAGCGGGTATTTGTTTTGGTATATTAAGAGCAATTTTGTCTTTAGCAATGTTTATTCATGTATTGATAGCCTTGTATTGCTAATATCACAGTTTGTTAGGTATTAGTTATACATCCTATAAGACAAGAGGGAATTACTCGGGTGGCAAGCACTCCCACTTTCAACCCTAGGGTTATGAGTTCGAGTCATCAAGGAAGCAAAACGGGTGGAAGCTCCTAAATTTGTTACTCCCTCCGTCCCATTTTATGTGGCAATATTTGACTTGGTACGATGTTTAAGAAAAAAAGGAAGACTTTAGAAATTTGTGGTCTAAATTAATTCTTAGAAATTTGTATGATTGTAAATTATTTCATTAAGGATAAAAGAGTAATTTTAAAGTTAAATTATTTCTAATTATAGTAAGATGACATTCTTTTTGAAACGGACTAAAAAAAAAGTGTGCGACATAAAATAAAACGGAGGGAGTACAATTTTATTGGTGGGATCAATAATTAAATTGTTGTTCTCCTAAGGGACAACAAGTGCAAATCATTGTGTATCATGTGAACTTGTGTTTTTTCTTATGAAATTTTTCATCTTTTTTTCTCATTTCGATGTGAAATTCATTTAACATATTTATGTTCACTCCTTCAAAAGTTTATCAGCCTAGAAGTTTTTTAATACGCCCTTCATCATTAGCGTTAATTAATCCATAAAAGAAGAAATAAGTATATAAAAAACTTAAAATGACTTTAATCTTTTCATGTAAGACCTTTTAACAAAAAATTCTTTGAGTTTGCATTACAAATTCAAAATTAATAATTCCAACAAAAGCAACAACATAATTGAAGGAGAAAGTCTTGTCACCTAATTATATATTTTGTGTTGTGATTTAAACAAATTTTTCTTTTAATCTCCTTGTCTCCTTGGTTTCTTGAAGCCTGTGCATTGCTTGCCGGTACAACAATAGTAAAATATCTTTAAAATTTTTTTAAAAAACCGTCTGTATAATGGACATTTAAAAATACATACAAAGTTTTTTTGTAAAATTTGAATCGAAATTATTTAATAGAAACACATAATATATGATGTATTCAGATATTTAATTGGACAATCATAATTTAAATATCTAAATAAAATATATTAAAAAATTTAAAAGATTATCGATATATTAAAAGCCTTTTTTGATTCCTGCCGAATTAATTAGGTGATTATTCACCAACACTAGGAAGTTTAAATGAAATTCAATTATATAGTAGACGTTTGACCATGAAATTTTTTTATTTTTTTTTTAAGTTGAATTTTGAAAATTGTGTTTGGCCATAAAAATTTGAAAAATTTCAGTATTCAACTTGAAGTTGAATTTCGAAATTTGAAACTTATTTTTCACTTTTTTCACTCTCACTTTTCACGAAAAGTAAAAAACAACTTCAATTTATATTCATCGTCAAACACAACTCCAACTCCAATTTGTATAGCCAAACGGGGCCATAATTTCTCAAAGAAGAGATTCAGTTGATAGAAATATACTAAATTGCCCTTATACTTATCCTAAATCACAAAATTGCCACCAGATTACTCCATTAATTAACTGCCATAACAGAACAAACAAACGCTATCAGCAAAAAAGCTCTCTGTAAAAATGAACAAGTCAATCCCCGTCTTGTCCTTATATGTAATTATACTCTTATCCATACCCCTTTTCGTCTTTTCACTCCGCACCGGAGTACCCCTCCCCCCTTCTCCCGACCCATGCAACCGTCCGCCGGCCGACCACCGAACACTCCAAACCGATCAAATCACAGTACTAATCAACGGATATTCCGAGCACCGCATCCCTCTCCTCCGCTCAATCGCCGCCACTTACTCCGCCGCATCCCCTGTCTCCGCCGTCATCATCCTCTGGAGCAACCCTTCAACTCCGCCGCAAATCCTCTCCGATCTAAACTTCTCCCTCTCCTCCGCCGCCGCACCAATCACCGTCCTCCGTCAACCTTCATCCAGCCTCAACCTCCGTTTCTACCCACACCAATCCATCACCACACGCGCCGTCCTCATCTGCGACGACGACATCGAACCCGATCCGAGCTTCATAAACTTCGCCTTCAACGTCTGGAAATCCAATCCGGATCGCCTTATCGGTCCGTTCGTCAGGTCACACAACTACGACCTGAATCACAAATCATGGATCTACACGATGGAAACACAGAAATACTCCATCATGCTAACGAAGTTCATGATCCTGAACTCGCATTACCTGTATAAATACACGTGCAATAAAGATGAAGAATACGCGAAACTGAAGGTTATAGTGGAAGAGTTGAACAACTGCGAGGACATACTGATGAACTTTGTGGTAGCGGAGGAGGTGAAAAAGGGTCCGATAATGGTGGGTGCGAAGAGAGGTGTGAGGGATTGGGGTGATGCGAGGAATGAAGGTGAAGGAATGAAGGAAAGGGAAGTGGGGTTGAGTAGTAGAAAAGGTGAGCATAGGAAGAGGAGAGGAGAATGTATTACTGAGTTTCATAGGTTATTTGGGAAGATGCCATTGAGGTATAGCTATGGGAAAGTGATGGACGCCATAGGAGAACAAGGTTTATGTGAGAAAGGTGGTAAATTAGTGTATTGTGATAAACAAACTTTCAAATGAAATTATGGAAGGTTCCCCGCGTACATTCTATACTCTCCAAATCCCACTTTGTGAGAATACTTGTTGTTAATACATCGATAATCCTTCAAACTTGCATAAAGATAGTTTGGTAAAATAGCTATAATTTGAATCTTATACATATACCTAAAAAAATCTGTCTGTCTTGGAACCTAGAAACCACCTACCCAACCTCCTTTTGTAGTGTCGCCAACAATGGAACCAGGTCCTAGTCCTTTAGATATTTTTTTAAAATTTTATGTTTTCTTTGTTAGAGATTTTTATAGAGCATAAGAGAAACAACTTCTTTACTTCATCTGAGGTAAAGATATAGTCTGCGTACATTCTACTTTTCCCAGACCCCACTCTGTGGAAATACACTAGATATGTTGTTGTTGTTTCATAAGAATATAAGGGATATGAAAATGTCATTTTTCTATTCAAATTATAACTGGTCATAAGAGATCATTTCCTCTAATTTTATCTTTGTTAAGTAAAAAATCTATTATCGTGTCAAAACTAAGTAGGCGTTTGACCATATTTTCCATTTTTTTTGCATAGAAATTATGAAGTTGAAGCTGAAATTGAAATTGAAATTGTGTTTGATTATACTTTCTGTAGAGAATATTTAAAATAATGTTCCCGATTGAATTTACTTAAATATAATAACATTTAAAAATGAATTAGATAAAAGATTATTTGGTAATTTTTTAAATTTAAAATATAACTTCAAGTTGAATTTGAAATTTAGATACAAAAATTTGTTGCAAACCCACGTTACAATTATTAACTTTGTTTTTGAGCGAAGAAAGAAAAAATAAAAATGTTTTAATTTAGTGAACAAAATTATGCATGCAAAGGTAATTGAATACGGATTCAATCTGTTCTTAAATCACATACCGGCTTTAGTTGAGCACAAATAGGATGAATATGATCCCTCCACCCTTAACTTCGATTCGAATTCAAGACATGAAAAAAAATTCTGATAAAAAGTGTTTCTCCTTTAATGAGTCTTACACGACACGAATTCATATTCATCAGAGAAGCACAATAGATGCTACTCCTTTTTTGGAACTTTCTACAAATGCTCCTGTGAAGTTGAAATAAGATGAAAAATACTCACTCCTCCACAACCAAAGGGTAAAAAAGCATTGCTGCAATATTCTGCAGTGCAAACTGTACATCCATGTTACTAAGCTCAATTGCTCTCTCTAATTTATTTATTTTCTTTTGGTAGATGGGGAGTGGAGGAATAGGGGAGGCTTAGCCTTTGTTGTTTTATTAGTAGACTTTCACCGGCAATAGATACCAGGTAACACTGTCCACCAAGACTAGAACAGATGAGAAAAGTCACCTAGTGTTTTTGTCTCCGCTATCAACTACAACTACGTCAAGGCTTGGACTTGTTCTCTTCCTGTGCATAGAAGGATTCATATGTTTCCACTCTGGTTTTTGATTCAGGTAGCTCCATTTCTTCACTGAACCCCATTGTCATTTTTAAGAAGTCTCCCTTGTGCAACACTTCCCATTCCTACAAAGCATTTCCATAAGCAAACAGAAAAAAATTAAGGACTTGCTTTTACAGAACATTAGTTAAGAGGAAACAGTTTTGACTCTCTCTAATTCTCTCTCGGCGTGTGTGTGTTCCTAAGTTTAGCCTTGCACACAGTGGCGGAGCCATGATAGTCAAAATATAAAGAAGTAAATACACAAAGAAATAGAGGGGATTCAACATATAGTATATATATACAATAAATTTGGTTTACGTATCTGTTGTAGTTACTGTTCAGAATGCTTTGTTATGCTTTCACTTCCATTTATTCTTTCTTGGACTGCCTTGGACTGTTTTCCCTTGAGCCGATGGTCTATCAGAAACAAACTCTCTACCTCTGAGGAAAGGTTAAGGTCTACGTACACTCTACGCTCCCCAAACCCCACTTTGTGCGACTACACTGGGTATGTTGTTGTTGTTGTTGTTACCTATCTGCACAGGGTAATTTCTACCAATTCTTATTTTATTCATCAAAGCTCATCCTAGTCTCCATCGAGATTACTGCCTTAGTCCTGTCCTATCATTTGTATAATGGAGTTCGTCGTTTATTACTTACAACTAAGGGGAGTCAATTGACACCCCTTGACAAGTGTGGCTCTGCCACTGCGTGCACACACACATAATTTGGTATGAGGGCTTTGGGCCCCTAATATTGTTCCTGCTACCAATCCTTCCATTTACTAAAGTAAAACAACAACTGCGCCTCAATCCGAAGCAAGTTGCGTTCAGCTATATGAATTTTCACTTTCCGGTTCTCTAAAACGACATTAAATAATAGATCCCTCATTGAAGCTATGGCATACTACAGAACAATCAGCAATAAAGTTCCTCCAGATTGATGGAGAAAATTATGAATATTTTCAAGCTCAAATGAAAACTCTGCTTATATTTCAAAAAATTTGTGGAAGAATTAGTCAAGGCTACTTGGAAGAAAGATGTTGAAACTCAAAAGTAGAAAGCAGCACAAAGGAAACATGATGCATGCTAGAGAACTGTTTTTTCTTATAACCGTGGTGTCCGGGTCAGCTTGTGCGCACCTCAACTAATTCCACAGGATACCTATCACCTCCCACCACCAACAAATACCAGGTAACTTTGTCCACCAAGACTAAGACAGATGGGAAGAAATCACCTAGTGTTGTTGTATGCTAGAGAACTGTTGTTATCCAGCAAGGGTCAAGTAAAGTTGCTTTTCCTAGAATTTTGGGTGTAAGTTAAAAAGAAGAATAAAGACTATACATGAGGGGTATCTAAAAATTTATCTCTATTAAACCACAAGAAATGGATTTAATTGTTAAATGTAAACACCAGATATCAAGCAAATCAAGAAAGAGAAACTTCTACCAAAATGGCTCAAAGAGCATAAAAAAGTAAGAGATTGCACATCGATAGAAGACCTAACAAGTCCTAGATTGTATACGATCACATTGTAGGTTTTGTTTCTACCATAAACAAAGACTTAATAGGTTGGTAACCTATTGCGCGGCCACAACAGAACTCTACTGGAACCACTTGGGGGAGGAACGGTAAGAGGCCAAGATTCCTGTGTTTGATTTCATTCATGGATCTACCACAATTTCGTTCTAGAGATGCAGAGACATGTTAAGTTCATGGTCTACTCACTGGAGAGATATGTTGATTATATGTTTGTAAATTTTTCACAAAACCCCGCCACCTACTTTGGGCTTAAGATTGGACAACCAAAAAACAGATATAACCCTTGCAACATAATGCATTTTCTAAATGCACAGTTCTAATCAAAATGAAAAGAAAGGAAACAGGACCGTAGAAAACGCATTTTCCTCTTTGTAACTTAGTCCAACAAGTGATGAAGAGAGGCAGATATATAAGATCCCAAATTTACCTCAAAGTTCCATTCCCCGTATAAATCTGGATCGCTCTTGTTAACCCAAACATATGTTTCAGCCTGCAATGTCTTGGAATTATCCTGCAAAGCCAAGACATACTTTACAAACCAAACACAATCACAAAATGAAAACTAAAATGAACTGTATCACTAAATTTATGCCAAAACCAAACAAAGTAGACTGGATCATAACAAATCAAACCTTAATAAAGGTGAGGGGGTTAGATAGCAAACGTGGTTGATCATTTCACAGAAAATATTTGCGCTGGCTCTTAATTTTTTTTCTAGAACTCAAAAGCTAAAAGCAAATATGACCAGTAATAAGAGGCTTTTCCACGAAGTTATAGTCCTCCATGGTTGTCACTAGAAGAAGTGCCCTGAAACTCTGTTCCCGCAAACTAGAATCTTCATCTTTGTAAACCAAGAAACTTCAATGGAAAGATGGCAAATGTAGGACTCCTGATAGTAAATTCTAAACCTATGAGGAACAAAGGATATAGAACCTCTAAATTAAGTTGCAAAGGCCGCAGCATTATATAGGACACACGGGCGTAAATGCAAGTACTCCAGCAAGAGCAGAATTCACTACAGTGCTTAATGAACACAACACTAAGAAAACTTAATAACGTGGTATCCTCGGAATAGTTCGGTAAATACAATAAATAGGAATGTTTGAACTCTCGAAAAGATCTGACGCGTGCTCCATATCGTGCTTTAGAGTTGAGCCATAAAAAAGGATATACATAAATGCCACAATTTTTAAGAACTTCAGTGAATCAATACCATCAGGGAAACATCAACAGTCGTCCTTTCATACTCAAAATCCTCAAATGCATCCAAGATATTCAATTCAGGAACAGTGATATCCAAAAGAACCTGCATTTTTGTTAGAACAAGCGTATTTAGAAGATCTGCAAGTGGGATAGATCCAAAATTTTCAGGTCTCAATGACAAAGAAATGTATCAGTAATTTGTTCTCACTTCTAGTAGTTAATTAATAAAGTATATGTAATGTGCCTGGACCTCAATAATGGAAGGCCATCCATTAGTTCACCATTGAAATCATCAGTTAGAGTATAAGCAATCTTATGACTTACTAAGAGCAAGAGCTCAATGGTTAAATGCTTGTTGAAGAGGTTACTTGGAAAAGTGGAGCAACTGTACTGCCACAGGTAAGTTATTGATTGTACCAGCTCTCCATATGCTCTTCTTTTTTACCCCCTCCCCTAAAACTCAATTATAATCAGTTCCGCTTACCCGAATAAAAAATGTAACAGAAACCAAACCACTAACTCAGCTCTTTAGTCATGCCTAACAGCTTAAGAGTGGTAGAACGTAAAGATCCTAGAAATAAACTGGTAAAGTGAAGGAAAAAAGCCAAAATCAACCCGTATGGAATACAATTATAACACAAACAGTTTAGAATTGATGTTAGTAGCCATGCTGCTTGTAAATGGAAATGTTTGTGGTGATTGATCGTTAAGCATGTCTAAAACAGCTCATAAGGATGACACAATACAGAGCACCGATGTTGTGAATACTCTACAATAACAAATTGGGATGGTTCAAAAGACTTTCCTGTTAATGCTCTACAAAAAAAAGATAAATACACCAAAAATGTAAAAAAGAAACTATATAACAAAAGAAAATATTAAAAAGTTCAACAAACCTTCCCATTCACTCTTTTGTTTTCAACTGGTAGAATGGCAGGATAAACACGCCCTTTGATGCTAAACCTATGACTACACCAAAATAACAGAATCAGTGGTTACCGACTTACCGCTATCAAGATATTAGAAAAATATATCCCTCTGTCACTTAGAGAAACAATGCACACAAGTAAACACAACTTGGCATTGCATACACGCAAAGCAGGAAAAGAAATCCTATTACCGAGCATTTATTAGTCAACAGGTAAACACAATTTGAGAATGCATACAACCAAAACTAAAGCAAATCCCATTACTAAACATCTCCTAAATTTCCCGTGTAGTCGTATTGTAACATTAGATCCAGTATTTGCCAGGAACCGTTTTAGTTATGAGTCTTATCAGTTTTTCTAGAATTTTATATGTCAATAGAAAACGTAGAGAACTCCAGTGTCAGAGAACTCTTAATTTGACTTATTCAAACAGCAATTTGAAAACTATGCTGAAGGTAGCTCAATCTCATAGAAAAATAAATACGAGCAGAATCAGTTGCATGAAATTTCATATAGCAGTACTTAAAGGACACCCTATAATTCATGTAATCAGATTGTTTCAACCAGGCAATGTGTAAACAAGTAAACAAAATGTTTCAAATTCACAAGACTCAAGTGCAAGTAGTCATCACCAGTGGCGGAGCTACAATAGATTTGGCAAAACCCAGTAGCTTTGGCTCAAACATTGCATTTAAGCGCAGTCCGGTGCACAAAGCATCCACGTTAGTAGGGTCCGGAGAATCCAAGGGTCGAAGTCGTGACCTATAGGTCACACGGAAAAAACTTTACCATTGCTCCAGGCTCCCCTTCAAGGGTCAAATATTGTATTTATGTTAAGAAATTCACTTAATATTATTTTATCAAAAATGCAGTAAGCAAAAGCAAATTGAGCACATAAGGGTGTGGACTAGTGGACTAGTGGTCAATGAAGTGGGTTGAGAACCATGAAGTCTCATGTTCAAATCTCAACAAGAGACAAAAACACTAGGTGATATCTTCCTATCCATCCTCTTAGCGGACAGAGTTATCTAGTACTTGTTGCTGGTGGGACACCACGATTATCAAATATAATAATAATAAATTGTGGTCCAAAACCCATAAATTTAAAATCTTAAATCGGCCTCCAACCTCATGATTAACCATAAGTGTGAGCAAAACAGGATAATAATAAGATGCCTAAACTAGAACCATAACTTCCCAAACTTTGGGTCTTAGACCAAGAATTAGATTTCCAATTTGTCTGCGTATTCTCAATACCCAACAACAACAACAACAACATACCCAGTGTATTCCCACAGCGTGGGGTCTGGGGAGGGTAGAGTGTACGCAGACCATACCACTACCTCAGAGGTGAGGTAGAGAGGCTGTTTCCGATAGTACCCATTAAAGAAAAAGCACATTCATCGTCATCTTGATCGTACAAATGGAAACAGAAATCGAAAATGTGAAACAAGATAAAAAAATAAAAAATGTTGCTGCACACATATCCGATCCTCCAAAAATGCACTACTTTTGATGAATCCGACACACACCCATCAACATTTCTGAAAAGTCCGAGCAACATAGCTGCCCGTAACAGATTTTCAGAAATTAAAAAGGGAAAAAAAAAACTGACTAGTTGTGGAGGATAGCAGGATTAGAAGGAGGTACGCGTTTGAGTAGAGCACGAACTATATCATCAGCTAATAGGCTCCCATAAACAAACACATTGAATACTGACTGTGGAGAAGACGCCATTTAGCAATTCCCAAAGAAGGAAGAAACTTTTTTTTTTTTTGAACTGTCAATTATAGTGTCCATAAATGGTGTAATCTCCCAAACATTTGGAGATATATTGTAATCTAATGCTCCTTTTGAGCTATAGGGTGTCACTTGTGAGTACCTGTTTACGATTTGGGTAAGAACCGATCCAGATTGAAAATCGAATTAAATCAAATGATTTTCATTTAGTTTATTTTGGTTTTGGTTTTGTTCAAAAAGAAAATGAATAAATAACTAAACCGAACGACAAATTATATACCTAATTCTTTTTTTATAATTATATATACGTAATAAGTTATTTTTTTTATGAACAATTTTAAATATCTTATATATATTTTTATTAAAATTTGTTTATATTTTAAATATTTTTGTATTAGACATACGCATGTTATGCTTTATGTGGTAATCTCGAGATTTTTTTTTTAATCAATTGTTGTTTTCTTTTCCTTTTGAGTGGATCATTTTTTATTTTGTGTATAATTAATAACCTAATAATCGAACCAAAATCGATAATAACCAAATCGATAAATCTATATTATATTTGATTTGATTTGATTTTAATAATTTAAAAATCGATTATATTAGTTTGATTTTAGTTTTGACTAATAACCGGCCCAAATCGACCTGTGAACACCCCTAGGTGTGAGTGATTTCTTAAAAATTGGCTTAACCGACCGAATTGAATCATACCGAATGATCATTAAATTTCTTTTCATAAATTATTGATTTTTATATAAATTTATAATCGTACCAAATTTTTCAATGGACTCTTAATTTTATAAAAATAAAACCAAAGAAATATCAAATCGTACCAAATCAATTATATTTGTAGAATATATTTTGTAATATTAAGTTTGAAATAACAAGACATTTAGATTTTTTTCCTTTGGG
Source organism: Jaltomata sinuosa (assembly GCA_003996215.1). Lineage (NCBI taxonomy): Eukaryota > Viridiplantae > Streptophyta > Magnoliopsida > Solanales > Solanaceae > Jaltomata > Jaltomata sinuosa. The sequence goes on along the minus strand of QJPP01000230.1, from coordinate 162,267 downwards.
TGTGGCTGGTGAAAATGGCTACAAGTCAATATGTAATTAGCATTTCAAGTTCTAACATCGAAACCTTTTATGGTATTTCTATTGAAACTAAAGGTGTGTTTGGTATGAAGGAAAACATTTTTCGAATAATGTTTTTAAATTTTCTTATGTTTGATTGACTTAAATATTTTGAAAAATACATTTTCCAAAACACTTTTTTCGACTTCACAGTCCAATTCGAAACCCGAGAATCGACCTCAACTCGGGAGTTGGATCTTGGATTGGGATCAAGAGTCGGGTCATGGGTCAAAGTCTCAGGTCAGGTGGGTAGGGAGTCGGGTTTGAGGGTTAGTGTCCAGAGTCAAAACCTAATAAAAACAAGATTAATCACATATTAGGAGAGGGTTATGTAAATAATTCATCTATAATTGAAATAATCATTCTTTTGGGTTCATATTAAAATAATCCTTCCTGCCAAAACAAATTACTTAACTTCAGCCTGCTTATTGGCTTTTATCTTTTTCTTTTTTCCTTTCTTTCTCTCTATTGTACATTTTTTGTTTTTTTTAAGTTTAACTAATTCAAATTCACATAATTTTTTTAAAAATTTTTAGTAGAATAAAATATTTTTTATCAAAGACGAATTCATTCCTTAAATTCAAAACTCCAGTGAAAAAAATGCTTAATTATATTATAAGCGTAGAATAAAGCATTTCGTATCATCGCACCTCAATGATTGATGGTCGTTTCTTTATTCTATTATTTATAAGCCAACAATAGTTGAATGCACGCAACATCTACAACTTGTACCAAAAGGAGTATATATTGTACTTGAAAAGATATGAACTGTCCTGAATGTGAATGCCCCTTTCAAAATTGTGTAGTTTATTTTTGAAGACACGCATAAATTTATTTACCTAAAAAACTTAATATTCCTCTTCCTCCTCCTCCTCCTCTCTCTCTCTCTCTCACTGCACACACGAGCACACAGATGTTCAATCCTTAAGCCATTGCTGAAAATAATAATGACAGATGTTCAATCCTTAAGCCATTGCTGAAAATAATAATGATAAATGTTCATTTTCAGTCACTATTTACTGTCGCAAATCTATTGTACTATGAAAAAATAACAAAAAACCTAAGTAATATTATTCTTTAATTAATTTCTATCATTTTTCTTGAATTATTCTTAATTGTCCCACAAAGTTGTGGTGACTAGCTATTCCATGTTCAATCACTTTCACTTCAAACATTTGCCAAATGAATAAATAATAAAGAATAATTGTGTTACATACACACATTTACATACAAACAAATTAACATACATTATTTTAGCAATTATTTTAAGAAAGTGGGGTAGTTATTTTAGCATGACCTTTAAAAAATAGAACATTATTCATTAACATATTACATTTATTAGGACCTAACTCAATGTTGGTTGCTTCTTTGTCAGTATTGGGAGTCTTAAAATTCTTTATGTTATGCAAATATTAAATAGTAGGGGTTTGGCCATGAGAATTTTTTATTATTTTTTAGATTTTTTTTTTTAAAAAAAAATAGTGTTTGGCCATAAAAATTTCAAATACAACTTCGGAGTTATATTTGGAAAGGGTGTTTTCACCTTTTTCCCAATTCACTTTTTAATTTTTTTGAAAAAAATCCTAAATTTTTTATTTTCATAAAATAACTTCATTTAAATTATATTTTATTTTTAAATCATATTTTATGTTTTTAAAAATATATATTTAAAATCTAGATAATTATTGCAAAAGATATGGTCAAACACAACTCCAACTCCAACTTTGAAATTTCAAAAAAATGATTTTTTTTTTGATTCTCATGGCCAAACGACAAATGTGATAACTTATTTTAATTTGGAAAGTTAGGTACTCTTCAATTTAAGAAAGATAAAACAATTTTAAATATCAATATTTTGTTTTTGTCACAGGGTAGGAGGTGTTTTTAAAACTTGTCACAAGGTATGAGGTATTTTTATTCAATATCCTACTCGTCTAAATTTAAGTGTCTTACTTTTATTTTTGATTTGTTTAAAAAGTACTCTTTTCATTTTTTTTAGTTGTCATAATTTTCTTTTTAAGAGTCAAATAATATAAACTTTGACTAACATTTTAAAATGTAGTTTTTCATCATATTAATATAAAAAAATTACAATTTATAGTACTTTTCATGTAGTTTTTTGAATATTTAAATTTTAATTGTAAAATATCGAATTAATCTAATCTAATTTAGCTTTAAAATTTAGTCAAATTGACTTTCGAAAAGTGAAATATAACCACTAAAAAAGAACAAAGGGAGTACCTCTTTCTATATTTAGTAAAAAAAATTATTTTATCATATTTTACGTGACAAATTTAAGATCACAAGATTTAATGGATTACATACACCTTTAATTTAAGATCACAAAATTGAAAAGTTTCTCTTTATATCTTAAATTTTATGTCCAATTAAACAATGCCTAGTCAAACTAAGCACCCGTTTGGACATGCGATATGAAATTATGATATGAAATCAAATTGATATGAAATTAAATTTTTGTTTGGACATGCAATTTGAATTTTATCAAGTTGTATTTTTTTCGTAAACATGAAATACAAGTTGTGCAAACTATCAAAAAATTTCTAATTCTTGCACAATCTTACCAAATGAACAGAGCATAGTTCATAAACAAGATATCAAAATATCCTAAAACGTCATATTGATAAATCACATATCTCCATGTTGCTTTTGTAAATAACTGTTTGCGGTTACAAACTTTCAAATACATATAGTCTTATAGAAAAATCACTAGTCAATAATAATAGTAACTAGTTATTCTTTAATATATTTTTTTTTACATGATACGAACAATTTCTTCACGCCGAACATGAGTTTTTTTTACACAACTTAAAATAATTGGTCTTTCTTTTTACAAAATATAAATTTATTGATCAAATTTTACTTTAAAAGTTGAAATTATAATTTAAAATCTTAAATTATGCTTTTTAAAGTTTCAAGATTTGAAATATCATAATCCCAAATCACATGTGTGAACACAAGCTTAAATTAAAATGGATGAAGTATTATTACTTCATCCGACCATCTTTACTCTTTCATGTTTGACTTGACATTCCTTAAGAAGCAATAAATAAAAAAGCTATTTTAATATATCACTTTTTTGAAAATAATAAATTCAATGCTTTGGGAAATGTATGGACTAATGCATATAGTTAATAATAACAAGGATAAAATAGACATTATATGATAAATTATCTTTTGATTTTTTAAATTTGAGAAACTATTTTTAGTACAGTGGACAAGTATAAATGACGGAGGGAGTAGTATAGTGAATAGGAAAAATAAATAATTAAGTTGATTATACTTTATTCTATCTTGATCTTTTGGTTTTTTAAATTGAGAAACTATTTTTAGTACAGTGGACAAGTATAAATGACTGAGGGAGTAGTATAGTGAATAGGAAAAATAAATAATTAAGTTGATTATACTTTATTCTATCTTGATCTTTTGGTTTTTTAAATTGAGAAATTATTTTTAGTACAGTGGACAAGTATAAATGACGGAGGGAGTAGTATAGTGAATAGGAAAAATAAATAATTAAGTTGATTATACTTTATTCTATCTTGTTTTTTTGTTCTTGAATATTCAGAAGACGGTGTTTTTATTAAATAAATAAAAAAGTAGCCATCGGGAATTTCATTTCATTTCCCAATTTTTTTTCCCGCCGGAGTTTCTTCACGTCGGCGAAGTTGACCGTCAGTTTCCGTCGTCCGCCGACCTCCTCCTCCTCCCGCCGATCTCCTTCTCCGGTGAAATCCACTCGTAAGTTCCCTTCTCTCTCTTTTGATTTATACATAACAAGTAACTGTTCTCTTCTCTTCCACGGATTTATACGATTTGGAAATTCAATTGGCGTAAATAATGAACTCCGATTTAACTACTTAACTGTGCTGTATTACTTACTTACTTACCCTGTGATAAAGAGGTTGCGAAATTGGTAAAATATGAAATTCAAGTGCATAAAGAACTTCCCAGCGGAGACAAAAAATACTAGGTGATTCTTTCCATCTGTTCTAGCCTTGGTGGACTTACCTGGTACCTGTTGTTGGTGGGAGGTGACAGGTACCCCGTGGATTTAGTTGAGGTGCGCAAAAGCTGGCCCGGACACCACGGTCATCCTAAAAAAACAAAAAAGAATGAACTTCGATTTACTAGTTTTTTTATATAACCATGGTGTCTGGCCCGGACACCACGATCATCATAAATAAAAAAAGAGTGAACTTCAATTTACTAGTTTTTTTTTTGATGACCGTGGTGTCCGGGCCAGCTTTCGCTCACCTCGACTAAATCCACGGGGTACCTGCCACCTCTCACCAGCAACAAGTACCAGTTAAGTCCACCAAGTCTAGAACAGAACAGATGGGAAGAATCATGTAAGTGTTTTTTTTTTCTCGTCTCTGCTGGGATTCGAACTTGAGACGTCATGCTCATGATTCTTAACCCACTTCATTGACCACTAGCCACACCCTTGGGTGCCGATTTACTAGCTACTACATTGTCTTGCTTAATTTTCGAGGAAATGAGATCTCTTGGCCACTTACAAATTGAATAGAAGAAAAATGACTTTTCTCAGATTCTTAAGGTGTAAAATGAAGATATTTTAGGCGTAAAAATGAAAATCTCTTGTAAAACGACCATAAAACCTAAAAAAATAATTTGTAGGTGGCCTACAAAACCAATTCTTCCCTTACTTTCCCTGTGATAGAGTCTATGAAGTTGGTAAAATACGAATTGTAAATTCAATTGCATTAAGAATGAACTCCGATTTATTAGTTAATACGCTGTCTTGCTTACTTTCCCTGTGATATTGACTATGAAGTTGGTAAATTATGAAATTCAATTGCATAAAGAATGAACTTCGATTTACTAGTTACTACGCTGTCTTACTTACTATTTCGTGGAAATGAGATCTCTTGTCCACTTACAAATTGAATAGAAGAAAATGACTTTTTCGGATCTCTTATGTGTAAAAATGAAGATATTTGAGGCATAAAAATGAAAATCTCTAGTAAAAAGACCATAACCCCCCCCCCCCCCCACCCCCAAAAATAAAATAAAATTGTAGGTGGCCTACAAAACCAATTCTCCCCCTTACTTTCCCTGTGATAGAGTCTATGAAGTTGGTAAAATTGGAAATTTAATTGCATAACGAATGAACTCTGATTTATTAGTTACTACGAGTCTTACTTACTTTCCCTGTGATAGAGGCTATGAAGTTGGTAAAATATGAAATTCAATTGCATAAAGAATGAACTTCGATTTACTAGTTACTACGTTGTCTTACTTACTCCTTTCGAGGAAATGGGATCTCTTGGCCACTTACAAATTGGATAGAAGAAAATGACTTTTTCAGATCTCTTATGTGTAAAAATGAAAATATCTTAGGCGTAAAAATGAAAATCTCTAGTAAAAAGACCAAAAAACCAAAAAAAATAATTGTAGGTAGCCTACAAAACCAGTTCTCCCCTCACTTTCCCTGTGGTAGAGTCTATGAAGTTGGTAAAATACGAATTGAAAATTCAATTGCATAAAGAATGAACTCTGATTTGTTAGTTACTATGTTGTCTTACTTACTGTGATAGATGCTATGAAGTTGGTAAAATATGAAATTCAATTGCATAAAGAATGAACTCTGATTTACTGGTTACTACGTTGTCTTACTTACTCTTTCGAGGAAAATGAGATCGCTTGGCCACTTACAAATTGAATAGGAGAAAATGACGTTTTTCAGATCTCTTATGTGTAAAAATGAAGGTCTTTGAGGCGTAAAAATGAAAATCTCTAGTAAAAACCATAAAACCAAAAGAAGAAAAATTGTAGGTGGCCTATAAAACCAATTCGTCCCTTTTCCTGTGATAGAGTATATGAAGTTGGTAAAATACGAATTGGAAATTCAATTGCATAAAGAATGAACTCCTATTTATTAGTTACTACGTTGTCTTACTTACTTTCCCTGTGATAGATGCTATGAAGTTGGTAAAATACGAATTGGAAAATCAATTGCATAATACTAGTTACTACGCTGTCATACTTACTTTCCCTTTGATAGAGGCTATGAAGTTGGTAAAATACGATTTGGAGGTGATTCCATTGCGTAAAGAATGAACTCCGATTTACTAGTTACTATGCTGTCTTATTTCCCCTGTGATAGAGGCTATGAAGTTGGTAAAATACGATTTGGAGGCGATTTCATTGCGTAAAGAATGAACTCCAATTTACTAGTTACTACTCCCTCCGTCGCAAATTGATTGTCATGTTTCTCTTTTTGAAAGTCAAATTGACTAATTTTTTAAGCTAAATTAAATATTTTACATTTACAACAACAACATACCCAGTATATTCCCACAAAGTGGGGTCTGGGGAGGGTGAGATGTACGCAGACCATACCTTTACCCCAGAATGAAGTAAAGAGGCTGTTTCCGATAGACCCTCGGCTCAAAGCAATCCAGGAGATATAACCATTAAACAAAACAACAGATAACACAAAACTATACTACTACAAAATAATATAAAAATCTAACTACACAAGGCACTAGCAAGTAATTGGCGCAGAAGAAACAAAAGCTACAAGCGCAGCCTTTCAACTACTAAAAGGACAACAAAACCCTGCACTCCTCCCTACAAAGAAACCAACCAACCTACTAACCTACAACCCTAATCTGAGCCTCCACACCTTCCTATCTAAGGTCATGTCCTCGGTAAGCTGCAAATGCGCCAAATCCCGCCTGATCACCTCTCTCCAATATTTCTTCGGTCTACCACGACCTCTCTTAAACCCATCCATAGCCAGCCTCTCACACCGCCGCACAGGGGCCTCTGAACCTCTCCTCATCACATGCCCAAACCATCGCAACCTCCCTTCCCGCATCTTATCTTCCACGGAAGACACTCCCACCTTCTCACGAATATCCGCATTCCTAAACCTATCCCTCCTAGTAAACCCACACATCCAGCGCAACATCCTCATCTCAGCCACCTTCATCTTCTGAACGTGAGAGTTCTTGACCGGCCAACACTCCGCCCCATACAACATAGCCGGTCTAACTGCTGCTTTGTAGAACTTGCCTTTCAGTTTGAGAGGCACCTTTTTATCACACAAGACCCCGGATGCGAGCCGCCATTTCATCCACCCTGCACCAATCCGATGGGCCACATCCTCGTTAATCTCACCATTACCCTGGATAATAGACCCAAGGTACTTGAAGCTATCTCTTTTTCGGATGACATGCGTGTCAAGCCTCACTTCCACGTCGGTCCCATATGTCACCTCACTGAACTTGCACTCCACATATTCCGTCTTGGTCCTACTCAACCTAAACCCTTTAGACTCCAGGGTCTTTCTCCAAACCTCCAATTTGTCGTTAACTCCTTCGCGGGTCTCCTCAATCAAAACTACGTCGTCCGCAAATAATCATGTTCCATAATAGTGGCTATGAAATTCTAATCATGTTCCATAAGAAATGTAATCGTTGTCATTGTATGCTGATTTATCTGCAATTGGGATAAAGTCACAACTTCCAAGTTGTTTAGTAGATCCTCATAATTTCAATCTATAGCCATTGGAAATCTAAGGATTTTATATCAATCATTTACGATACCCCAATAAGTTAAACTTTATTTCACCAAAAGAAGGACTTGCTCCGTTTCAATTTGTTTGTCTCATTTTGACTTGACACGAAGTTTAAGAAAGTAAAGAAGACTTTTGAATCTTGCGGTAGAATGTACCAAAATGCTTTTCAATCTTGTGGTCTTAAACATTCTATGTGGAAAGATGGAAACAAAGAGTTGCCAAAAAAGGAAAGAGATTTTTTTTTGGAAATGACTATAAAGGAAAGTAATACAAACAAATTGAAACGGAGGGAGTAATTACAAATCAAAGCTTCTGGTACTGTTTCCTACTCAACTAACTTGTACATGCAAATGAGGAAATAAATCACTTATTACATTTTTCCTATGCAACAAAAATGGACAGACTACGGATAACAATTTATAGATACCAGAGTCCTTTGCCATTTGTTTGATGTTGTTTTTGCTTTTGATGTGGACATGTTGAGCTATTTCTCTGTGGATCTTATCAGGAAGGAACCGAGTATGTTGAAATCTGAGTAGGTTCCTCCCTCTCCAAATCAAGGCCACTAGCATGCCAAAAATGCAGCAAGTAATAGAGGCAAGAGCTGTGGCCTGATTTCTTCTAGCAGTCTGTGAAATTCAATGGATTTCAGCAGTCTAGTCACCAATTCTTCTTTTGAATCCCAACCAAGATTATAGACTATCATTGTTGATATAATGGGTAGCAGGGTAAATAGATCTTCTTGGTTCTGTTACGGGTTTTAACGTGATCAAGTCTCAAATAAATGTAAATTTGGTATTTCATCTTAAAGAAATGTAAAACTTGTAATCAGTTTCTTTCCCTTGTTCTTGAGTTCTCTCTATGAACAAATGACTGGAATGGCATCCCATGTTTAAATTCCATGGTTTGACACCAATCTATGGAGGCAAGCTGATTTTGGTGTAGAAGTGCATATTTTGGACCTTCTGTGTAGAAATTAAAAAATTATTTGGTATAGCTGAATATGAAAGATAGAGACATATATTATTCAAAACAATCTTTTTCCTGCTGTTATTTTTCTAGTTAATACACTGACATTTCTCTTCATGCTCAGTCAAAATGATAAACCTGCCAAGTCCATACCCCTTCTTCAGGTCAAATTGCCCCTCTCCCTCTCTCTATACATAATTTGTGTGTCACACACACACACACAAAAAAAAAATCATATCAAAATAGGGAAAAGTCTCATTGTTGCATATCTTCTTTTGCGCATTCATTCAAATGGGAACCTAGCAATGTTGAAATTCCCGTCAATGCACCAAGCTTTAGACCACAAACCCTGTGAGCCGGATAGCTCTTCCCATAAAGCAGTAACAACATGATCTTTAGGGTACAGTAAGAATCCATGTATAGTCATCTTCAAGATTTCTGAATAAACGTGTGACAGAATACTATAGAATCAAATAATCAATAAGGTGAGACCAACTCTCCACCTGCTGTGCTACTGAATTTGCTGCAACTGACCTTGACCTTCAAATAACCCTAGAGTTCCTGAAGATACATTTGAGGCATGCTAGAGTTAGATTCCTGGAGACAATAGCCTAAATAGTTTGAGTTTTCTTCTTTTAGTCAGTGCTTTCATCTCCTCCTTTTATGTTGGACTATCGGCTCCTCTAACAGTCCTGGGGAGAATCTAAACTTCATAAGATAAGGCTAGAATAAGTTTGTCTACCAGATGGAATGCATCATAAAACTACATATTGAGTCAATCATCTCATGCTCCATCTTGAAATTCTTCAAGATACTTCGGGTGTGTTAATTTCATTTGTTGATATTCATTGGGTAAAAACACTTAAATGAACTAATTGCTACCCAGTTTGGTACTAAGATCCCAAGGGCACAATAATACTGGTGGAGGTTGGCATTACATTTTTACAGACTATCCAAAAAGAAATGTTTCAAAGATGACAGGGCTGCGGTGCAGTCTGTGAGTGTTAGATATTTGCTTATGCTGCAATCATGTTTTAAAGAGGACCACATAGGAGGAATGCATACTTCATTACAGTTTATGGTTTCTCTATCATTAGCATAATTTTGTCTTCAGAATGAGTTTCTTGTCGTCCATTTTTCTCCTTTCTAATCATTTTTAATTCTTTTGCGCTAGTGCGGCTTGTTTGTTATCATTATAATCGAAGATTAGCACTAAAATGTTCTGATAAGCACTCTGAATCAGTGGTTTCCGGGTAAATATCTGCCGTTATCCACTTGTGTATAGTGTTCTTGTCATGAAACTTAGGTCTTAATATTATGTCATTGCTTCTATTTGTTATTTCAGCTATCGGAGATGGGTATATACCTGAGTTCTCCGAAAACGGAGAAATTTTCAGAAGATGGTGAGAATGTTAGGGTTAGATATGGTTTATCATCAATGCAAGGATGGCGAGCAGCTATGGAAGATGCTGTGAGTAATCAGTAATGATTTCATCTACTTTAGCAAATATGTTGTAGCTTGTAAGTTCGTCGAATAAAAGAAATTATATTTTCTCATTCAATAGTTCTTTAGGGTATTTATACCATAAGGAAAATTGATTGTAATACTAAAATAGGAAACACTATTACTCTATGCTTTTCAAAGCTTTTGATGCAGGAAAAAATAAGCTTGTAGCCTGTATGCCTAAGGATAGAGTCTTTTCTGCAATTTGTAAATAAAGGATTGTTTTAGACTCCTCTTAATGCTCATATCTCTATCCATTCTTTTCATATTGAGTTATGTGATGTGTCGCGTGAAGTCACAGTCAGATCATGCATTTAGCATGTTTTTTCATCTGTTTAGGAGCAATTACAAACTACCTTTTCTTTGCTTACTTGCTCTATGAGAACTAATAAACACATTTACAAACTGGAAATTTGTGGTTGTCTGTCTACTTTGTTGTGCCCGTTAGCTACCTAAATCACTTGTTAAGACCTTCTTTGAGAGGAGGAAGAGAACCAAATGAGTGAAAAGAAATTGGAAGAATCTCTTTGCATCTTTTCTTGCACTGTGCAATTACCAGACAACTATGGCAACTCTTTGCTGCTCTAGCTGGAATTGTTTGGGTGGTGCCTCAGGATACTTTTGACCTTATATGTAGTTGGAACAGTTTAGATGGAAGAACATGTCAGAAGGAGTGGTTGAAAACTTTTCAAGCTTGCATATAGTGGACAATTTGGAAAGAGAGGAATGCAAGATGTTTTGAAGGCAAAAGCAGCTCAATTCAGAAGATCAAGAGTTCCTGCATTTTTCTTTTTAACTTTTGGTGTAAAGACCAGTTATTAGATGATTGTGAATCCCTACTAGACTTTTTGGTCTCATTGTAAGAATTACATGAGGGTTGTATTTGTAGATAGTTGGTACCAGCCCTTTTTTTTTGGCGCTGATGAATATAACGTTACCAACAACAACAATATATTCCCATAAATGGGGTCTGGGGATAATATAACATGTTACCATTTCAAAACAAAAAAAAAACGAAATTGGAAGAATCTCTCTGTAAAATGGTTAGATTATTTAAGATGTTGTTCTATAATGTGATAGTTGGGAAGGCGAGTTTACAATCCACATCCACTCAAGTTGTAATGTTTATTGTGCCTTGCATTAGTTTGATACATGGTACATGTTATTCTAGCTACTTTGGTGGTGCTTTTCGTTTGTAATGTATGCTTTTATTTTGCAGTACTTGCTCAGCCTCTGTGTTTATCAGTGTATAAGCTATGGAAAGGTTCAGCTTGATGCATGATGTACTTTATTGTGATCTGACTTTTGCCCTCATTTATTTAGCATGCAGCAATTACTGACTTGGATGCTTCCACTTCCTTTTTTGGTGTCTATGATGGTCATGGAGGTAAGTATTGCTAGATATGCATCGCTGAAATTATGCTCCCCCCACCCTTTTTTTATTAAGTTTGCCTTTCACCCTACTTTGATGTATGGCACTTTGATACTTATATCCTTGAACAGTTGAGTGATGAATATTCTTGAGTATCAGTAAGAATACTATGGTTGTGAGGCATCCAGCATAAGTAGGATGCTGTTCCATCTGACAAATGGAATTTTAATTTTCAGTAGTTGTTCATTGAGATGTATTTTCCTTCACTAGTCTAAGGCCATTGTTTGGACTTTGGACACGGGAGATACATTCTAATTTTAGATCACTATCACCATGAATATTTTGTGGGAGTGTTTGCAATTATGGGACTTGCAGCTTTCAAGTGACTTTTGTAGATCCACGCGAACTTGGTAATTCTGTTTATAAAGTCATTGCTTATTCAACCAAATTATTGTATAGAGTTTTAGCAAACAAAACAAAGGAGGATTTTCCCAAAATAATTCCTAAACCAGAAAATTCTCCACTATGATTCTCAGTACGACCGTAATTGGTATCACATAGATGCCATGCTGACCAAAAGACTTCTTAACATTTTTTTTTCATGATCTTTTTTCTTTTACAATTTGGAATTTGGACTTCAGCAGATGAAGTGGGATGAATAAACTGCAGGATAAGCTTTGTTTCTTACTCTTTTCACTGTCCTTTTCTGTTTGACCCCTTTCATGAACAACACAAACAGATGCATCCTGATTTCCAAATTAACCTTTCAGGCCTTCTTCTTAGGGCTATTCCTGCTGTGAGCAGTAAAAATTGTGATCTTTGGTGGAAGGTTGTGGGTTTCAAGTGGGACTTTTTGGGCTGTGTAAGTGATTTTGAGAATACATGTTAGACAACAATAGTTTGACCTGAGTGTATAAATAATATTTATTTTCTTAAGCTTGATATACCCATTCAAATTGTGTAAGCCACTCTAAATGAATGATTCATGATATGACATCTATCCTCTTCACGTCTTCAGTAAAACAGTGATACCTCTCATTTAATAGTATATCCTAGTGATACATTTCTTCTTTGTGCTAGCATATGATTATCTTTTATGCTTTGGATGAATTACATTGCTTATGATGTTGAAGATATCCTGCATGTTTGGGATACTTTGACATGAATCTGCTGATGGTTGATGTTTCTTGTTGTGATATTCCTTTGGTGAGAATGGCATTTGTACATTTAGAGGTGTTCAGATTGTTAATGATGCTCAGCGGCATATTTTATGTACTTCCCATCTAAATTTACTGTTTTCTGGTCCCTATTTGTTTATGTTATGGTGTACGAGTAGTTTTGGTTTGTATGTAGTTGAAGTATATCTGATTTAGAATAGTCGAGGTTCATTTGCTGGCTAGAGTTCAGGGGAGAAGCTTCCCTAGCCCTGAAATTTCCTTTTCAACCATGATTGTTAGGCACTTAAATTCATGTAACTTTTGATGCTCTAGAAAGATAAGTAGGCTAGTAATGTGCATTGTTAAAGATGTCTTGCATAACCAATATGCTACCTTTGTGATATGTGGAATAACTGAATCACTTCAGGTAAAGTTGTTGCTAAATTTTGTGCCAAGTTTCTACATCAACAAGTCCTCAAGCATGAAGCATATGTGCAAGGAGATATTGGAACTTCAGTCCAGAAAGCCTTTTTCAGGTGATTTCTTGAAGTTTTAGTTGTATAACTGGATAATTAATATTCTGTATGTACTCTGTCTTATCTTTTAGCATCAATTACCGAGTTTCCATATATGTGTAAATTTTGATGTGAACCTTATTCAAGACTTTCAGTTTGCTTTTTGTCTTTATATTCTGGTAGGCGAAAATGAAAATGATTAAAATGATGTATGCCTACTTGGATAGATGTTGAATTATCTCTGCCTGTGTGCTTAAATTAATATCTTGTTGCTGATAGATGACACCTATTTGACTGCATCTGCGTTTTAGTCCTTATGTTCTTTTTATGACTCCTGAGACTTAATTTCTTTTATTGGTTCTCCAAAGGTGTTTATCAGCTGTTGTGTCACATCCTCAATATTAGGATAGAAAATTCTCTGTTGCATTAAGTTGTATTACTTCGACAAAAAGTGACAAGGAACAAAAGTGAAAGCTTTAAAGCAATAAGCTGTAAAGCCCGCAGGGACATGTGATGTGTGGGCTAGGCGCACGTCAAGGGTTCGAACCCTGCTACAGACAGAGACCTGGTATTTAAGTGGAGAAGAATAGAGGGGCAGACCAATTATCTCCCGAGTTTCGAATTTTGTGCCACTGGCCCTCGAGATTTCTCAGTTATTAAAAAAAAGGAAAGTAACAAGGTTAGGCGTGGGCTCATTCACCTCCTTACTTAAATCATGGATCGTATGCTCTGTTAAAAAAAACTGTTGATCATATGATATCCACAACATATTGTCCCAATCTCCTTCACCCTTCACCCCCTGTATTCTGCACAACAATAAGTTTTAAGCATGAAAATCTTCAAGTATATTTAGACTAATCAGTTTATTTAGATTAACACTATTTGATGAGCAGGGGAAACTCTACTCCTTCGAGAAAAAAGCGGCCGCCTTAGGCCCCCAAATTTGAGGGGCCTCATTTTTTTCTTAAGCAATAATAGATTATTGATTTTTTATAAAAAAATATTAAATATAATTTGTAGAAAAAATAAACTTTTTATATAAAACAAAAAAATTATTAGAAGAAGTTTGATATATCTAGAGTACTATATCTCAAGAAAGATTAAATGCATTGGTTATAAATATTATTAATTAAAAAAATTATTAGAAAAAATAGATTATAAAAAAATAATTAACAACTTTGCATCTTAAGAAATTTAAAAAGTTGACTTTATAAAAAAAAAATTATTTTTTCTTAAAAATTTAAGGCCTCCATTTAATTTTCGCTTTAGGCCACGAATATGCTTGAGTCGCCCCTGTTGATGAGATTGGCAGAACAACAAGCTCCAACTACTTTATCTCTACCCCTTCTTTCTTTTCGTTTCTACTCTTTTACGTTTCTCCCCCTTGGTGTTTTTCTCATTTACCTGTTCTAGATTGTTGCTATAGTCAAGATAGAGGAAGAACTCTCCCTTCTCTCTTATAATATGGAAATGTGAATTGTAAATACCAGACGAGATAGGACTGATGAACTGACAAAGCAGCAAAGATTCAACCTACTAAGTAAGCTTGACCTAATATATGGCGAAATAAAGTAGAAAGAAAGTAGATTCTGCACGTGGTAAATGAAAACACAAATTGCTCTCAGGCACGGTTTCCAAGGACCTTCTCTCTCCTACTTTCTAGGACTGTAGAAGCATCTTTCCTCCGGTGCCGATCACTGGAATCAGACCCTTCTTTCTTAATCAATCAATTTTCACCCACTGTGATTATTGCTTCAATCCTTACAAAATCCTGATCGATCGGTAACATGGCAGACAACATAATTTATTTCAATGCGGATTCAAATCATTCGACATCACCAGATGGAACTCGTGTAACACAACATGGTTCGACTGGGTAGAGAGAAGTAGAAATAGGATGAGAAGGATAACTCTGAGCAGGAAAGTGATGGAGTGGATCTGCCAGACTCTCAAAGAAGCTTCTAAGGACAACAATAATCTGGTGAGAAGATGGAAGACAAGAGACAAAGAGTCGGAGTTTTATGGTACCAGAAAGTACAATGTACACTGAAGGTATATGAGCTTCTTGTCCCTCTTAGGAGAATCCAGAGAAGTAATTATAGTCCCTGAGATAGCCATAAATGCGGGTTGGAGAGATATTGCCCTCAAGATTGACAACTTCATTAATAACCCTCCGCAATAGAGGTTTAAACAACTTCCCAAAATTAACTACTCCGTACGCCAAGGTGGTTGAAAGCAGTAAATGGCAACAACAGCACCACAGTGTTGGCCAAGTTGATGAGAAGGGCCCACTAGGGAGAAGTATCACTGGGTTCTTTGGAAGATCTGAGAACCCTACACTAGCAGATGTTAGAAGATGGGCTACCTCAACCTGAAAGAGTGCCTTTGGGGTTAACATTTACGAAATGGCAGGACATCTTTTCCTCTTCGAATTCCCTAATAGGCATATGGCAGAGCAGATTCTGCAAGGAGAATGGATGTGGAAAAACATTAAGGTCCAACTACAGTGGTGGAATCCTCTTGTTGGATGTTCACCTTCTCAACAGAGACGAAATTCAACATGGATCAGGGCAATGGGTCTACCTTTGCACTTGTACAGTCACGGCAGAGACGGCGGAGGGGAGTGGAACCCTAGAAGCCGGCTTTGCACAGAGGTCTCTCCAGGGTTCAAGGAGGTCGCAGGTTAAATAACCAGAGGACAAAAGCCTCTTTTGAAGTCATTAAAAATATCGCACAACTGACAGCTGTTGACTGGTCAACACATGTAGCATCAGTGATTTTTAAAAAAATAGCTCACGTGAGGGGCATGTGAGCTTTTTAAACCAAGAGGAGGTGCAACGGGGCCGGTCCAACTTTGGGCCTATTCAGAAGACTTCTGAATTAAATAACAAGTTGGCCCAATCCAACTTAGAGATGCATATTGACGAGCTTTGGGAGGAAATCACGAAACTGAGAACAGATCCTCCGGAGAATGCAAGTGACAAAAGAACAGAGAACCTCCAAACCATCGATTTATCCTCAGATGTAGCAGAATTCATAAACAGTGTGAATAACATAGAGATGGGCAGAGAACAAACAGAGGGGGAATTAGGGTTGGAGAAAAAAAGGGGGGTGGATAATTGCAAGGAACAACAGATTACAATCAGTAATTCAAACATGGGTGGAGATATTTGGGAGGTGGAAGATGCTATTCCAATTGCGACAGAGCATGCGTCACAAATCATTGAGAAGGGGAAGTTTATATCAACTTGGGTGCGTCAAAACATCATTAAGCTGGGCAAGATGTTAGGAGCCGACTTTAAAGGTAATGAAGAGGAAGCCCTGGAGCTACTCATGCAAATAGATGCATGTAGACAGGCCAGGAAATCGGAGGCACCTTCGGATATCAGGAGAACCAGATTTAAAGGCACAAATGAATTAAAAAACCTGATCTCTTTTGATGTTAAGTTCAAAAACAGTGAGGGAAGGAGTAAGGGGAAAGGGTGCAATCAGATTGAGATATGAAGCTCAATTTGATGTCTTGGAATGTTAGGGGATTTAATGATGGGGGGAAGAGGAGGGTGGTGAAGAATTGCATAGAAAAGTGGTGGCTGGATATTATTTGTCTACAGGAAACCAAGTTACAGGGAAGCATCCAAGAGATAATAAAACAAATATGGGGGGTAGATGGATCAAATACTCTTGTCTAGAAGCAAGTGGTACAAGAGGAGGGATTATAATGTTATGGGATAGTAGAATTTGAAAGGGGGAGATACTTCAAACAGGAGTTCACACCCTAACATGCAGATTTGAAGCCTTGCTCCAGAATTTCAACTGTCATATAACAGGGGTTTACGCACCAAATTGCAAGGTAGAAAGAAGAGAAGTGTGGGATGAATTAGGGGATGTTAGAGGTTTAATGGAAGGTCCATGGGCAGTATGCGGGGACTTCAATGTGTGTAGGTTCCGTTCAGAGAAAAGGAGCTGCCAGAGAAGATCCACTGCCATGATAGAATTTTCAGACACACTAGAGGATCTAGAACTGATTGATTTGCCACTAGAGGGGGGTACCTTCACTTGGTTCAAAGGAGACACACACACTACAACTTCCAGAATAGACAGAATCTTGTTTACTTCAGAGTGGAGTGAACAATTCAGCAAGGTGAAGCAGACTGCAGTTCAGAGACTGACATCTGATCATGTACTTATAGCACTACAATGTGGTCCTTGGGATCAAAACAAGTCATATTTCAAGTTCGAAAATTGGTGGCTAAACACAGAAGGCTTCACAGACAGAGTCAGCTCATGGTGGAACTCCTTTGCATTCCATGGGAAACCAGATTATATACTAGCTTGCAAGCTAAGAGCCCTGAAAGGAAAGCTTAAGGAATGGAGCAGAGAAGAGAAAGGTAATTTGCAGATCCAAAGAACCAACTTGCTTAATAAAATGGCAAGTCTGGATTCCTTACTGGAGATCAAAGCTCTAACAGAAGATGAGGCAGCTTTGAAGGCATCAACTTTCCTGGAGTATGAAGAATTAATCAAGAATGAGGAAATAGCTTGGAGACAAAGGTCCAGAGTTTTGTGGCTGAAAGAAGGTGACAACAACACTAAGTTTTTCCATAACTCAGCCAATGCTCACAAGAGAAGCAATTGCATTGACCAACTAGAAGTCCAAGGGGAAACAATGAAAGAACCAGGAAGAATTAAAGAGGAAATAATCCAGTTTTACAAGAAGCTGAACACAGAGACAGAAAGATGGAGACCAACAGGGAATATGACAAACTGCCCTATAATTTCAGAAACAGAAAAGACACAGTTGCAAGCTAAGTTTGAGGAATAGGAGGTGCACAACTGTTTGAAGAAATGTGCTGTAGATAAGGCTCCTGGACCAGATGGTTACACCATGGGTTTCTACATCAAATGTTGGGATGTGATAAAGTATGATATCATGGAAGCCTTTCACAACTTCTATGAACAAGAAATGTTTGAAAAAAGCTTCAATGCCACTTACATTGCTTTGATTCCAAAGAAGAAAGGGGCTAAGGAGCTAAAAGATTTCAGACCAATAAGCTTGATAGGAAGCTTCCATAAGTTATTGTCCCAGGTGCTGACTGAAAGGGTCAAGGGGGTAATGGACAAGTTGGTAGATTCACAGCAGATGGCATTTATTAAAGGGAGGCAGACCATGGATACTGTGTTGATAGCAAATGAGGCAGTGGACTCCAGATTGACACAAAAGAAACCAGGAATTTTATGCAAATTGGATATTGAAAAAGCCTATGACCATGTGAACTGGGGATTCATGCTAAACACCCTCAGAAGAATGGGATTTGGTGAGAAGTGGATTAATTGGATAAGCTACTGCATCTCCACAGTGAAGTTCTCTGTTATAATTAATGGTGCACCTGAAGGGTTCTTTGCAGCACAAAGGGGAATAAGACAAGGAGATCCCTTACCCCCCTTTCTTTTCATACTTGCCATGGAGGGTCTTAATAATATGATAAAGACAGCAAAAGTCAGTCGATGGATCTCTGGTTTTGAGGTGGCTACCAATAGTGCAAACAACCTGGAAGTGACACACTTGCAATATGCTGATGATACTTTGATTTTTTGTGATGCAGAGGAGGAACAACTAAAGTACTTAAGAGTTATATTGGTACTCTTTGAAGGAATATCAGGATTGCATATCAACTGGGGTAAGAGTCATATATACCGCATCAATACAGTCCCAAATATAGAGTATCTGGCCTCAATACTGGGAGGTGAGGTGGGTGCTCTTCCTTCTGTATATTTAGGGATGCCACTGGGGGCTAAATCAAAATCAAAAGAAATCTGGGAGAATGTTTTGGAGAAATGTGAAAGAAAGTTGTCCAGATGGAAAGCACAATATCTATCTCTCGGAGGTAGACCTACTTTGGTCAATGCTGTTCTTGATGCACTCCCAACATATATGCTGACCTTATTCCCCTTCCCAGCAAGTGTGGTACAAAGGTTGGATAAGATCAGAAGGTCTTTTTTCTGGGAAGGTAACAAAACCAGGAAAGGGTTTCACCTTGTAAAGTGGAAAGTTCTCATAACCAGTAAAAAGCAAGGAGGCTTGGGTATCAAAAACTTGAAGAATCAGAGCAAAACATTGAAATTGAAGTGGCTGTGGAGATATGCTCAAGAGTCACAAACCTTGTGGAAAAAGGTGATTGGGCTGAAGTATGGGGAGATGAATGGTTGGGTTACCAAGGAAGCAACCAATCCCTATGGAGTAACTGTTTGGAGGTCAATCAGGAATTGGTGGCCTATAATGCAAAACCACACTGTCATCAAAGTCTTTGATGGCAACAAAACTGTCTTCTGGAAAGACAGATGGTTAGGCAATAGGAGTCTTACAGAGATGTTCCCAGACTTGTTTGATCTTGCTCTCAACAACAAGACAAAACTGTGGCTGAAATGTGGTCTCCACAAGGTTGGGATTTAAGTTTCAGGAGGAACTTGAATGATTGGGAAATTTCAAGAATGGTTGAACTCTTTAAAGCTCTTGAATCATTTGAAGGTGTTAAAGATGGGAGGGACATACTTTGGTGGAATGAAAACAGTAAAGGGACTTACAGGGTCAGCTTTGGATACAAACTATTAAACAGAACAATGCCACAGGCCAGTAGGTGGCCATGGAAACAAATATGGAAAGCCAGAACACCCCTGAAGGTGGCAGGCTTCTCATGGTTGTTAGCAAAGGAGGCTGTGTTAACACACGAAAATTTAAGGAAGAGGAATATAATTTGAGTCACACATTGCTGTTTGTGTGGAGAGGCAGCTGAGACAGTGGGACATTTATTTTGCACTGCAGAATCACTTGCCAACTATGGAAGATTTTCATCAATCTCAGAGGCATACAGTGGGTAATGCCTAGCAAGATTGTTGACACTCTATCTAATTGGGAGGAAGCAGGGAGAGGAGCAAAGAACATGAGCTATTGGAGAACTATTCCAGCTTGTATTTGGTGGACTGTCTGGAAGGAGAGAAATGCTAGAAGTTTTGAAGATAGAAGCAGAACACTTCAGAAGATCAAGACAGATTGTATTTTGCTTTTATGTTTTTGGTGTACAAAGAGCTCCCATGTAGAGGCTGAAGATATACTAGAAGTTTTAGAATCTTACTAGGTTGGGGAGCCTCTTCTTTTACCCTATTTTCTTTTAACTAGATACTCATTTTGTAAAGGGGTTTATGCACTACCTAAGTGCTGGTTTATAATACAAATGTTACCTTCTCAAAAAAAAAATTATATGGCGAAATAAAAAGTAGATTGGATTGATTGTTTCATCCATAATGGATCCAAACTTGTTCTCCTGTACAGATACAATTGTTTGGCTGGCTAGGGTGGGTTCCATCAGAAATTGGAGGGTTTTGAAATTTTCTATTGCATTATCTGAAGAAACCAAGAGAAGATTGGGTTTCTTAGGTACATGTTAGGTTGAATGATTCAATCTTCGGACGGGTGAGATTGGTGCAGTCGTGGAATGGACAATAAGGGGATGGTGACCGCTGATTAAACTCAAACTTGGCGGTGTATTATGGAGTATGAGGAAGAATTGTAATCCATAGGTTATTGTCAGGACTCAGTTGTGATGATTAAGTTGGCTACTGTAATTTGCACTGACCAATTTTTAAATTTAATTAGTTCCCGTGTCTTAAATTTCCACACTGTAAAGGAGGCTAACGATTCTTTTGTTTCTGCATTTCATATTCTTGTACCTATGCATCTACTTGATGCTCTTTTGGTAATGAAACTTCTTACTTCATAGAAAAAAAAGGACGGCGGCGGTGGTTGGAATTGGAGTTTCGATCAATTGGAGTTTGAAAGATGGAAGGTTTGGTGGCTATAGGATAGAGTTTAGTGGCATAGGAGGAGGGTAGTGTTGTCTGGTGCAAAAGATCTAGAGGAAGAGGCCAAAAAAAGGAATCAGAAGAGATGAGAAAAGATTTTCTTTAACCTTCAATTCTCTGCAGTGAACTTATTTCTTGTTTGTTTATCATTTCAGTCTGTCCAAGAAAGAAAAATAAGAGGACTTAAGTTAAATTTGACAGAAAATTAACTAAGGAAGATTATAATGTGTGTAAATTCAGTGTCAGAACACAGTTTTAAGGGAAGACTCCACATGCTATAATGATACAGGTTCTGACTCAAAATTATAGAAAAACCTTTTGCATGATATAGAAGCGTTTTTAGAGAGGAAAGAGCACGATAAAGTATAAGACTGATTAGCTGACGGAAGAAGCAATAAGTAAGGCAGAAAGAAATTGATAATCTTCCCATATCGATTCGGAAGTCGATAACTTCTTATCCCTCTGTTCCCCTGCCCCGTAACCATGCAAAAGCCCCGTAACCATGCAAAAGAGAAACAAAGAAATAAGTTCTAGTTCGTTATATGCTACTCCCTCCGGTCCAAAATAATTAATGTTTTAGCCTCTAAATGTTGATCCAAAATAGTTGATGTTTCACAAAACCCAGAAGGTATTTAATTCTTTTGCCCAAATTTGCCCTCGACACATTCCTAGTTCAATGATAATTATGTCAGCCTAAAAAGAAAAGGAAATCATAATTAAGGGTATTTTAGTCAAAACCCCTTTTAGTTTTTAGGAATAAGTGAATTCCTTAATTCATGTGCTCAAGCCTAAAACATCAATTATTTTGGACTGGTGGGAGTAGTATGTAAAATCTCAATTTCTTGCTTGTGCGCATGTTTGACATAAAGAACAGAGGGGCAACTTACAAGAAAAGAGAATTGAGAAGAAGTGTTAGGAAGGAAATGGTGTTTCTTAGGATGATATCAAGTATCAACTTCCCAGACTGCTGTCAACCGATTTATATCTGATACCCCTATGAATTCAGCTTGACTAACCTCCCACCGGAGCTCTTTTGGTATGAGACGCTTTGAAGTTGTAACTGAATGAAGATCCAAGTCATACTTAATTTCTTTGCATTGTGAGATCACTAATTTCTTTTATGCTGCTAAGCTGTGTGTTGAAAGATTTTGTTTTGTTGTTGGTGCAGAATGGATGAGATGATGCGTGGTCAGAGAGGATGGAGGGAGCTGGCTGCGCTAGGGGATAGATTAAACAGGTTTTCGGGTATGATGGAGGGTCTTATATGGTCTCCAAGAAATGGTGATGGAAATGGAAATACTGATGACTGGGCGTTTGAGGAGGTATATGCTGTGCAGATAACACTGAGTTAAAAAGAAATTGGGATAGAATGTAATTTATTGATGTCTTTTTGTTTTATAGTTGACATATATATTTTTTAAATTGACGCTTGGGGATATAATCAAGGAAACGTAATTTTCATTTCTTTGAAACAATGGGAGGCGGGAGCTACCTGCATATTGCCATTGTTGTGCTCATTGCTTGATTGGTTTATGGCTGTGTGTTTGCTGTTATCAGGGTCCTCACTCTGATTTTCCTGGACCAACTTCTGGATGTACGTCTTGTGTTGCAATCATTAGAGAGAACCAACTCATTGTTGCGAATGCTGGTGATTCTCGCTGTGTGATTTCACGGAAGGGCCAGGTGGGATGCTATTGTCCTGTTAATTACTGTCTTTCTTGCCCTCTTATACTTTCTCCTTGGTAGATCTTTTATAACTATAGTCGTGTTACGACATGGCAGCTCAGCATGCCATGACACTGAACTTGCTAGGGCTGGGTCATAGTGTTAAATGTGGGCTTTTGTTGTTGCAATAATTTTATAGGTTAAACATTTATGGTTTAGTATGAAGCTTTAAAATGAATATTCATGTGTCTTTTGTGCAGGCTTATAATCTATCAAGGGATCACAAGCCTGATCTTGAGGTTGAAAGAGAGAGAATTTTGAAAGCAGGTGGTTTCATCCATGCAGGGCGTGTTAATGGCAGCTTAAATCTTGCAAGAGCTATAGGTATTATGTGATTTTATTCGTGAACCTTTATTAATCTGCTTAAACGCTAGACAACGGAAATACAGTTTGCAACGTCAGTAATGGAACAAGATAAAAGATGTAATTAGGATTAGAGGCGGATCCATGATTTAAGCTTTATGGGTTCAACTTTTAAGATTCTTAGTGTTGAGCTCAATGTATTTTTAAAGTTATGGGTTCATATCTACAATTTGTTTCATTTTTTGTGAATTTTTACACATAAATTTATGCCCCGCGACGGAAGTACCTGGTTCAGATGAACCGATACTAATACTCTACATACGCCTCTGATTAGGATTCATTTTCTAAGTGGCAAATTCAGAATTTTAACTTTTAGCTATGTAAGAATAGTATCTATTGGATGAGATAGTTAGCATATATCAACTTTATTGCAGGTGACATGGAATTCAAGCAGAATAAGTTTTTGCCAGCTGAGAAGCAAATTGTTACAGCTGATCCAGATATAAACATTGTATGTTCCTTCAGGCTCTTCATAAATCGTGCAATCTCTTCTTATCATATTGTTAAGACATCTATTCTCTGAGAAGTTGTAATGCTATTAGATGGTGCATAATATTCTTTGTTCCGTGTGTAAAACTGTGTCTATTTTCGTGTGTTGGTCATTTAGAGAGAGTTTCTTTCCTTTTGAAAAAGTTGTCTTTGAATGACCAAACACTGAGAAATAAAATCTGTCTTTGAATGGCCAAACACTCTGAAATAGCAATCAGTGGTAAATCATGCTCGCATTTTGGAAGTTTAAAATGACCAAGTGTCAATCCAACAATCACTGGTTGCTCAAACTTATTGTGAACTTTCTCTAAGATACTCTTATCTGTTGATCAAATTTCATCATCCTGCTGTTGCAGTAATTATATTCAGCTCAGTTGTTAATATCCATGTGATGAGAATAGACGGCATAGTTCATAAGGTTCAAAAGAGGAATTGAATGCAATGAATGTCCAGGAAGATTGTTTGATCTAATGTAGGGTGTCAAATGGGTGGGTTGGGCTGAATTTGGGCAGGTCAAAATGGACCGAGTTAATAAATGGGCCAGTCAATAACGTGTCCATAGGTTGCTTGGGCTGAGGTGGACTGGGTCAAGACTGGTTATAAACAATGGCTCATTGTCCAACCTGCCCAACTTTTACCCGGTTTTAATTTCTTTGTTTGTTTAATTAATGAACAAAACTAAATATAACCTCTTTTTTTTCTCTGTATTATACCTATACCATATATAACATGTGTAACCAAAAGAAAAAATCTTTAAATGTTTTGACAAGGTTTTTCATGGGTCAATTTGCGTTGCATGCTTAGCTCAAATCGGCCCAACTTTAGATGGATGTATTTATTTATTTTTGGGGGAGGGGGGGTGGGGGGGGACTCAATATGGGCTGAATATGTAAATAGGTGGTCATTAACCCAACCAAATTTGGGCGGGTTATAGGCGGGTCATATTTTCATAGGCTATATTGCCACCCTAATGTTTGATGTGCAGCCTACTACGACCCTCCAGAACTGAGTTCATTTAACTTTTGAAGCTTCTTTCTATTTTCAATTTGTTGTGGAAGTGTTAGTCTAGTAGTATAGAGGTTTAAAATACTGGTATAAGTCAGGTGTATATGTGATTCTAGTAATATCTGTGAGTCTCCGGTGATCTCTATTGGGGCCTTATTCTATTGGAGTTGTGTGTTTCTAATTAAGAATGTCTTTCTTGCAGCTATCTGATGGAATGGAAGCCTAGGATGTATGGTTAAGAGTTAGTTTTTTTTGTTCTCAACACCATCGTTATTCTTGAATTTATGAATAAACCTTGAAGCTCCCTTGATCGAAAAATAAACCTTGAAGGCCCAACTATTCTGTAACTCTTTTGGACAGCGCAGCAGTTATTCCATACCAACTTAGCTGCTAGGCACTGCCATTGGCATAACAAAAGTCCAGAAGAATAAAGCCGCAGACCTGCTTCGTTTAATTCATGGTATTGGGAAATGTTAGATCTAGTCTAATTTTACACGAGGAAAACCCCACACTTGTCCAATGTCAATAATTGGAGACCGAGTATCTAGTGGAGGCAGCACCAGTAAGGTTCCTGCTTATGCCTTCATGAGAATCAAGCTAATCTCTGATTTGGAATGTGCTAGTGAAAACCGAAATCCGAATTACAGCTCATAGCTAAGGTTTATCAGTTGATTGATATTGCGTCTTTTCAAAATAATTTTCCCGCTACATATTATGCTGTTGAACAACTTTTTATCAATATCGCACTCTATAGTAAATATGACACTCAAGGTATTAATAAAGCATATCCATTTTGTCAATCAAAGATAAATTTTCACCATGTAAATCTGTTGCATTAAAAATTCCAACGGATCGGCTTTGTTTGGTATCTTGTTTAGTGGTGTTACAATTAACTTTATGATTTGGATGGAAGGGAAAATATTTCTATCAACTGCTGAAAAATCAGAATTTCTTTTCTTATCAACTTTGAATTGTGAAATAGTATTAATGCTGCATTGCTTTTTTCTCAATCCCCTATATTTCTATACAACATATTCTTACATTTTTTTGTTTTCTATTTAGGTTGATTTGTGCGATGATGATGATTTTATTGTCCTAGCCTGTGATGGTGTATGGTATGCTTTCTAGACTCTTTGTTTCAATTTGCAAAATTCACTAGGCAATAAGACTACAACAAAGAAGAATACATATAGGCAGGAAATTTTAGATCATTTCAAATTGGAAGAATATAAGAGTCTATCTTGAAGTGGGGGAGAATTAGTGGTCAATGAAGTAGGAGAGAATCATGAGGTCTCAGGTTCAAATACCAGAGGAGGGAAAGGAAAAAATCACCATCACTAGGTGATTTTTCCCCATCTACTTAAGCTTTGGTGGGTAGAGTTATACGGTATTTGCAATGGTGGAAGGTAGCAGGTACCCAGTGGAATAATTGAGGTGTGGTCCCGATACCATATTATTAAAAAAAGTTTAAGTTACATAAAATACTTAAAAAGTAATGTTAGTATCAATTTATTCTAAAAAAAGAACTGAAGTATCAATGAGACAACAATCAATTTTTCTTAATGAGTAGGATGACTAACTTGTTACTTTATTTCTTTTTGCCATGAGGTTTCTTGTTCTCTGTACTTCTCTTCTTAATAAAAAGTGAACAAGGAGTAATCCTTTTTGAGAAAAAGTTACGATTCTTAGAACATGTTATTGATGGGTAAATGAGATTGTAAAAATTAAACAATTTTTAGATATGGAAAGATAACATTCTTTTTGGCAAGTAAAAAAAGGAAAAGAGTCGTACAAATAGTGACCAGTAGCAAGTATTTTGCTTGCTAATTTCATGTTTTTTAATTTGAAATTTCGGTTGCACATCTTTTAATTTTTTATTTTTATTTACTTTTACTTTTTACCATGTTTTTAGTCCTTTCTTGTTCTAATGGGTTTTCCATTTTCCCATCATTCTTAAAACATCTCCGCTTGCTTTTTTGCGTTCCTCTTTTCTTCTTGTTCTTGAATATTTTGGTTCTATATTTTCTTTTTGTTGTAATTTCTATCTTTTTCATATTCCCCCCCATTTATGTTCTTTGTCGAAGTTTCTTTCCCATGTTTCTTTGGGATTTAGTTTTTGAACTTGAAAAGAAATTAAACTTTTGGGTTGGAGGATAAACCCATTTTTTGTGGTAGTTGTGGGGTGAGAAATACATATCAAAACAAATAACTGAAGATTTTCTCACATAGAATAATTAACTTCATAGATGATATTCTGTTACTTATCAATTTATTCCGCTGTTAAAGCAAGTATTGCATTGCATTAGATAGAATTATTGACTAGTTATCCTATGCGGGACGCCGAGTACCACGCTCTGGATAGCCATTTGAAATTTAAGCTATAATTACCTCATTACAATCTATTCTAGAGAGTAGACCGGCTTAATCCCTCCAGATGTTTTAAGAAGGCGAAGTTAAGGCATGCCCACTGCTAGCTTTTGAAGATAGAAGCAATTCTTTACAGACTATTAAGATGGAACTGTATTCTTTTGTTTCATTTCTGGTGTATGCTTTGTAGAGGAGGCAGAATCTATAGTAGACTTGCTGTAATCTTAGGAGGACATAGCTGGATTTCTGTTTCCTGTAAATATGGATTGGCACTACCCAAGTGCTACTTTTGTTTATATTAATATATATATATACACGTTATCTTCCTCAAAAATGTGTATTCAAGATTTTAACAATACTTATCTTGGTTCTCATTTTTCAATTGTTCCTGTGATTTTTCTTCTCATTTACCACTTTTACATTGCTTCAAAGTTCTTTGTTCTATTGTCAGAAACTAATTTAGAAATTTTGGGTTGATACTTGCTATAAATCCGATTATCACGTGGCCTTCTCTTGTTTTTCAGGGATTGCATGTCTAGCCAGCAGTTAGTGGACTTTATACATGAGCAGCTCAACTCGGTTAGTCTGATAGACGATGCTTCTGTATCATTAAGTTTAATTATTGCTCAAGTACAAAATTCAAATATGGATCGGATTAGATGGTTACTCTTTTTTCTTAAAGCCATTTTGCCAGCCCTATGATTGGACCTAAGAGGTTTGATTCTTGTAGGAAAGCAAACTTTCTGCAGTATGTGAGAGAGTTCTTGATAGGTGTTTGGCACCCACTGCTGGAGGTGAAGGATGCGACAACATGACCATGATTTTAGTACAAATCAAAAAACCTATCCCCGCCGGGGCTTCTCCGGTTGATGAACCATTGGCTTCTCCAGGTGATGAGCTGTCAGCTTCGAGTGAGAAGCTTCCTGCTTCAGATGATGTAAACGCTGAATCGGCTTCTCCAGGTGATGAGCCGTCAGCTTCTAGTGAGAAACTCCCTGGTGAATCAAAACCAGCAGAGTGTGGATCAAGTTCATAGTCACAGTCACAGATACCCCTCTTATTGAATCTGGAACTTTTCGAAAGTCTCATCTGCAGTTGTAAAGGATTGTTTTTGAGCTACAAGGATCAACTGCTGAAAAAATTATAGCTTTTACTGCTGCTGGTTGTATATGTTCTTTTTGTATTTGTACTATAATTACTCTTTGGATGACATGTATAGATAGATGACTTGACCAGATGTTCTAGACATAAAAAGTAAAAGCCAAAAAAATTGTTACAAATTGATGACATCCCTTCTCTTTTGTTTTCACAAAAAACTATATAACCCTTCATCCCTTTGTTTTTGGAAGTTGTTTCGACTCTTAGGATTGAAATGATAACCTCCTTGAAAGTTATTGACTTCTTAGTTCTTATAATGCTTTGTACTGTTCTTTCGTTGAATCGAAGGTATATCAGAACGTACACTCTACCTTCTCTAAACTCATTTTGTAGGATTGCACTAGATATAATGTTTTGAATTATGTTCAGAAAAGTTGATTAGAAAAAAACAAATAACAATGATATTATAATCTGATACCCATTGAGGTCCGGAGAGGGTGGGATAGATCTCAGTATCTTACCACATCTTGTGAGAAAAGTTATTTCCGATAGATCCTCGACTTAAGAAAAACGTTTTTCAGTAAAGTTTTGAAAAAAATAAGTGCAAGAAAAAAAGGAAAAGGCTATGAGAGAAATCCCTTTAACATTTTTAATTTTGTTGAAATTTGAATTCTGATCTCTTGTGATTTTGTTCTACGCGTCGATCACGAGACCAAAAAACAATCTCAATTTTTTTCTTAACTAAATATACATTCTAAACACCCTAATTATTTGCGAAAATTATTTTTTACTCAAATCTTCTTTTGTGATTGATTATTTGGTGGAGACATCACCTGAAAATTATTTTTTCCTCAAATATTTGATTTTTGTAAATAAATATTTTCTTAAAAAATTATACAATGCATATTATTTCTAATACACCAAATCAAATAATACATAAAAAAAATCTCAATATAACTATGCAAGCATAACTAATACACCATATTTTGCACCTTCCATTTTCAATTGACTTATGTACAGAAACCGATTGAGAACATGTTTTGTGTTGGGTTAGATTGGAATTTTGTGTGGACCAATAAATAATGCTACGTGTTTAAATAAAATTTAATTAAATATCATATAATTGTAACGTTAAAGAAGGAGTAATTTTAAGCTTGAAAATAACATTAAAAGCAAATTTGATCCAAGAGGTAAAAGAAAAACATTTTGAATCATTTTTAATACGTTGAGGACATTTTTTAATAGATGAAAGAAGAGCGCAAATTTTATCTAATAGGTGAAAGAAGAGTGCTTTTGAGTCAATCCTAATACGTCAAGAGGATTTTTGAACCTTTTCCATATAAAATATAATTGAGGCACAATTAAAAACTAAATATCCAAATTTCTTTTAGTAACCAATTGTTTTTTTTCATTGCCCCCCCCCCCCCCCCCAACCAAAATCAGAAAATACACGTGGAAAATCTTATTAGCTTAGTTAGTTGATTATCTAAATTTTTTACGTTGTTACGAGAATTCAGTTCCTCACCTTGTAATTCCCTATCTCATTTCCTCTTTCCCGAACCCTTAATATATATATTTATTTATTTTAAAAAAAGTCAGAAAATACACGTGGCGGAAGGTCTATAGATCATCAGAAAAAAAGTCCAAAAACATAAGCCCATTACTGATGGCCCAATACTAAGCCCATCTTCAACTATATAACCAGAAACATTCACACTCAAAAAAACCTAATCGCAAAATAGAGGCCAAGTGTATTTGAACAACTTCATCTTCTTCACGGCTTCCAACCGAAGATGAAGGTTTGCTCAATAATCCAAAATTTTCACCTCCATTGTGTGTATTTTTCAGTGTAATAATGCAACTGATTTTATGTTTTTGTGGTTTTTTTTGTAGTTCAACATTGCAAATCCGACCACTGGATGCCAGAAAAAGCTCGAAATCGACGATGATCAGAAACTGTAAGAACAATATGTGTTTTAGTGATGTGTTTTTTATTGAGACGCAATTGATCAGAATTCATTGTCATTGTATGTTCGTGACTTTTTCATATTAGCAGGATCACTATAACTGATCTGTGTGAGATTCTTAATAACGAAAATGTTTGTGTAACTATAAGAATAATATAGTGTTTTAGTGCTGATTTTTTTCTTCAATTTTGCTTACTTTATTATTGAGACTTACTTGATCAGAATTTGTTGTGGTTGTATGTTCGTGACTCAGTTGAGCACGTGTAGCAGGAATAGCGAAAATGTTTGTGCAACTGTAATATCTTAAGAAATAATTTTTTTACGGTTGGACTGAAATGTACCTAAATTGAGCTGAATGTTTGTATGTTCAGAATTCGTTGTGATTCTATGTTCGTGTAAGCAGTGGTAGATTTAGGATATTTTTACTCAGGTTTTCGAAAAATAAAGATGTAAAAGATAATGCAGTCACTAAGAATCGAAACGTGGATATTGCAGTGCATTTTGAATTCCCCGGATTACTGAGCTAACCTTCTGCATGTTGTTCAAGGGATTCAAAATTTATATATGTACATAAACACACAAATGTAACTTTTTGCCGAGTGAACACCCTATTACTCTAGATCCGAAATATTTGTTCAAGTGTAAGATCGTAAAAGATAAATTCTTACCGTTGGAATGAAATGGACCTAATTTGAGCTGAATGTTTGTATTTTATTTAGTTAATCGTTCCCAACTAGTTTGGAATTGAGGGCAGTTGCATACTTCCATTGATTGGGTGATTCGTATTATTGTCGTCTGCAATGCCGGATGAATGTTACTCCTATTTACTGTTATTTGTTAATGAGACCTCCGATTGCTTTTGGATGTTGGTGGAGCTTACTGTTAAGTTGGAGGAGTTGTGTGTGATTTAGAGAATTTAGTTTTATAGAACCCTTAATCTGTCTTATAAGACCCTTGTGAAAATATCTGTTAAGCAAATTATTGAGTATCAGAATCACATGACCCTAGATGGAGTGGAACAAATATATAGAGGACTCATTGCTGACCATAATTAGTTTGGGATTGAGCCTTAATAGTAGTGGTTGTAGTCGAAATAATTGTTTTACTTAGCTTGATAGCTGTCCCAGTGTCAAGTGATGGATTTATGTAAGCAGTGTCTGTTTTTTTCTGGGAATATGCTTGTACAGTATAGTTTGTCAACATAGGCGTATTCATAAGATACCTTGAAATAGCAATATCTAATCTGAATTCTTGAAATGCAGCCGAGCTTTCTTCGACAAAAGGATCTCCCAGGAAGTCAGTGGAGATGCTTTGGGCGAAGTAGGTTTCTGTTCTCCTTACTCTGTGGCTTTTGGTTGGAAGTCATGTTATTTCCGTCAGCTCTTTTTCAAAATTGTTATGTTTAATTGACAGGAGTTCAAGGGCTACGTTTTCAAGATAATGGGAGGATGTGACAAGCAAGGTTTCCCAATGAAGCAGGGAGTATTAACTCCTGGCCGTGTTAGACTTTTGCTCTACAGAGGTATGTTTAGAATGAGCTCCTAATGTTTATTTTCATCAAAAGCTGTTATTTTAAGATCTTTGTAAAAGGAAAAGCTGTTATTTACGTATCTAAACGTTTACACATGAAACAGGCACTCCTTGCTTCCGTGGTTATGGTAGACGAAATGGAGAGCGCAGAAGGAAGTCTGTCCGTGGATGCATTGTCAGCCCCGATCTCTCTGTTTTGAACCTGGTTATTGTGAAAAAGGGGGACAATGATCTGCCTGGACTGACCGACACTGAAAAGCCAAGAATGAGAGGACCCAAAAGGGCTTCCAAGATTAGAAAGCTCTTCAATCTTTCCAAGGATGATGATGTCAGGAAGTATGTCAACACTTACCGCAGAAATTTCACTACCAAAACTGGTTAGTTGTGTTACTCGTGTATCTACTACTGTATCATTAGTTCCTTACCTTTAACGCAAGTTTGTTTATGATGTGTTCTGTGGGGACAGGGAAAAATGCGAGCAAAGCTCCTAAGATTCAGAGATTAGTGACACCATTGACTTTGCAAAGAAAGAGAGCGAGAATCGCTGACAAGAAGAAGAGAATCGCCAAGGCTAAATCAGAGGCAGCTGATTATCAGAAACTTCTTGCTAGTAGGTTGAAGGAGCAAAGAGAAAGGCGTAGTGAGAGTTTGGCTAAGAAGAGGTCTAGACTCTCTGCAGCGTCTAAGCCATCTATTGCCGCTTAAGTTCGTGGGTTCTTACGAGAGGGGAGGAAAAAGGATGAGCGTGGATCTAATTCCGCTATTTTTTTAGTTTGGTTCTTATAGTTGTTTCTCGATGTCTTACGCAGTTTTGTGATACCTTGATCTGGTAGTTGCCACATACAATCAGATTTTTGGTTACTTTTCTCTCTTTGATTTATCTATATACATCAATCTAGTACTGTTTTATGTTTTTTCTTGAGATTGATCAGTTCTTTTTGGTTACTTATCTGACATTAATCTATTTTCAACAGTCTTCTAAGCTTATATATCTTCTATCTGAATCTTGATGGGTGCAATTAACATTTTTTTTTTTAGGTATTTTGGGATAAATGTGCAACGCACGTTCCCAGAAACTAGTATATATATATAAAGGTAGCAAAATTTACAAAACAGAGGAGTATCTATCTCTCTGTACCTACTTAGAATGGAACAACTCCATTCTGTGGGATAAGAGCAGGATTTCAAATCAGATTTCACCATTTTCAACTCTATTGGTAAACTGTGTTTCTTGCTCACGAATTGTTTGTAAAGAGAATATAGTGAATATTAATTTGTTAAAAAAAATAAAGAAAATGGTGTTAGATTTTGTGAAGCTCTTTTAGGAACAATAATGGTGAATTTTGTTAACTATGTGCGCCCCATAGTTAAACTTTAACACTTTTTTTTATAATAAATCTGTTAAATTTCGGGTAAATGACTAAAATGAACAACTTTTGTGATATAGTAAGAACTATTTCAATCAACTGGGATATACTAAGGACCAAAATAAAATAATACTGATACATTAAGGACCATTTTGATCGTTTTCTCTACAAAATTTTATCGATAACACGTGTTTCTTGTAATTTGGACTATTATAGGTTCTTTCTATTTTCTTTTAAGAATTAGTGATGTCGTCCATTCAACCACTTTAATTAAAAATATTCAGCAGATATATAATATATAAATTCATATATAATAATAATCATGTATAATCTGTTAAGTTCTAACGTGAAAAGTGAATGGAAAATAGAGGGAATAAAAATGGAGAAAAAAATAAAACGTTCCTTTTGCTTCTTGGAAGAAGTATTTATACTACATTGATAGTGAAAAAGAACTTTCATGTGCTTAAATATAGAAAACACCTCTTCCTAGTGTTAAAGGGTTGAGAAGAAGGGATGCCTTACACCAATAAATTTTTTAAGGACACATTATGAATTCAGTGGGCTCGATTTTCTCCTTTCCTTTTAGTTTACTATTTTCTGAAATAGTTTGACAGGTTAGCAAAGGCTAGAGAGAGGAGGACTCAGGACCTTGACCAAGTGAAGTGCATCAAGGACGAAGATGGCAAAATACTAGTAGATGAGGTACTTATTAGGAGGAGATGGCAATCTTACTTCCATGGACTCTTGAATGAAGAGGGGGACAAAAGCTTAGTACTGGGAGATTTGGCACACTCAAAGAGGTGTCGTGACTATGATTATTGTAGCCGTATAAAGGTTGAAGAGGTTAAGGTTGCGATTCGTAAGATGCGAAGGGGTAGGGCGACGGGGCCAGATGAGATTCCCGTTGATTTTTGGAAAAGCTCTGGTGAGACAGGTGTGAAGTGGCTAACCGAGTTGTTTGATGGTATTTTTAGAACGGCAAAGATGCCTGAAGCTTGGAGATGGAGCACGATGATTCCTTTGTACAAGAACAAGGGCGATATTCAGAGTTGCAACAACTATAGGGGTATCAAATTGCTAAGCCACACTATGAAGGTCTGGGAGAGGGTGGTGGAGTTGAGGTTGAGACAGATCGTGCCTATTTCAGAGAACCAGTTCGGCTTTATGCCAGGACGCTCGACTACAGAAGCTATTCATCTCCTTAGAAGACTGGTGGAGCAGTACAGGGAAAGGAAGAAGGACTTGCACATGGTGTTCATCGATCTAGAAAAGGCGTATGATAAAGTCCCTAGGGAGGTCCTTTGGAGGTGCTTGGAGGCTCGAGGTGTACCCGTGGCGTACACCAGATCAATTAAGGACATGTATGAGGGGGCCAAGACTCGCGTTAGAACTGTGGGAGGAGATTCGGAGCACTTTCCCGTGTTAATGGGGTTGCACCAGGGATCGACCCTTAGCCCATTTTTATTTGCCTTGGTAATGGATGTATTGACGCGGCAAATACAAGGTGAGGTGCCATGGTGCATGTTATTTGCGGATGATGTAGTTTTGGTGGACGAGACTCGCGGAGGAGTTAATGCTAAGTTGGAGGTTTGGAGACAGACCCTCGAGTCGAAGGGGTTTAGGTTGAGCAGGACCAAGACTGAATATATGGAGTGCAAGTTCAGTGAGGCGACTCAGGAGGATGACGTAGAAGTTAAGCTGGATACACAGGTCATCCAAAAGAAAGGGAGTTTCAAGTATCTTGGGTCTATTATCCAAGGAAATGGAGAGATTGATGAGGATGTCACCCATCGTATTGGTGTTGGGTGGATGAAATGGAGGCTCGCATCTGGAGTCTTGTGCGATAAGAAGGTGCCTACTAAACTTAAAGGCAAATTTTACAGAGTGGTGGTCCGACCAGCTTTGTTGTATGGAGTTGAGTGTTGGCCAGTAAAGAACTCCCATATTCAAAAGATGAAGGTGGCGGAGATGAGGATGTAGCGATGGATGTGCGGGTTTACTAGGAGAGATAGGATTAGGAATGAGGATATCCGAGATAAGGTGGGTGTGGCGTCAGTGGAAGATAAGATGCAGGAAGAGAGGTTGAGATGGTTCGGCCATGTGAGGAGGAGAGGCACGGATGCTCCAGTGCGGAGGTGTGAGAGGTTGGCTATGGATGGTTTCAGGAGAGGACGAGGTAGACCGAAAAAGTATTGGGGAGAGGTAATTCGACAGGACTTGGCGCAGTTGCAGCTTACCGAGGACATGACCCTAGATAGGAAGGTGTGGAGGACGCGGATTAGAGTAGAAGAGTAGTAGGTAGAAGTGGGTGTAGGCTAGTAGGTAGGAGTGTTTTTCCTTATTGTCCCGACTAGTAAACGTAGTGTTACGCTTATAGTTTCTGGTTCTTGGATTCCTCGTGGTAGTATTTTGTGGCAGTGCTCTGTTTCTGTCTGCTTGTCTGTTGTTTGTTACTACTATATTACTTCCTATCGTCTCTTCCATATCGTCTCTTGTAGTTTTATCTTGTTTTTTATCCTGTATCATTGTTACGTCCTTTTTAGCCTATTTTTAGACTGTTTTGTCTTGAGCCGGGGGTCTATCGGAAACAGCCTCTCTACCTCACCTCTGAGGTAGTGGTATGGTCTGCGTACACTCTACCCTCCCCAGACCCCACGCTGTGGGAATACACTGGGTATGTTGTTGTTGTTGTTGTTGTTTTTGTTCATATTGTAAATACAAATTTTACTACAAATAACATGATCTATGTATATGAGTTAGAAAAAGTAATTAATAGTAAATTTTGATCGACTATTTGTAATTTAAAATATTCATTTTTAAGTACAAGACTCAAAGCCGAGATGATTAATTAAAAACCAAGAAATTCCATCTATCATATCCTTTACTCTGAGAAAGCTCATTCCTTGGATGAAACTTTTGACTAAAATCAAATATATTATCTATTTTTATCAATTTAATATATGATATGTGAGTCATTGACACACATAATATCAACTCTATTTTTGGAGGAGGAAAATCTATCCGGATACCTTGGCTTGGCGCATCGCACCAAGAAAAAAGAAACATCCTTGGTGAAAAGGCATTTCAATATTAATAGGTAAATTAGCTCATCAATATTGAAAAAATGAGTTTGATCCCTCCGTCTCATATTAGTTGGCCACTATACTAAAAATAGTTGTCTCATATTAATTGATCATCTTACTAAATCAAAAAAGTATTAATTTTTTTTCCCATATTACTCTTGCAATTAATTTTTGTTGAAAGTGTTCACACTTATTTGTAAAGTTTAAAAAAAGTTTCTTAAGAGGTGAATTAATAAAATTACCTTTTTATTTTCACTTTATATGACTCACTTTCTTTTTTTAGTCAGTCCAAAAAAGAATGACACATTTTTTATATTTAGTAGTAACAATTTAACTTTAAGATGTCCATTTTACCCTTAAAGAAATGATTTATAACCACATAAACATCTAAGACTTATTTTGAACCACAAGTTTCAAAAGTCTTCTTTTCTTTCTTAAAGTTCGTGCCAAGTTAAACTAGGTCATATAAAATGAGAC
Source organism: Jaltomata sinuosa (assembly GCA_003996215.1). Taxonomy (NCBI): domain Eukaryota; kingdom Viridiplantae; phylum Streptophyta; class Magnoliopsida; order Solanales; family Solanaceae; genus Jaltomata; species Jaltomata sinuosa. The sequence goes on along the minus strand of QJPP01000230.1, from coordinate 125,798 downwards.
GGAGTGAGTATAATTTCTTAACATGTGTGTAAAAAGAAAAGTGATTAATTAATATGAGATGGAGGGAGTATATTATAGTATATACTTTAATAAACATGAGGTCCTAAATGTGGAAAAAAAAAGGTTCCAAAGTCATTAATTGTGTGCTTGAACAGTTGAGCTCACATGCTAATAATAATAAACAAGAGGTCCCAAATGCTGAACAGAATTGTACATTACGCTTGTTTACTTGTACCTTTAGTTGAATTTTGACATTATCAAGATTCAAAAGGTCTTCAGATTCCAGCATTACCAGCCACGTACCATAAAAATAAGAACCCCAACTACCCAAACAATATAGTAGTAATAATTTAATAATACTACAAAGACAAACTTCATCAGAATCAATTTTTTTCTTTCTTATTTTAAGTTTTTTTTTTTTAGCCTTTGTAAGATTCCATTCTTGGAAAGTCCGAACAAGATTTGCTTTTAGCTACCCAAAAAAAAATTTATATATTTACATGCATTTCCTAATTAAAACCTCAAGAAAATCTCATTTCTTGATCACCTGAGCTTTTGGTTTTCTTTAGGTTGTGGGGTTTGTAATGGCATCATCATTGAGGGTCATTATCTTCACTATATTGGTTTTTGTTGCACTGATATTTACACAGATCAAAGCTGAAGCTGAGGTATCTGTGGATGATGAAGTGGAAGTGGTTAAATCCCATGTTTCCAGTTCTGCAGAGTTGGATCAGCTTAAGTCCAAGATCCAATCTTTGGGTTAGATTTGAATAAATTTCCCTTTTGGTTGTGTTTTTGTTTAGTTTATGATTCTTTTTTCTTGTGGGTGTTTGAGGAAGTGTGTTTCTTGAATGTATGTGGATTAATTACTTGATCAAAAGTCTAGCTTTTTATGGTGCATTGGAAAGTGTTTTGCATTGGAGGGTCCTTTTCCATTGTTTTGGTTGCGTTGTTTTGTTTAGTTTATGATTGTGTTTTTTTGCGGGTGTTTGGGGAAGTGTGTTTCTTGAATTTATGTGTGGATTACTTGATCAAAAGTCTAGCTTTTTATGGTGCATTGGGAAGTTTTTGCATTGGAGGATCATTTTCCATTGTTTTGGTTGCATTGTTTTGTTTAGTTTATGATTGTGTTTTCTCGTGGGTATTTTGGAAAGTGTGTTTCTTGAATTTATGTGTGGATTACTTGATCAAAAGTGTAGCTTTTTATGGTGCATTGGAAAGTGTTTTGCATTGGAGGATCATTTTCCATTGTTTTTGGTTGCATTGTTTTGTTTAGTTTATGATTCTGTTTTCTTGTGGGTGTTTGGGGAAGTGCGTTTCTTGAATTTATTTGTGGATTACTTGATCAAAAGTCTAACTTTTTAAGGTGCATTTGAAAATGTTTTGGATTGGAGGATGATTTTCTTGACATTTTCCATTGTTTGGTGGAAGATAGAACATGATGATAATGTTTTAGTTGTATATTTTATTGTATTAGAGATTGGTAATGATATCTATGAGTTGGTTAAAACAAGTGGTGTAATGATATCTATGAGATGGGATCTTTATAAAAGAAAATGACTTCAGCTCATAAGTGGTAATAAGTCATTTGTTCCCTTTGGTGGAAAACAACTTTCCATATTTAGAAGTATAGGCAGACCCATGATTTTTATTTTTTTGGGTTAGATTTGAAAATTTTCCTTTTTGGTTGAGGTTTTGTTTAGTTTAAGATTCTTTTTTCTTGTGGGTGTTCGGGGAAATGTGTTTCTTGAATTTATGTGTGGATTACTTGATCAAAAGTTAGCTTTTTATGGTGCATTTGAAACTGCTTTGCATTGGAGGATCATTTTCTTGAACATTTTCCATTGTTTGGTGGAAGCTAGAATATGATGGTAATGTTTTTGGTTGTATATTTTGTTGTATTAAAGATTGGTAATAATATCTATGGGTTGGTTAAAACAAGTTGTGTAAAGTATGAGATGGGATATTTATAGAAGAAAATGATTACTGCTCATAAGTGGTATAAGTCATTTGTTACCTTTGGTGGAAAAAAACTTTCCATATTTAGAAATATAGGCAGAGCCATGACTTTAATTTTTGGGTTTTGAATTACTTTTCTTTTATGGTTTCTGGATAGATTATTTATACATGTTAAATGAATTCTTTAATACAAATACAGGGTTTGAGCCTAAGCTATTGGGTTCTGCTGAACCCATAACGACAATGCCCGCCCTTGTCCGTATTCCAATGCAAACAAACAGGGGAAAATGATTTCATGAAAGGAATTTTTTTGGGGGAAACTTGTTTCCAGTCATAGGAAACTATCCTTAATCTTCAAATTTAGTAATGCAATGGACTCTTGAGGTGTTAATTTGATGATTTAATTGGTTGACTGGTTAAAGTTCTTATCTTTTGTGAATTGAGTTCTCGATGAGCTAGATTTGAAGATAGAATACATTTTGGAAAGTGATGCAAGATTACAGATTAAAAATGTGAAGGAACTTTGTCCAATACTTCAATAACTTATATTGTTCAAACAGGCTGAAGAAATGGCTACATTGAAGTAAAATCTGAAAATTGTATGTTAAGAGCTATTTTTAATCCCCGGAGAACAGAAATCTGTTGCTTTCACATACTGTGCCGCTAAATTAGTTATGAAGTTTGATATCATATCCACTGAGCTAGTTCTTTCATTGGTTTTAGCTTTTGGACAAATGAAGCTATGGTCTCCAATATGTCATTTCTCGCTGATATCCTATTTTCACACTGAACAAGAAATTAGGTTTTACCATTTGAGGAAGCATCAATAGTACTGTAAGAGTTTAAGATATGTCATATTTAAGTAGAAGTAACAACGTGAAGATAAAATTTTCAATTGATGTAATATAAAGACGGGTCACATTACCTTTCTGGCAATATGTTATTGAGATGCATTTGGAAAAAAAGATATCTCTTGTCGAAAGGTAATCCAAAAGGAAGGAAGCACAACTAGTTTGTTACAAAGAAACTAGTTTGTTGATATGCCTGTTAAGTTATCTATAGTGGTGTCCGGAAATGAAACAGAACAGTTAGTAGTAGTCATATTTCACAAGGTATGCTCTCTGGGTGCACAGTACTTTGTTTACATAGGCTTATTTTCTGCAGTAAGACGTTTTGGCTTAAGCAATTGGGAGCTGTTCCTCGATTCTTGACTGAGAAATTTTTGCAACCTAAGAATGTGATTATTAGTTATCTACCGAGTCCTCTAAAAAGTTTTTGCTTTTGAAGAATCCAATGTGGAGGACACTGCCGTGGAACTGAAACGGAAGGATGAAGTCATTGCTGGCAAGGAGGATATGATAAAAGAGAAATCAGAGACAATTGCTTCATTGCTAGCCCAGATAGATTCTCTCCAAGTGAGTCGACTAACTTCTTCATACTAGTGTTGGCTCTTATATGCAATTCTACATTGACTAAAATGTTTGAATAGTATTTCTATAAACACATATTCTCAAAGTTCCAATTATTTGTTCTCCCAGAAAAAAAGTACATTGGATGCTGAGGAGCAAGTTAAAAAGGCTCATGCGCGAGTTGCTCAACTAGAAAATCAAGTCGAGACACTAAAAAAGGAAGTTGATATGAAGAATAAGGAGAAAAAAGAGTTGGGAACACAGATAAATGAAGCAGAGAAGAGAGTAACTGAATTAAATTCAAAAGTTGAGAAGGTAAGTTTCTCATTTGTTTACCTTTTCCACATAATATGAACTTGTCTATTCTATTTCTGTTATTGTGAAATTATGTTCCCCTGACCTTATCTGATCTCTAAGATGATGTTTTCGCATATTGCACTTCAGCTTAAGTTTCAAGACAAATTATGAGTACAAGGCAAACTATTGCACTATGAAATATAAGTTCGTTTGCTTTCAAAACTAATAATCTAACTTTATCGATGGTGGTTTGGGCTGTTAATTTCTTAAGAAAATAATACTTCTTTCCTGATGCTTGTTCCCTTAACAAACATAACATGATGCATGCTCGTATAAATATAATTAGATTTTATGGCTTGGTTTTAGGTCAGAAGATGTTTCATGTCCTTTCTAGATGCTTTAGGTCATTGCCCATCACCATGGCTTGACGGTTGTATAGTATACTCCCTCCGTTTCAATTTGTTTGTCTTATTTTCCTTTTTAGTCCGTTTTAAAAGAACGTCTTTTCCTTTTTTGACAACTCTTTAATTTCAATTTTCCACATGGTATGGTTAAGACCACAAGATTCAAAAGTCTTCTTTACTCCGTGCCAAGTCAAAACCAGACAATCAAATTGAAACGGAGGGAATAGATGATTTTAGCAGCTAGAATCAGTGCAATTTAATTTATGATTATACACTGCAAGAGTATGACTATTAATGAAATTCGTTAATCCAATCATCCCTCCTCCTCTCCCAAAGAAGAAAAATCAGGTCATCCTAACCAATAGTGAATGGGATGAAATTCCACGGAGAACCTTTAGAGGTAAGTGTAAGATTAGATACCAAAAACCATTATGGCTGACCAAGTAATTTAGTAATTTAAGCTAATATTTGCTTTGGTTCTAAAAGTTGATTTTCTTATTGCCGTTAACTAGACTTGATCTACACTTACAAATGACCAGAAGTCTCCATCCTGTGAATGCTTAATCTTCAAGCTCTTGCATGCAGCTGCAATTTGGTACTTTTCTTGGTATCTGCAGTACTTAGTCTAATTATAACATGCCACTTCACTCTTTTGGGTGTATGCAGCTCCAAAAGACCGCTGACGAGCAGAAGGCAAAATTAAGAAAAACTGAACGGGCTCTTCAGATTGCTGAGGCATGCCCTTGATAAAGACACAACTCCAAACTTTTTAAATTCGTATGGTAGGATACAATTTCTAATACCTCTCTGATATACTCTTCTTTCAGGAGGAAATGATTAGAGCTAGATCTGAAGCCACGTCAAAAACTCAGCAGCTCGGAGAGGTATAATTACTTGGTGTATGCTTGAGCTGTATGCATCTTATCATGTGAACACGGCGAATATATTACTCTTCTTGAGAGGCCATTTTTAGCCTATTTTGGTGTAGAACTGTTTATCTTTTGGTACATGCTTTATCCCAATCTCTCAGTTGGACTAGAAATCTTGTGATCCATGAAAAAATTTCATCCTAGTACCGTTCTATTAGACTATTACTACTTGTGTCGTATTCTGCTTCGACATTTTGATTTTATAGTTTAGCTAGTTTTCAAAGGTCCAATGAACCAATCACAGTAAAAGTGGGGATATTTGTATGCTGGTGGTATTGGATATGTTTAGAAATACAGGATGGTGCTGTTGATGGAGTGTATTTTTCTATCAATGGTAATAGCATACGCAACACTCGTGTATTCTATGGTTAGTACGTGATGTCCTCACGTACTCTATGGTTAGTATGCATGAGATTTCATGAGAACAACTAGTGTTTCCCTTTGTTGCATTTTTAGTTAATTTTCTAACTTTCTGGGGTGCCCCTTATTCTGCCAAATATTGGACTGCCAAGTGATTTTTGTTGAATTGGTTAACCACTTCATATAAAAGGTTAAGCTGTCATAGAGAGTACATTTTTTATATTTTTAATTCTGTCTTTAACACACCTCCTCTCGTGTGCATGCTTGATTCTTTTTCATGAGCGAATCACGTGAAGATATTTTTGGATGAAGGCAATGAAACTTGAACGCAAGACGGTAATTGTGTTAGTGTTAGGTTGCAGATTTGAAGGCAGGTTATGCTTCCCACCAATCTATTCTTTTAGTAACTCAGATAAAAGAAACAAATGAAGGAAGGCGAGAAATACGAATATAAGAATTTCCCAATACTAGATCTTTAATCAAATTGTGCATCATTCATTTTCCTGGAATACCCGCTTTATGCTATAATGTTATAACTTACCAACATCAGCAGAAAAGAGAGATTGAAGAATTAGAAATTTGAATGCAGCGATTTAGGTATTAGAGCTAGCAATTTTTGTCATTTGCATCATGTTTTCCCACCATATGCTCCTTATACCAAGTAATTTCTCGAAAATTTGAAAGACGGAAGTCAAAATATTTCAGCCAAATAGGTTTTGTATGATAAGTATGTTTATTTGGTTTACCTCTATTGGTGCCTTATTTTCATGTTTGCACCTTGATGTAGTTAGATTTCAGTGAACCTTCCTACATGCCTGGAAATATGAGTTTTCTTTTCTGAAAATTCAGGTTCATGGTGCATGGCTTCCGCCTTGGCTTGCAGTTCAGTTGGCTCATTTCCAGGTATTTGGAGCAACAATCCGTGTTTTTCTTAGAAGGACTTCTAATGTTGTAGTAGTAATCATGTGTAACATGATAACAATAAAAGAATCTCGTGTAACATGAGTCATGATTCTACGCGGATTTCTCATTGTGTTGTGAACTGCAGTTTCTTTTGGAGAAGCACGGAAAACCTGCTATGGACATAGTGATACAGAAGGTACACTCTTCTGTTTCTTGGCTATTTGATATCCCATTAGGCTGTGTGCTACTGTTACTAATGGATATTTGTCCAAGTAACCAATTTAACCTGTTTATCTCTCTATGTGCTTTTCAGGTTACTGAAAAGAAGGCCCAAGCTGAAACGTGGGCTGCACCACATGTGGAAACAATCAAAACAGTAAGCCAGCTTTACTTCATTAACGTTGAACATCTTCCTTTCCTATAAGGTTGTATCATTTTCACTTATAACGTCAACATTTACATGACCTTGCGAAGAAGTTGTTTATTTTTTATTTTACATTGTCGTAGTTTTTATATTTTATTTGTTATTATTATAACTTCTGGTACTTTTTTATTCTTAATTTGTATAATATTGGCCTTAGGATGAGCTTAAATGGAGCGGCATGGTTTGTGAGGATTCATATAGCCAACCTCTACTTGTTTGGGATTGACCCATAGTTGTTGTAACTATACCATTATGTACTATATTTTATAGTGAATTCAACTGCCGTAGGTGAGGATGTGAGAAATTGCAGATATTGTTTCCTAACTTCTTATTCAAAATTGGAGAAATTCGCGCGAAATTCAACCTTAGATTGATATGAAAATCCGTGTGTACTGAACAAGTTATCATACAAATCTATCCTTGAGCTATTTGTTCTTGCGAGGTTAAATCTTGCATGCTAAGATAGTTGACTACAACAAACTGCTTTATTTGTTTGAGATCCCTGTTGCTATAGAGAAACAAGTCTTGATGTACATGCCGAGGTTTTCTCATTCCTTGTGAGGTAAAACCTCGTCTGCTAAAGTAGTAGATCATCTACAGATCTTTCTAGAGAAAGTTCCTTCACAAATAGGAAGAGACTAAATAGTGATAAGAGTGATCTTTTTGATGGAGGTTCATTTTTGCTTTGGATTTTTGTATTATCCAATATGTATTAGTTTTTTGAGTGTCTTTCCTATTAAGTCGGGGTATGCATTGACTTTCATTGTGCTGTTCTACTGTTTGAAGCAATGGATACCAGTTGCGAAGGAAAAGTGGTTGGTGATTTCCACTACTGCCGAGCCACATGTCCAATTGCTTACTACAAGAGCTCTTGAAATTTACGAGACATCTAAAGGCGCCATAACTCCACATATTGTCAAGGTTCAAGAACTAGCAACTCCTCATGTTCAGGTACTTGAGAATAATATTTTCTCAATCTTGTCATGCATGTATGAATGCATAGTGCTGCCTGTTAGTCTGCCGTCCCTGAACAGAGAAAGGTTTTCTGACAGGAAATTAAGAAATTCAGCAAGCCGTATATTGATGAGGTTGCCACTGCTGCAAAACCACATGTTGAAAAAGTTCGTGTTGCTGCCAAGCCATACACAGAGGTGGCAGTTCATCATTATGGGAAGTTCCTTGAGTCTGCAACTACATACCATAATCAGGTATGTGAATGTAACGAGACATTAATCCCTGAATATGATCTCAAGCAGATATATCCCATAAGTTAAAGAAGTTGTATTCTCCCCTTTAAATTCCACATTTCTACTACCGTCTTGACCACTTGTGCATAATATTTGGATATTCCTATAGGTTAAGAATATCACGATTTCTACCTTTAGAAATATTTTCGGTATTTTGCAAATCGTTTGATGTGGGGTCGGTATCATTTTGTATGCCCGACCAATTTTATGTTCTGAACTCATATATAATCTATACTCTGCTTATTATGGAGTTATGTAGTATCATCTCCGTGTTAAGTAAGAACTGTTTTGGCTACATCTTCTAAAACACATGCTAGTTACCAACTTGTAAAGCTAGTTTTAAAGCTGGGCATTATGTGAGGATAATGATAAGTCAGGATGAGAATGTCCCATCTAACATAATGCTATACAAGGAGTAGCTATGCAAGAGTGAGGTCTCCTGGTTTGTCTAGTGATGCTTGAGAATCGATATTTAGACATTTTTAGTATTATGGCTGGGAGAATGATTTGGTTTTACGACCGATTGGTCCTTGAAAATTGATTTATACTGGTAAATGTTTCTTGGGCGTTGTTTGTCGGGGCAATGGTTGAGTCGTTGAGATAGTTTCCTATTCTTGGCCGAGGTCATTTCATGGTCAATGCTTCTGGACTTACTGTCAAAAGAGAACTGGTTGAAGTAGTAAATGCCTCTATTAGATTAATGCATATATACCTTACCAAAAAAAAAATAGATTAATGCATATTCGCTTATAGTATTATATTGTATATTTGGCCCACCATTTGAAAAACGTTGTCTTATATTTTGTGAAGCTTCAAGGCACAGTCAAAGAAACACTAGAGAATCACGACCTTACAAGATCTCTCGCAACAAAGGAGCTGGTCTGGTTTGCTGTATGTATCTGTTTGTATATTTCGTTCGCACAGTCCTTTACGTCTCCATTTCTCTTCCAATTTAATATCTGATAATTGTAAACTCGGTTGATTTTATGTGCTGTAGGCCTCAGCATTGTTGGCTTTGCCCATTATAATTCTGTTCAAACTTTTGTCTGCCATCTTCTGGTTAGTACATCTAATATAATCTGTCCCTTGTTTCCTTAAGTGGAGATTGTCATTGTGCAAAAGTTTTAATGAACTTATTCACTAAGTGAGGCTCAAAGTTCTCTTTCTTAAATTCTTTGTTGCAGTACAAAGGCAAAGGAATCCGATCACACTGGTAATTCGCCCAATTCACGTCGTAAGGCCAAGAGGGGACATCCGAACCTGTAGGGCAAAGGAAGTTGACATCTTTTTATAGTTCACAGGTAGCACTTTCAGCTATTCCCTTTTTCATTTATAACTGGCATGGATTAGTCTATGGATGCATAGCTATCTTGCATTGGATATGTATGCCATTTATCCCATGTGAGAAGGAACAGAGCAAATTTACGGTATTAGGTTCAAAAATCATAAGCTGATGGTGGTAACTTGACTCGTTTTATAGATGCCCTTTTAGAAATGCTTTGAAGATACAAAGTGAGATAATAATGGACCTATTGTATTTTGCCAAATGCATTCCATCCTAAAAACCTAAAAAACGAAGATTCAAAATTAGAGGAGGAGGGTGATTAAGATGTTTTAGAAATCTAACTTGCTGATTGGAGTTGGTGCAAAGTGCAAACGTATAGATAGACAATTATCCAGTCTCGATATATCATTTCCATCGGTGGACCATGATAAAATCCTAATACCATGCGCCTGAAAGAATCCCGAGAGGCCATCATACACCATATGAAATTGAGATGTATAGACTTCTTGAGATAAATCTAATGACAATTCTCCATGCCCAAGATCTAGTGTTGCACATCCAAAGAGCTTTGTCCTTTTAAATGCAAATTAAACCCCTATATCTAGTGATCTTATGATTCATCTAGTATTAGTTTTACTGAGGATACAGAATAATAGCCTATCATCTCTGAAGACGGGCTAGTTTATATTGACATGGGAATGAAGCCAGACACTAGGCTCTGTATCCCAATTTATGTGACACACTTTCTTTTTTAGCCTATCATCTATTGCCGGTCAAATGTACGAGGCTGGTTTTACACCACAAGTTTCAAAAGTCGGTCTTTATTTCTTAAACTCCGTGCCCAATCAAACAATGTTGAATAATCGGGACGGAGGGAGTATAGTTTTTCTTTAACTAGAGAGCATATAATGCCTTTTTCATTGCTGTGAAATAATTACTCACATTCTTTTCTTTTACTGCTTGCTGTCTTAATCTGAAATATGGTATGTTTTTTTTTGTGTTGCAGATTGGCTGTCCTTTACTCCCTGGGCATTTGGAGCTTTTAGTCCCTCTACAAATTCTTTTAGTTCCATCCCCACCCCCCACCCCCACCCCAACCACTTTTTGGGTTGTGTAAAGGCCAAAAAAGGGAGATACATAAACTTTAGGTTTGGAAATTTTGTGTTTGGTGTATCACAACTTTGGTTTTTGATAGTCGTAGTCTCATTATTCATGTATCAACATGCTCTTAGGTTAAAGTTGATAGATGTTTTTCCACACAAAGTTCTTACTAAAATAGGTTCATTTCTCCGGCCTAGAATACGATTAATCCAGTATACGCTACACGAGACCTTATGTTGGCATAGGACTTTGGTTAATAATAGGTTGTTCTTGAAATAAATTTTGAATATTGTTTGCAAGTTACATTCAAGAGTGCTTATCAATGAAATGGGGAACCATGAGGTCTCAGGTTCAAATTTTAGCGGTAGGTAAAAAACACTAGGTGGTTTAATTTCTTCCCATTTACCCTACCCTTAACGAGTAGAATTACTCCGTATTTGTGTTAGTGGGAGGTAGCATGTAATTGATGAAATAGTCGAGACACGTGCAAGCTGGTCTGACACCATTGTCATAAAAACATTGAAAAAATTGTTTGCATGCTTTGATTCTGAAGGCACTCTTTATCTTTCTAGAGGATTTACTGCACATCAAGTCCTGGTATAATGAGTTAAACTGAACTTAATACTTTCGAAATACAGATGATAGATACGTATGTGGAAAATCACTGATGTTTCAACAAATAATAAAATTGTAAAATTCGTAAATTGACAATCAGTAAGCAATTTAAATCTCTGTATCTCATTTCCCTGGTTAGTTTTACCCTTCTTTTAAGCTCCATATTTATGTTCAATAATGACTTTCATTGATCATTTCTAAAGAGCCCTCCAAAATCAACTAATAATTTTTTTGATTTACATCTTAAAATGTTATCCAAGTTTATAATGTTCAATAATGTTTGTCCAGATTGAAAAATCAATGAATAATATATTTATTTGTGTCCATTTTACCATTAGTTATTACCCCTCCTGTTTCTAAATACTTGTCATTCTTACTAAAAATAAATATATTCCATGATATTTATCATTTTAGAAAATCAAAACATAATTAGTTATTTGTTTTCATATTTATCCTTAGTCATAAATATGAAAAGATATTAATATAGTGCAAAAAAAATAAGTACTAAATAGAAAGAGTAATAAATAAAGGTGATTTAATACCCTCTAATTAATGTTTTTCTTAAGAGGGTGCAAGTAAAAAATGTGACAAGTATTTCGGAACGGAGGGAGTAATTAATTCGACTTATGAGTAGGGGTGTTCATGATTTGGGTAAAAACTGATCCAAACCGAAAAATCGAATCAAACTGCTTAAATAAATCGATTTTTATTTGGTTTGATTTTACATTTATAAAAATCAATAATATATAATTTGGTTTTGATTTTTTTTCAAAAAAAAACTGAATAAATAATTGAATCGAACTGAAAAATTGTATACCTACTTTTTCTGATAATTATATATACATAATATATTATTTTTTATGAATAATTTAAAATATCTTATATATGTTTTCATCAAAATTTATTTATATTTTAAATATCTTGTATTAGACGTATGTCATATTATGTTTTATGTGACAATCTCAGGATTATTTTTTTCCTTTTTGAATGAATCATTGTCTTTTTTCCTTTTAAATGAATCATTTCTTCTATTTTCATGTATCTTTAATAATCGAATCAAATCGAATCAAAATCAATAATAACCAAAAATATATATCATATTTGATTTGGTACGACTTTAATAATTTAAAAATTGATTATATTGATTTGATTTCGGTTTTGACCAATAATCGACTCAAACCGACCCGTAAACACCCCTATACGGACTGCTGATTAAAAAATGGTTTAAAATCGGTTACAGGTATTACAGCTGGCAGTAATACGATCCACAAAAATGTCTAAGCTTTTTCTTTCCTCCTCCTCTCTCTCTCCTCCACCGTCGCCGTCGTCTTCCTCCGCAACGCAGTCGCAGCTGCGGCGGAGTTGCTTCCGCCGTCGTTCATTCAGAGTCGGCGGCGCGTGCGTTTCATTTTCATCGGTCACCATTTCGTGTTCGAAGGAACCGAAAGTTGTTGTCACTAGAGAACGCGGAAAGAACAGCAAGCTCATCAATGCTCTGGTACGAGTTCTTTCACTTTTTTGAGTTTTAATTGGAATTGAAAATTTTATTATTGCGGAAGTTCTAGGGTTTCTGGTGGTTGTTTCGTGGTAATTTTGTGCTCGTGAGTGATGTAAAGGCATAATATATAAATGTGTCCTTTAACTTGGCCTTAGCTGGCATTGATGCCCTCGAGCTTTGGTTGTGCACAAATAGACACTTAAACTTGTACTCCCTTTGTCCATCTTTACTTGTCCACTATTGACTTTGCACACTTCAAACTATAAATAGAGGCATAATTTTACTATATCACCCTTTGAATATAATAAATACAATGTCTTGAAAAATGTAATAGGGAAATGACTATAATCAATGATAAGGGTAAATTAGGAATTAAGTATAAAATTATCTCTTGATTTCATAAACAGGACAAGTATTGTTGGACATCTATTTTTAGTATAGTGGACAAGTAAAATGGACGGAGGGAGTATAAAGTTGAACAAGTAGGCACAGACGTCTTATGTGGCATCTACGTGGAAATTCGCGTAAGATTGCCATGCAGATGACACACAGAGGCGAATCTAGGATTACTAGAACATGGGTGCACCCACTAAAAAAGAATGGAAAAAATGTATTTAGTGGGATAACTCAACCTTCAACCAAGTGCACCAGATAGTCCTTTGGTAGCATGGGCGCCAATAGATAATATTGTACTAATTTAAGTAAATATATTCATAAAATATCTATTTTCACGAAGGGACCAGGGTTCACGTGACCCAAAATTAGCCTTTAAATTCGCCCCTGATGGCACGTAGATGCCACGAAGGACGCGCATGTCTACTTGTTCAACTTTATACAAAACTGAGTGTCTACTTGTGCATACCCAAAGTTGGAGGGCATAGATGCCAGCCGAAGCCAAGTTAAAGGGCATGGTTATGTATTATGTCGGATGTAAAAGAGAAAATTTTGGTGTTGGTACTTTTTTGTTTATTTTTTTGTAGCTACATTGGTATAAAGGAAGTAACACATTAAATGTTTGATCAAATGCTTAAGTAAGCTAAACTTTTTACTTGTATTTCTAAGATGAAAAAATGATATGGTCAGAAGCAGAATCAGGATTTGAAGTTTATGAGTTCTAAACTTTGTATTAGTAATATGTACATATAATGAGTTTTTAGCTCAATATTGGTAATTCAGTGCTCGTGAGTGATGTAAATTGAAATTTTTTGGTGTTAGTATGTTTTTGATTATTTCTTTGTAGCTATATTGGTATAAAGGAAGTAACACATTAAATGTTTGATCAAATGCTTAAGTAAGCTAAACTTTTTTCTTGTATTTCTAGGATGAAAAAATGATATGGTCAGACGTGGAATCAGCAGTTGAAGTTAATGGGTTCTAAACTCTAAATTAATAATATGTACATATATAATGATATTTTAACTCAAATATTGAGTTGAATAAAAACTACTGGGTTCAATCGAATCTGTAGCCTACAATCTCCCTTTGCCTCTGGATATGGTGGAGAAAGGGAACAATGAACTGAAAATTAGTCTAGAAATCAGGCGGCATTTGGTTTAACGTCACTGGTGAAGGATATTAGGCATGATTGGACGCATAGCTTAAAAGAGTGTATTTTTGTAGATTTGATTCAACAAAGTCGTAAAGAAGGATGTAGTGAAGAGCACTAAATCATGTGAAACCTGTTTATGATTCATTTCTTGCATTCTGGATTTTCAACATGGTGTGCTTGGTATGAAGGAAATATTTTCTGCAAAATTTCGAGAGATGTTTTGTTCCCAGAAATATTTCTCCATTTTCACCAAAAGAGGAAAATGACATCCCATGAATGATGTGAAAGCTTTTTTCACTCACAACAATCTCAACTCTTAATACCCGGAAGGGTGGTCTAGTTTGTTGAGCAAGGGATCTTCCAAATGGGAGGTTTCAGGTTTGAAACCTCCTACATGCTTTCTCGGTCGAGCTCGTTGCACAAAGCTTTCCTAGTGCGGTTTACCTCTCCTGTGTGGTTTGCGGGCTATTACACTGGAGCGGGGTTTACCCTGTGTTTAAAAACCAATCTCAACTCCTCATTTCATATATGCTCCAATAAAAAATTACACATTATTATCACTTTAATACTCAAAAATTTCATGGAAGTGATATTAATTACAACAACATACCCAGTGTATTCCCACAAAGTGTGGGGTCTGGAGAGGGTAGAATGTACGCTGACCGTACCTTTACCTCAGATGAAGTAAAGAGGCTGTTTCCGATAGACCCCCGGCTCAAGATCAAAAAGGACCATAAGAGGTCGAAATAAAAGTACAAGGAAGTGATATTAATTCTCAACAAAAAACTTCCCAAATATATTTTCCACTTTCTAACCAAACAAAACACTTGAAAGTATTTCCAGAAAATTGTTTTCCCAGAAACGACTTATTTTTTGGAAAATATTTTGTCAAAGCAAGCACACATGTTCATAGTGGAGAATGCACGATAGGAATTTCAAATTCTTTTCCTGAATCACGTGGTTCTCTTTGCAAGTTAGAGAGAAATAAATAAATGTAGAAAAAAAGGTACCGCAAAAAGTATATAAGAAATCATGGTGAACGAGAACAACTACTTTTTAATCAGACCAAGTTTCTAACACCAAAGATCTCAGTGATCTAGACTTGATAAATGTGGGGCAAACAACTTTTTAGCTTGGATGTCTCTCTAGAAAGTAGTAAATTTGGCATCTTTGATAATTATGTTTTCCCTCTTTTTCATGCTTACAGGCCAGGAATGGGATTGATTCTCTTGAGCTTCCTCTCATTCAGCACATGCACTTACCTGATCAAGGCAGGCTCACTTCTTTATTAAGTGGTAGGTTTGCTATCTGTGCTTTTGTTTGGAAATCTTAGTTCTTATTTGCTTGCCTAAGACTCAGCGTCGAGCATCTGTGTATACTTATTTCTTTGGCATTTTTCATTTCTCTTCATTGTAGGGATTCTAGTTGATTTTTACTGATGCCTTTGATTTGCTTTGTCACAAAATATACTATCTACAGATAATTTGTTTGAAAGGTTAGATTGGTGCTCTATATTAGAATTCTAAACAAAATAGACTGTTGCTCTTTCTTTAAATACAATTTTCCGAGTTCTCAAGGTCAAATGACATTTTTCGAGGAATTTGTATGGTGATCCTTTTATTGAACGTGCAAAACTGGATCAATACAACCTTTGTGGTCTTCTTTTTTACGTTGGCTTCAAAAGAGAAATATAGACTATGGAGATGACATTTTCTGAACAGGAGCATATCATGCATTCAGACACAAATAAAGTGAGGCCATTGCTTAAAGATATTGCTATAGCATATGTATGCAAACAAGCCAAGTACTTCCATGACTTCATTTTTATTGCTATTGCTATTATAAGTATAAATCAAACAGACATTGCTATAATACCTGAGGCTATGACAGTTATATAGCTTATTTGCACTTCCATGCATTAAAAGGACAGCCCGGTGCACTTCCATGCATTATTTTGTAATTTTTACGATTGCTCAGACAAGTACTAATATCACAAGTATTACTTCCTCCTTGTGAAATTCAACGAATGTGGTATGGACACAAGCTTGAGTGCATCAGCAACCACGCATTCCATGAGTTCTTACCTTCTCAGTTATATGCAGTCCTAATTTTTCAGTTAAGCTTAAGTTTCTAAAAGTTGGGGTGGGTTTTATTTCCTGAAAGTCAATGACCTACACTCTTAGTTACTGCATAAATTGTGGTAGATGATATGTATGAATAACATTTGTGCTTCAGTAAAATAACGTAGTTAGGATTAATAAAATGTGAACAAACTATAAGACAAGTTAAAAGGAAAGTTGCTCTTTGATTTCTCTTAAATGCTGCAGGCCTTACAAAAAATTTGCAATAAAGGACCTAGTGCCTATGGTGTGATTAATATTCTAAACCATGTAATGGATATCGTATCCCTCTCACTTGGATTAAATTTAAAAAAAAACAGTTGAATTCTAATTCGTCAAACTATGAACAGATCTTTGGTTAAAGAAATGTATTTTAAGAATCAAACACAAACATTAGAATGTAATACCATTCAATACGCTATTGTTCGTTAGGTGAAAACATAGACAATTGAATAGATCTCACAATTCACATCCAAAGCAAATGATGGATTCAAAACAAAGTAAACAAGAGTTAATAATTGGAATAACATGAGAACACCGCGACTTTCTACGGATAATACGTTAGGGAGATAGAATGTGTAAGCCAGCACCAGCCAGCATATCGAGTAAAAGTAGATGAATATACCATATCAGAAGACTTATACAGTTAGGATCTAAAAGAATTATGCAGGTGTAGAGCTACATATAGAAACTGTACCTTCTTGCAATCTACATATTGTAGTTGATTGCAAGAGTGGATGTTTGTGCTACGATTAAGCAGAGACAGTAACAGGGCAGCTTTGTGCGAGTATCTTCCACGCATAAATTACTATTTATTGGTGTTCGATTATAACTTTATCAGCAATTTTTTTATGATTGACCAGTTCAAGACCTATGAAAGTCCTCATTAGATTTGGAGAAACTAACAGATTAAAATGTTCACTTCTGGCTTGCGTGGCGCTAATGCTTTTCCCTGTTTCATCTTGTGATAACAGAGGCCACGTTTGACTGGATTATCATTACTTCACCAGAGGCGGGAAAGGTTTTTCTTGATGCTTGGAAGTAAGATTGGGTTGAAATTTACAAGTAAAGAGGGTTAATCTTGTCCGAAGTTCTTCACCTTATGATGTTAAATAACTAAATTATCCTTTTGACTAGTCTGTAGTACAGTTCCGTCGTTCTAGAGTATATCTGTGAAGTTGACTTTAAAAATTAGAAATGTTGAGAAATATACAAGATCTGACGGTAGTCAAGTCATTTTGCATTTGACTTGTTGCGATGCAATACTTCCTATATAATATGGTTATTCTCAATTTCTCATATTAAGTTTGATTATCCACTGAATTGATGTGTAGCTTTATGCGACAAGTAGCACCTGCTAAGCATTAACATCAACCCCAGCTCTGGTTGAACCTTCCATCCCATCAACTGTGTATTTTTCCCAAAATGAAATATTGAAAACTTGTATAAAAGACACTCAGTTGATTGACAGCATACACAAAAAGCGAGAGTCATTAGAGTGTCTCATGTTATGTATGTAATTATGTTGTCAAATGAAGTATGAGCTAAAAATGGTACAACAATTAGTTCCCAGAAATATGAATCTGTACTATCTATGCTTTTCATTACTGTTATTTGTTGAAAGAAGCCTCAGATTCTTTAGCTGTCTAAATGTGTTATATTTATTTTTGCACTCTCTGGGTCCCTCATACTTATTTAATTTGTTACTTAGAGCTGCTGGGACCCCATCTGTCAGAGTAGGGGTCGTTGGATCTGGTACAGCTAGCATATTTGATGAAGCTGTTCAGTCTTCAAAGCAGTATCTTGATGTGGCATTTGCACCATCGAAGGGTATAGAGTGAAATTTCCTCTTTTTCTTTTGGCATTTAGAAATAGCATAAGGCACACTTGTATTTGTCATTCATTTAAATACCTTTCTGTATTCACAAACAGTTCTGCAGTAAAAATTTGACCGAATATTTTTGCCTGACTGACTGAAAATTTCATTCTGATTGCATTTTCAGCAACTGGCAAGGTTTTAGCTTTAGAGCTTCCAAAGAATGGGAACGACAAGTGCACTGTTCTCTATCCTGCTTCAGCAAAAGCCAGCACTGACATTGGTGTGTGCGATATTGCTCCATCTCTTTATGTTTCTATCTCTCCTCTCCCATCAATCTGATTTCATACAGAAATCTCTTTTTCCATGTATACTCGTTCTGATTTTTCTGGTTCTGTAGGGGATCTACAGTTTCTGCGGAGGTGTCTTTTTCTATTACCATTTACCAACCAGTATCCAGAAAAAAGTGAAATAAGAAAGAACAAGAGAAACAGACTATTCACAAACATCACAGTTCCTTCCCTTTCTTCCTGGCCATAATCTGTACAAGATCCTCATTCATCCGATATCTTGCAACTGTCTCAAGCTCACCTTGATAGTTCATGTTTAGTATGCAAATTTTCCTCAGAATATGAAACTATTTTGAGTAGTTTTAAACTAACATACGGGTCCTTTATTTCAGAGGAAGGACTTTCTGGGAGGGGATTCGAGGTTACTCGGCTGAACACATACACAACGGTATATTATTTCATTATTGCCCCATTGGAGAAGAAATTTCATTTTTACTCACAAGAGACCAGTGTGCTTGCAAATTTGGTTAATACACGCCCCGAAAAGAGGGTCACTTGTCAATTTTTCCTGACTTAGATAGAGCACCAGATCTTGGATCCTTCTGTTGAGATAAAACTAATTAGATCTCATCATGCTGCATATGATCTTTCCATTTTTGCAGGCACCGGTCAATCATGTTGATCAATATCTTCTTGAACTAGCACTCTCTGCTCCAGTTGTTGCTGTAGCATCTCCTTCTGCCCTCAGGTACAATGCTCCAAAATTGTTCATTTTAATAACAAAAGTAGGCAGATGACACATTATATTGGCATAGGAAAGTGCACTAGGTTCTATAGTTGATTACTGTAATTCCACCAACAAGCTAGAAAATATTAGACAGATGTTTCCAGATATTGTTTATTGAGCCAGGAAACAGAATTGTTTTCTTATATTCTTGATCCTTATAGCTTAATTTATAGAGGCTTTATTCACTTTCTCCTTTCTCATTCCTTTTCATTCTGCTGGGTTATGTGACAGAGTATGGGCTAATCTTATTCCTGCATCGAGACAGTGGGACAATGCTGTTGCATGTATTGGGGAGACAACAGCTTCTGCAGCTAAAAGACTTGGGTTCAGAAATATATACTATCCAACAAGTCCTGGTCTTGAAGGGTAATATCTAAGTCTCTTAGTCTGTTTTTTTTTATAGCGACTTTTCTCCCTTTCTGGTTAGTATCTCCTAATATTATAAGATACTTTGACTCTGTTTTGCGAGAAGAACAGTGCTACTTCCAATATGACACTTGCTATTTTAGCGTCTATGTTGTCTCTTATAGTTGGTATGATCTCTTTTGCTGTGAAGTAACTATTCACTGCCATCTATCAGGAGTTGGCTGTGAGAAGAGAATAAAGCATCAATTGAAAGCCTATGTTGCATTTTGGTCCTTGTCTTTATATTTTCTTTCTTTAAAAGTCTTATCTAGGGATCATATATTCTTTGTTTGTCCCTTTTAACCTGTGTAGTTTCCTATTTAAATTATACAAAAAACCAGTGAGAATCATCCCAGATACCATTTCTTAAGACTTCGCTTTCCGCTGCATATGGCCATCTCTTAGAAATTTTAACCTTCCGCTGTAACCTATCACGATATTATTTGTTCAACCTTTTCGAGCTCAATGTTAATGAGACTCACTTCTTTCAAGAGTTCACCTACAAAACACTACAGAAATTCTAAGACGCATCCTTTTCTGTTCCTATCTATTGCCACGTTTTTCTTGTGTCTTAATAGTGGCTCTATATTACGCCATAGTACTTTATTGAAATGGTAATTTCTACTACTGCTACTACTACTTTCTAGGGTTATCTTTAAGTAGCTTTTAGTGAAGGGTAACATCGTAGTAAGTAGCTTTCAAGAGACTATTATCCTCCTTGTTGACTGTCTTTGAGAATATTGTGTATATTTGGTATATTAGTTAGAATCAACTACGGAGATATTATTTGTTGTTATGTCTTTCCTAATTTAGAGTAGGTGTATGTACTGTATAAATACCCAATAGCTCGGGAAAGTGAACAAGCAATACATACATTCTCAATTCTTTTTTCCGTGTATGTCTGTATTTTTCACATTCTTATCTGATGAAGGGCAAGACACTGCTGCTATATAGCCTCTTTTTTTATGCCCATTGTCTTGGCAATCTAAACTCCCACCTGACTCGAAGGTTATATGCTGAGTAAATTGGGTGATGTTGTGACTTGGCAAGTACGAGTACAATTTGGATTTTTGTTTTTCATTCTTTTACAACTATATATCAAATAAAGATCAGTCTAAATTTGAGCCAAATGCTAGTATTGAAGTTATTCCATTGAGAAGGCTCAAGCATTTAGGAGCTAGGGCTGAGTGGCTTGGTGAATGAGTTTGCAGAGTTTGGTGGAAATTCTTTCTTGTCAAGTGCCAGATTTCAAGTGTTAGGTTCCTGGTTTTTTCCTAACTGCTAAGTATGAGTACTCTTGATAGGACCTCTGGGCTCTGGTTCTCAATTGGGGCAAAGACCATATGGTGATATGCTCATTGGCCCATGGGAGCGTTACCTCTCCTGCCGGCTCTTTGAGGGATGTAGTGAGATATGTAGAAGGCAGGGACTATATATTGGTTTCCATTTCCCAGTATGTGTTTGTCAGATTCGCTTAAATTTGATCTACTTGATGCTATGAAGTCACATGGTGCAGGTGGGTAAGCAGCATTCTGGAAGCATTAGAAGTCCACGAGCAAGTCCAAAAGGTCTAAGAATCGTGCAGTGTGGCTTCTAAGTATTTTCTGGTAAATTGTTTTTCCATTCATCACAAGCCATAATACATATTCCAACAGACAGACGTGTTTAAAATGATTGATGTGTATGTCTCTAAAATAGTTTATATGTTACTTACAGAAATAGCTGTATTCACACGCTTGGCTGATAGGACTATGGTTCCACTCCATTGTCATCTTTGCAATGACAAAGCTGATTAAAAGATTTTCATACTTGCAGCTTCAATGCTGTGAAGTATTTTGAAATCTTTGCAGCATTCCTGCTTAAAATTGTAGCAGCATATGAGGAGACGTAAAGTTTTGTCATGCGGAGGTGTCCCACTTGTCTAGCCAACTTTTCTTCTGAGGTAAGGCTGTCTTCCTGGAATAGGATCTTTCCGCACTGTAATTGTTCCATATGTAGATATATCCCCATATTTTTTCTGTAATATTCTTATGGCTTGAAACCTGATGTCTTTCAGAATTGACAAAAGCCGGTCTCCTCCCGGTTCATACAAAATTCCTCAAAAGAGAAACATCAAGCCTTGAGCTGAATATATTTATCTAAATACCAGCCATTTCTTATAGTGTGCATCATGTGTTGGATTTTTATATTCTTTTACTTCTAGTACTGAAACCTCGTGCTTCATTTGCATCACATCTTCATGGAATATACTAACAGCTCATAATTTTTCAATAAAACATTCAACTGAAAAGTACAGTAACATAATATCGCGTTAACTCATCCATACATCTGCAGACGTTATCCTCTTCTGTTATAAATTCTGACTTCCTTCTATGGTTCAAATCCTAGAAGTTGGCAAGATGATTGTTCCGGTTAATACCACGTAAGTCTCGTTGCTAGTATTTTTTGTTACAGTCTGTGATCTTCATGGTTTTGTCATAGTTTTTACAGTACATTTTAATTCTCATTCCAGTAGTTAGATGGTAAATAATGGTCCCATTATTCTCAATGGAAAGACAGGAGGGCTAAGAAGAAATCATGGCAAGTAGTGCACGCTTTAATAAATTTAAAGCTAGTGTGTTTATTTTAGTACCCTCTTAGAATGCCATGGGCGCCATTTTATTGTATTGTAGGGAGCTCTTTGTACTATTTATGCTTTGATATATAGTAAGTGTTGTAGGTAGTGGACATTGCCATGCCATGCCATGCCTAAAATCTCCCAATTTATATTTTATCTTTTGTAGTTTTTATTGATTTATAATTAATTGTATAGTAAATGTCTATGTTATATTCTAAACTACAAGTATTCTTTTTATTTCTCTTTCGTTTTTGGTGCATTATTAGTTTCTTCCCTTTCCTTTCTGTCGGTCTGTCTATTGTTTTTCTACATAACATGACAAACATCCATGCCTAATTACGCTCCATAGTTATAGTTTATTTTAATTACATTTTGCAGGTTATGTTTTAATTTAATAGCTATTTGTATTTGTATGTCGTTCTCTCAATCAACACTCAATTGTATTTGTATGCTTGTATTTGTATGTCGAGTTTTCACAAAATATATAAACGGGATATGCAATAGCTATTGAAATGTTGCTATGGATTGTACATTCTCTCAATCAATACTCAACTGTATTTGTATTTGTATGTCTGTATTTGCATTTGTATGCCGAGATTCTACAAAATATACAAATGAGATATACAATAGCTATTGAAAATGTTGCTACAGATTGTAATTAGGTAAAGTATAGCCATAGAGGCTTGATTAAGTCCCTACGAATAGCTGTTTATGAAATTTGTTTTTCTCTAACTTTTCTAGATTGGATTTGTGATTTGAAGTTCGTCTTTATAATAAGCTAGAATTGGGTTACATTAGGTAGTGGGGTGGGAGAGAGTGAGATTTGTATAGTTCTAAATTGCACGTCACTTGATGTCCCCATATCACCCATTTCATTGTTATGTTTTGAAAATTATTGCTATGTTGGGTAATTAGTTAAAATTATATAAAACAGTAATTAGGGATCATGTTTTATCACATGGTGTATTTCTGAAATTATGAAGAAGTAAAAATACAAAGAAACGAAAGGAGTTATTTGACTTTTAGTCATCGTCTCAATGGTCATCTATACATGTGGTTACGCATTCATCGACTTGTCGTAATAAATGTAGGGCTCAAAAGTAGACTTTCTTGCAAAAAGAAATGATCATATTATTAGTGAAAAATTGTCATCCTTCTTAAGCATCAGATATTGTAAATTCATATATTTTTTGTTTTGTGAGACCTTACCCAAGATTATCTTTTCTTTTCATATTTGAAGTAGTAATATTGTTATATTTACTGTAGATTCTTATATTTATGTGTTGATTTGGCTTGAATAAGAAGAATACTCTTGAATGGTGATTTGTTTGAGAGAGTTGTAGACAAGAGCTCAGGAAATTATGCATTAGTTTTATTTTTTTGTATATTCTTTCTATGATTCCTCTTTATTTGTTTTTTAAATGAATTTTTGGTTATCATAAGTCTATATTATTTATTTATTTTCAAAATAGTAAATTATGACTTTATTGATAATCTGGTTTCCTCGATGGAATCGATTGTGCATTGCTCGAGTATTTTTATATAAAAACGGTCAAGTTGGTATAAAAAAAATTTAACATGTAATATTGCTTAAATTATGTAAATTATCACCACATTAGTGAAAGTGCTTTATATTGTAAACGCCAATTCTATCTTATCATATTATATTTAGTAATAAATTATTAATATCGCGCAGACAAAGTCACTAGTCTTTTCCTAAGATTGAGAAAGTCTCAACCATCTCAACGTACCTGATTTGATATGTTTCACTTTACTCGAATGTCTATTGAAAATAACCTTTCTACTTTCCAAGGTAGGATTAATGTGTTACCTGATTTGATATGCATTATTTTAACTGATCGAGGGTCTATCAAAAATAACCTCTCGTAGACCCCATTTGTGAAATTACAATGGGTATGTATGTTGTTTCAACATTGCATAATAATCCGAAAATTGCCAATATGACCACGTGAAAATGTATTCCCAAAAGCCACGTATGCCCAATGAATTAGTCGTTCAACTTTACATTATTTTTCTCCTGTCAATTCAATATCGACTTAAGTTCTATTAAAGAGAAATATAACTTAAATTGGAGACAAGACCAAACTACAAAATATCAAATATTGATCATGGTACCGAAATCAAAGTTACTGAACCAAGAGGGAACATGGCTATTGGTAAACAATGAGAGAATTAAACAGTGAAATCCCTATGATATGTATGCCAAAGAGTGTGTACATATTCCAACTAAACAAACCAAAAACAAAAAATCGACACAGTTAGAATCATATCCAGCTTTAGGCACAACCACAGAGGGAGAAATGACACACATGATTAGGTCGCAGTTTGTTAGTCGAAAATGTAAACTTTCCAATTCAAGTCATCACCAAAGAAGATGCTACCTGGAAGGACGCGGTATTGCAGAAGCCTCTTGTTTTACGTCTACCATCAGTGCTACTGTTTTTTGTTTATGTCATACAGCACACAAGCATCAGCTGCGGTTTTCATCTGAACCAGAAAGACAATTGTCATATTGATATAACAGTATTTTACATATGCACAATTCTTCTATGGGCTGTCAAGAACTAGCGTACCTGTATAACATTAACAAATTGCTTGATTGCCCATCCGAACAGAAGAACAGCAAGTAAGACGAGATAAATCCAACTTGTCGTTATAGTATTTACAAGAACCTAAATATGAAATGCAGAAACTGTCAGTCAATGAGCTTTTTAACACAGGCAACAAAAATAGAAAGATACGAAAATCATAATAGCTAAGATCTTACATCAATAAGACTATCAGTCTCTTTCCTTGCAAGAAGGAACAAGGTAATATAAAGAACCTGGTAAATAAGAAGTAAAATCAGATATCAATTGTGTGCACCAAGAAGAATCTCTCAACTTTCCAGAATTGATAAAGATAGTTACCTCACATGACACGCAACAGTAGCCCATAAACATCCTATTTCCATAATAAAGCCTGAATAGCCAGCTGCTGCTGTCTTTGACATCTTTGTGACTCGTCTTTCCTACTAAGAAGGTACTGCAATTTGTTGGTCAAGAACACATGATAATCAGAAGTCTAAACACATCATAACAGAAAACACAAAGCAGAATCATTTTTTGCCGAAAGGATATCTGTGTTATTGGAGAGTTAATAATTACCTATACATTTGCAACCAATGGCTGGAAATATCAAGAGCAAGCAATGAAAGGAAAACTAAACCAGGCCTGAAAGCAAGAGGACACGGGAGGAAATTAATCTTAAAATATGCCAGAACTTTTAACAATCCAAAAGCTTACACAGACATGAGTTAATGAAACTACCTATAAACCTGCGAAAGAATAACCAGCAGACAGGCAGTGCTAACCCTGAAAAATCATACAGTCCGCATAAACAAGAAAGCAGAATTGAGTCCTAATATGAAAGCAAGGGCAGATGCATTAAATGTTCAACCACAAGGGTTTTGGGGCGGGGGTTAGAGTTGAGGGTTAGAAATGTGGCACTACCTATCTGTCACCATGTCCAAAACAGCCCCAAATGTCGAAGCTGAATCCAGAGAGGAAAATTGACAATCAAATATATGGCGGGTCTTACATATGAAATTCAGATACAGTGTTATCAAAGCCAGAAAACAGGAATTAAAACTCACAGATGATAGACAATATTATCGTCTGTAACTTTTTTTTTTTTCTTTATGAAGTTATTAATTTTGGATCACATGTCACCAGTAACCGATAACTTAAAATCCAGAAAGATTCTGTGAGGGAATGAACACACAAGTCTTCAAGCTGTTAGTTTGAACTAATATAATTAGGTTTTTAGTCGTCAAAGGGGTGTCCACAAATACTTAACCTTTTAAAGAGGGGTGTGTGTGTAAATTGTGAAGGGGAAGGGAAGGAGTGGAGTAGATAGAAGTTCCTTAATGCATATTGCAACATGCCAATAATACCATCCTTCTGGTACTGTGTTTGGTTACACATAACATATGTAAAGAGAAAATGTCGAACATTCATGTACTCCCTCTGTTTGTTTTTACTTGTCCAGTATTGACTTGGCACACCCCTTAAGGAGCAATATAATAGAATGACAAGTTTACTATATCAACCCTTGAATATTAATAAATTCAATATTATGGGAAATGAATTGGAAAATGACTATAGTTAATAATAAGGGTAAAATAGGAACTAAGTGATAAATTATCTCTTGATTTTCTAAATTGGACAAGTAAACGTGGACATCTATGTTTAGTATAATGGACAAGTAGAAGTGGACAAAAGGAGTATATTCTAAACCTGCAGTATATATCCTCAAATAGATCCATTGTTGATACCTTAATTTGATAACTTTAAGGAATATTTCCATCTCCGACTAACTGAGCTTCAAAAAACGAGTGTAGGCGGTTCTAATCTCAGATAAAGGAGAGTTGCGTTTATTCACTGCCCTAGCACATAATCTATATTCAATTCTTGACATCTATGACGATTGCTGACTGTTTGAACTTATTGCGAATCCTCAGACAGCTTTCTCTTCAGCTCCTTTACTTTAACCTTCCCCATAGCATTGCAAAGAAGCAAGTGCCACACAAACAACTGACTAGGTATGCAACATAGGCTCCTTTCCAACAACCTGTCTTGGGCTGCCTTTAGGTGCAAAATTCAAGGCTAATGAGATCTCGTCAGGAATAATTGAGAAGTTTGAAAAAAGACTAGCAACATGGCAAATGAAGTATCTTTTTTTGGAGGAAGAGTTAACATTGATTAACAGTGTAATGGACAGCATCCCTACTTATCATATGTCTCTCTTCCCTATTCCAGCAAAAGTTCTCCAAGTGCTTGACAAAATTAGAAGGAATTTTTTATGGGAAGGCAACAGTGAGGATCATAAGTTCCATTTGGTTAAATGGACAAAAGTGACACAACCTAAATTCCAAGGGGGTCTAGGTATCAAAGATCTTGCAGCTCACAGTAAAAGCATGATGATGAAATGGTTATGGAGGTACGGAACTGAAGACATTGGACTGTGGAAAGAGGTGATCAAAGCTAAACATGGTGAGCTTACTCACTGGTGCACAAAATTTCAGCAGATGCATATGGAGTTGGTCTATGGAAAAGTATCAGTAAACTTTGACCTGATTTTGCTGAGAACATCACATTTAGAGTGGGGAATGGCTCTCGCATCAAATTTTGGAAGGACATATGGTTGGGAGATACAACTTTGGGTGAGGAATTCCCAAGTTTGCACATTATTGCAACTGAACCAGATTCTACCATCGCATCCAACAGATTAGATGACACTTGGGACTTAAGGTTCAGGAGAAACCTACACAACTGGGAACTTGATGACATGTTGGGCCTTTTAGACAAATTGCAGCCTTGCTCCTTTTCACCCCAAGAGCCTGATAGATTGAAATGGGGTAACTCAAGAGAAGGTCACTACACAGTCAAATCTTACACCAGCATGAATGCTCCAAGGAAACTACTTCAAAATCCAAAACTAAACTTGTATCCACCGACCTTCATAGTATCAGCATCAGTCCATCCCAAAATAATGTAATATCCATCTTCATCCACAGTAACAGCACCTCCAGTCTTGAAAAACCCATCATTGGCAAATGACTTATGACGCCAAGTTAGCTCAGGTAGCTTCCAATATTTCTGAACGATGAAGGGCTCTTAATGCAAAACTCCCTAACTCCAGTTATACCACTGGTCCACCACTCTCATCATCCAAGAATATATTTGCCTGTACAGCTGAAAAGAGCTTGCCAACAGTACCTCCTTTGTGTTTCCCTCCAATGAGATTACACATGCCATTGAACTCAATCATGCCATAACATTCTACTAACCGATGCCCAGTAATTATTCCCACTGTTGTGTGACGGGCAAAGGAGGCGCAGAGGATCCACACATCACAAGACGCAAGAGCTTTGCTGCTGAAGCAAAACTTGCAATCAATTCTGGAACCATTGCTTCATAAACTTGTATTAGTCGTGTATGCATAGTAGGAACTCCAGTGAACACCTTTTATGAATTACTCCCTCCATACCATTTTATATGAGTTACTTTGACTTGGCACGGACTTTAAGAAAGAAAGGAAGACTTTTGAAACTTGTGGTCTAAAATGAGTCTTAGATGTTTGTGTGGTTGTAAATCATTTCATTAAGGGTAAAATGGGCATTTTAAAGTTAAATTGTTACTAAATGTAGGAATGTGTCATTCTTTTTGGGACTGACTAAAAAGAAAAGTGAGTCATATAAAGTGGGACAGAGGGAGTATCAGTTTTAACCCACCCACAGGATAAGACTCCTACCATCTCTGCCAAATCCCTCTTACAAGAGTGATCGTGGACATGATAAAATTTCATCAAATCTCCAGGACCATCAAACACCACGGTTTTTTCCTGGTCATGCTTGGTCGATAAATGCACAACGGGAATAAGAGTCAAACAGGCACCAGTTTTATCTACAATTGTACTCATAAGATCTTGGTGGTCTTCAGCTCAGAATTATGAGTCAGTCACGTGTAGCAGTTCGGTTTTCAGGTAGCTTAGTGCACTAGACTGCACCACCTCCACTAAGCCAAGCCCCTAGTATTATAGCAACAAACTCAGTACAGGATTTGGCTACACTCCTACTCTTGCTCAATCAAGATCTACATTTCTTTTTATATCATTTCCAATTTCAGAATCTAGGCTGCTTAACAAACTTGATATCCTCCTAGCAGATGTTATTTAAGGTAAGTGTAGCTCTTTTAATAAGCTATTATGGCAACATTATCCTGTGAATCAACTCCCTTGCTGGCAACTTCTTTCCCCTGCTCCCTATAGCTACTAGTATTAAAAGCGGAGGAGAAAAATCGAAGTTTGGAGGAGAGAAAGCTAGGGTTTTAGGGGAAGAAAAACAATATGGAATAGGTGCATAGAAGGGAGAAAAAGTGAAGCAAAAAATGGAGAGTAATACAAAGGACGGTAATGGAGTCAGGAGGTGTGACCCACTGAATCTAAGGTATTTGTCCCTTTCGCCTACAAGATTCCAGCAGCGTTCTGTTTCACATAAGGTAACATACGAATAGTTGGTTTTTTGGTTAAAAATATATCTCAAGTTAGATACCCACCCTCCAAAATAAAGAAGAATATATGCAGTATTAAGAACTGCTCTGTTTCTGATTTTTTTTCTTTCTTACAACCGTTCTCCCAGGCAGAGAGCTGAAGTAGAATGAGGAATGGTCTATTTGCTCAAAATACGACTTGCTTCCACATGTTCTTCACATATGAGCATCCTTCCAACCAAGATGTTTGTGAGGGTGGGGTTTACCAAATCCAAAACCCCATTTGTCCATTTTATATGACGATATTACTATTATGCGAGTCAACAATTTTTCATTGACTATTCCCTAAATTTCTTAAATATACAAAAGAAAATGTATCTTGTCGTACTCTTTATGGAGTTTCTGAATATATAAGTATTACTTCCAAAAATTGTGAAACCTTGTCTGAATTGAGACAGAAATTGGACCTTGTCACTTTGGCATTTCAACACCTATCATTAGCGCTAATAAACTATAAACCTAGCAAATCAAGGACTGAGAATATCGCACACCCAGAAAAAATGGTACTGATCAAACATAAAACAAGGAAAACTCTTACATTGATTGAACTTACGAGCACACCAACCATCCAAAGCATCACAGACGAAACTGAAAACAAAAAACTCAATTAACCAACAATCCCACTTCCATACACTCCAAAAAAAAAACATAAATCAAGGGAATTCACCTAACAAAATACAGAAGCGAAAATAGCTTTTTGTCCACAAAGCACACAGCAAATGCGACACAATTCATCAAAATTCTCAGGTACCCTGCATCCAACAACATATGTAACAACCAATTCAGACAACATATCTATATACCCACTTTTACATCCGAAGAGTTACTTATGTGGCATTTCTTTGTACAAAGTTCTTTTTCTGAGTTCTACTAAAGTTGACAGTAATCTCAAACCAAAAGCAGTTAAATAAAATACAATATTAAAAAGATCCATGAATAAACTATCAAAACATTTTATGAATCTAAGAGGAAGATATATATACACACACACACACACACAGAGAGAGACTGGATCAAGTTGAAAGTAAAACAGACAAATGAAGCAATTCATTATGGTCGAATTAAGCAACGATGTCAAAGGAAAAAGGCGCAAACAACATAGTGTAAGAATATTAAAGGAACAATGTAAATCCCTAAAAAAGAAATAGTGAACGTTAAAGGAAAAAGAATTAAGCTGAACTGTTTTTTGTCTTTACAACTCCGGTGCAAAAAGAACTACATAGATGATGCAGAGTGAATGGTAGACTTTTTGATTCCTTGTAAGAAACAAGGCTCCCTCTAAATTGTACATGTTAATGTTACCTTCATGAACAAACAAAAAAAAATAAAAAAAATAGTGGCAGTTAAACTTGGCATCAACATGAAAGCGGAGCTTTGATATTGATAAAAATTCATAAGGATTTTCTTTTTTTCCTTCTCTTTTTCTGTTCCTTCTCAAAGAAAGAAATCCATTACTACATAAGGTAGAGCTTGTTACTTGGTTGATAAGATCACCACAAGAGCGTCATGAAAAAGAAGAATGACTAATCTAAAATTGTGGAATAGGGCTGCCATTGCAAAGACATGTTGGGATTTGGAACACAAGCAAGACAAAGTATGGATCAAATGGGTCCATACATACTATATCAAGGGGCAGAACTTTCATAGCACTCCTATACCCCAACAAGCTTGTTGGATGATTCGGAAGATCTTGAATACTAGTGAAATAAGTGCTCAAATTCACTATGATCCTGCCAGTTCCAAGAGCTTAATCAGGCAAAGCTACCTAAGCTTACTTGGGAGCTACCCCAAAATAGAATGGAAGAACCTAATGTTTGAAAATGCTGCAAGACCAAAAGCCAAATTTGTAATGTGGCTACGCCTACACGGAAGGATGAGGACTGCTGATAGACTAGTACATTGGGGACTAGAGGTGGAACTTAAGTGTTCTTTGTGCCAAGTGCATGGTGAAAACTTGGAGCATTTATTTGTGTTGTGTGATTACTCCAGGAACCTGTGGAATAGACTTCTACAGTGGCTTCATAGGCAACCATAACTGCTGGGAACTGGGACCAGTACATTCATTGGGCTATCCAGAATGCCAAGGGAAAATCCAAAGAAGCTGCTTTATTCAAGTTGATTTTCGCTGAAGTTGCCTATGCTATATGGATTGAACGAAACACGAGTATTTGAGAAGAGGAGAAGACAATGGGAAGCAGTATCAAAAGAGGTTGCCTGTGTCTCATGTGTTCGTACACCACCTGGAATGCAAGCTAAGCTGCAACAATACTCTTTCTAAGGGGGCTAAAAGAGGTTAAGTTTGATGCTGTAATTCCTGTTCTTTTAGATAGCTGGCTGTGGTAGCTAGACTATGGCATTGTAATGACTCATTTGGTGATTAATTCAACAACGTTAGTTACCAAAAAAAAAAAAAAAAAAAAAAAGAAGAATGAATTAATTTCCTAATTTAAATAGAGCACAAGAACTTGCAGTGCAGCAAAGTATCTCTTAGGCAAACAAATGAGAATCAAACATTTGAGGAATTGAAGAGCAAAAAAATGAGAACAAACAATAAAGTGAAGTAAGGGCAGCCCAGTGCACTAAAACTTTCGCTATGCGTGGTGGCCGGGGAAGGGCCGGACCACAAGGGTCTATTGTACGCAGCCTCTCCTTACATTTCTGCAAGGTGCTTAAAAAAACCATAGCCAATTTTATTTCCAACAAATTCCATCGCTTGCATACACAACAACATACCCAATGTATTCCCACAAGTGAGTTCTGGGGAGGGTAGAGTGCATGCAGACCTTACCCCTATCTCGCTGAGATAAAGAGGTTGTTTGCGAAAAACCCTCGGCTCAAGTAACGCATAAAAAAGCAATTCAAGATTCAAACTTCTGAACTTTGACCAGACATAAAAGCCTTAAAACTTTTTGAAATAAATTTTATATATTCAAAAATTACGTAAAAAGTACTATAAATCACAACAGTTAACAACTTCAAATATTTAAAAGGCATACAGAGAAATTTCTCTCAAAGAAAAACTTGATTGACTCTCGAAATTTCAACTATGCCACATAGATATCTCGGAAGGAGTAGCAACTAAGGCATAGCAAATAGTAATATGCAAAGCTTAACATAACATCCAACAAATTCAAATAGATTTGTGTTTAAGTGTTCCACGCAAGAAACACTAGCATGTAGCATCACCAAAACAACCTTCCTAGTTATATTATTAACAATATTACTGATCTCTTCTGAGAAAAGAGACATGAATCATGATTGCCAGAAAGTGAAATTCTCACAAAATCTAAAAGGCCTGCCCGGTGCACTAAGTTCCTGCAATGCACCGGATCCGTGGAAGGATCGAACCACAAGGGTCTATCGAACGCAGCCTTACCTTGCATTTCTAAAAGATGTTGTTTCCACGGCTCAAACCCGTGACCTCTTGATCACTAGCATGTAACATCACCAAAACAACTTTCCTAGTTACTATAGTATATTTTTCAGAATATCACCTATCTCTTTCTCTTTAAAAAAAAAAAAAAAAAGATAGTCTGGTGCACTAAAGCTCCCGCTACGCACGGGATCTGAGAAAAGGCCAGACCACAAGGGTCCAATATAGCAGCCTTATCTCACATTTCTGCAAGAGCCTGTTTCCACGGCTTTAAAAAAAGAGATATTCTACCAAAATCTATATCAACAAAATGGAACTTCAAAAAATTATTAACAAATACCAAAAATACAATAAATATCGTCCCCAAAAGAGAAAAAAATCAACAAAAAAAATGTCGAAATTTTGAGGGATAAGGACCAAAATAACAACAGCTAGCTCACGCAGGTGAAAATGGAAGATTAACAAACTAACACAGAAACTCCATTCTACTTTTCATTCACATAATTTCGATTCTCCAATACATCAAATTTTACAAAAAATAATAATAATAATAATATTAATAACAAGTGAGAGTGTTGAAATAATTTAAAAAAAAATGAAAGGAGAAGTAAGTTACCGATGATGTTTGGAATATAAAGGTAAACATTTAATGGCTTTGGTTTGGATTTTCCGGCCATTTTCTTCTCCGCCGGAAATCTGATCGACGGGGAACTGAATTTAATTGAATTGAAAATTATGCCTTTCGATCTACGCTAAAAATAAGAAAATAAAAAAGAAGACTTATGGAAGAAAAAAAAAGGGAAATATTCGTTTGTAGATTTGTTTTAATATTTTATAAAAAGGGGGGAAAAAAAACTTTTTCAGATGGATTCGAGTCCCTTTGGGTATGAAATGATTTTTGTTAGGGAATGCTTTATTCCCTGATATAGAATTTTTTGGTGCGAATTCGATTTAGTCACACTTCGATGTGAATACAGAATATCGAGTGAAAAATCAAAAAAGAAAAAATCCAGATGAGTTCGAGTCCCCTTGGTTACGAAATCGTCTTTGTTATGGGACATTTTATTCTCCAATATAGAATTTTTTTGGCGCAAATCCGATTTAGTCAGACTTCGATGCGAGTACTGAATATTGAGTGAAAAATCAAAAAAAAAAAAAAAATTCAGATGGATTCGAGGCCCATTGCGTTGAAATCGCCTTTGTTAGGGAGTACTTTACCCCTCAATATAGAATTTTTTGATGCAAATTCAATTTAGTCGGACTTCAATGCGAGTACCGAACATCTGGTGAAAAATCAAAAAGAAAAATACTTTTCCACCATTTGAGATCTAAGTATCATTTAATTGCACTATTTGCTTTTTAAATAAGTTAATCTTTAATTTTTGAAAGAAATGACCTTTTTAGTCTTTGAATTGTTGTGTTCTTCTTGTTTTGGTCCTTGTGATATTCGATTAATCACTTCTGATCTTCAATTAAATAATGCGTCCTATTTTAATCCAATGACTAACAAATCAAACGGAATGATAACTGTTAGTAGGGCACTTTGAACATTTAAGAAACTATTTCTTTTGCAATATATAATTGTCAGGAAAAACTCTGTTTTTGCATACCATAATTCTGCACATATTTAGGCGCCCCCAAAAGTCCTCGATAATCGTTGTTCAATTACAGTGATAAAATTGCATTCTAAAAGTGGATTACGCTTCACTCTATTATAGAATTGTGTTCTAAAAGTGGATTACACTTCACCTCATTGTGTTTAAAGTTATCACTCTATTTAATTTGGTTAGATCTATTAATCATCGGATGAAAATAGCACGCATTGTAAAATCAAAGGTTAAAAGTGTTTTGTCGAATATTACAAGGACTAAAACTGAAATAACGCAATAATTTAAGGACTAAAAACGTCATTTTTTAAAGTTTTTGTCTTTTAAAAAATTAATTTTTATTTTTTAGCCTTTCAAATCAAATTTATATTTAATAGCCCATAATTTCTTTAAAAGCGTAGAACATAACTTATGATATATTATAATGTATAAACACATATCACATGTAAGATTTTATTCTCAAACTGTCACTTGCTTTTCAAGTATTGAACCTACGATATGTGAGTGAAAATTTATACGGCTCGAATATTTATACTAAATTAATTTAACTTATCATAGTTAAAGTAATATACTGAAGTAAAAATATACATTAACTAACCGCGATTTAATGATAATTGTGCATATCAAACATATGTTATTTATATATCGATTTGATATAAATATTCGATCAAAATAAGTGTTTAACCAATATGTGAATGTATTTGGGTAAATATTATTCTTATTCTCGACACTGAAACTTTTCGAAGGTATATATAGTACATGCTAAACTTAATTTAGGAAAAAAAATTGCTACTATTGTTTTTTTGTTAACGGACAAAATCTTTTCAACAAAAAAGCAAATATTTAAACTTTCATAAATGATGTTTAAATCTAGTCGAATTTTCTTTTCAAAAAAAGTTATGCCACATTATTATTAATATATTTAAACTTTCATTAAATAATGTTTAAAGCTAATCGAATTTTCTTTTCAAAAAAGTTATGCCACATTGCTATTAATATATTTAAACTTTCATTAAATAATGTTTAAATCTAGTCGAATTTTCTTTTCGAAAAAGTTATGCCACATTACTATTAATATATTTAAACATTCATTAAATAATGTTTAAATCTAATCGAATTTTTCTTTTCAAACTACAAGTGGACGAAAAGGCATATTTAGACCAACAACATCATATACCCAGTGTATCCTTCAAGTGGGCGAGAAGGTATATTTAGACCAACAATATCATCCTACAAGTGAGCTTGAAGGTATATTTAGACCAACAACATCATATCCGGTGTATCATACAAGTAGGTGGAGCGACATATTTAGACCAACAACATCATACCCAATGTATCATACAAATGGGCGGGGAGACATATTTAGACCAACAACAATACCATACACAGTGTATCCTACAAGTGGGTGGAGAGACATATTTAGACCAACAACAACATCATACTCAGAGTATTATACAAGTGGGCGGGGAGACATATACCAACATCATCATCATACCCAGTGTATCCTACAAGTGGGCGGGGAGACATTTAGACCAACAACAACATCATATCCAGTATATCTAACAATGGGCGAGAAGGCATATTTAGACCAACAATAACACCATACATAGTGTATCCTACAAGTGGACGGAAAGGCATATTTAGACCGTTTCGCATAATTCAGGCGCAAATTTGACCCCATTTCAATAAATAAGATGGAACCCAATCCATAGTTTTTCTTAAAGGTAAGAAATATACAATGAAATTTTATACATAGAAAGGCAAGGAAATCATGTTTTTTAACAGCTTGTGCTAAAAGTTCATTTTGCAACAGAAGAATAATAGTGTATTTAACTTAAGCACTGGTCTTGATAATTTCATCATCTGCATAACTTGCTTTCAGCTCGCCCTTGACTCCGTTCGTTTCTAGGAAATAATCCTCGCGAGCATTATCAGCTAACATCAAAGCCACCAACCAGAAGAGCGCGGAATCAAGAGATAAAAAGGCGCCTCCACCTAGAAGACCGGTCTTGGCTGTTGGGCAATCGGTCTGCAAGTTGTGATGAATGTTGCGCGTGATATGAAGTTGCTCGGAGATTGTAGGCCACAACAACAATGCTGCTGCTAAACCAGTTGTGCCCCTTTGAATTAACAGCAGAAAATCACACAAAAAAAACAATAAGGTTCAGAGAATAGAAAAAGTATACGAATAATGATAAGATTCCTATCCCTCACAAAAGGCAGCGGAACTCAATAGCATCAATTCCGGGAAGTAGTTCCTGTATAAGTTCAATTACTAAAAGGGAGAAAATGAGGCAACTAAAAGACAAGATTGTCTCCACACTAGGGGGGGAAACACGTGCATATTTCACCGGAATAAACACAAGACAAATTCCTCCGAGCCTAGTTATCACTTTCTGGAAAACTGTATTAAATGAGTACTGTGTTTGCGGTACGACATTGTTATCTGAGAGATTTTCTCAACTGCCTTACCGCTTAATGCCATGTATACAAACTAAATTTATTGCCAGACAGACTTGCAAGAACACTTTCAAGCTACCAGCTTTTCTTTCCATAAATTAGTTTCTGAAATATCGTACACAGAAAAGTTCCAGTGGCTACCTACAGAATATTCAGGTCATAATCAACATATAAAAAAACTGTTAACAATAGCGTTTTGTCATCAATAATAAATCTTATTATCACCAGGGGTTAAGTATCTCGTATGCAGTTCGAATCATCCTGCTTAAACCATATTAAAGAGTCCATTCTGCATTTTGATTTAGGTGAAGATATCCTGGATCATTTGCACCCCTTTTACGTGTCTTTAAGTAGTTGGTATTGGAAATTCTTTAAATTCATTACTTCATCAGGTATTCATCAACATGTCCAAGAGCTGCAATTCCTAAATGATATTAGTGCTATTATTTGTAGCACGATGACGGTCAAAGGAACAAGAAGTATGTGACCTACAATGATGTGTTTACCAACTTCAGGACAAAACAGCCAACAGTAAGACACATAGGGATAGTGAACTAGGATTAAGAAGGAGGTAAATGAAGACATTACGCATAAAACACAATGAAGAAAAACAAGTTGAAGAGGACTTACAATGCAATATTTAGGAACACGACAAAACTAGTGTTTCTCAGCAAAGCAGCTTGTGGAATTGACTTCCCTTGATACGGATAAAACAAAGATAGGAAACCAGCCACAGAAGATGCAGCAAGAAAAACAAAAGACAAATAGCCCAAGGCAACAGTAGGGTCAGACTTGTATTTACAAATCACAACGCCTTTTCCCGATATTGCAGTCCCAGCTGCAGGCTGCAATCAATATAAATATCCAAAAACTCAGAAATAAGAGAGGAGAAAATAACAAAACATTGAACATGTTTAACTGATATTTTGTGCATCTACTCATCAATGGTGCTCAAATATCTCCACTATTCTCAAAAGAAATTAAGAACGAATAGCATCATCTTGTTTCACACTGTATACTATTCATAATCTATAAAGACATTTAAGTATTATGTCACTTGGAAACTGTCAGAATGCCTGACACACCACATATAGGAAAGGAGAAAATCAAGAAACTGTTCCATGTTAGTTCTTGAAGAGATTATAAAGTCCTATATGAATACACAACAGCCACAACTATTACTTTCCTCCACAAGGTAGTGGTAAGGTCTGCGTACATTTTATCCTCCCCAGACCCCACTGTGGGATTTCGCTGGGTATGTTGTTGTTGTCATAGGAATACACAAACAGAAGACCTCCACGAACATCATATGTTTCAAATCTAGCTCTTCGAATCCGAAGAGGAACAACAGCCACACTAATGAAGTATTGATCACCCTATCATTCGAATAAGAGTAATTAAGCCATGAAGAATCAACAAAAAGTCCTCCCATGATATAATGTAACTGTGATTCTCTGGTTCTCCCTGTCTACAAGGTATTACAGGGGTAGACTACGTAAGGCCAAGCCTTTGATCTTGACACCCATATAAAAGAAAATATTAATCACAATTAAAGAAATTTTCTTTGCATTGCTACCGAGACATGAATCTAGATAGGAGGTTGTGGAGGGCACGAATTGGGATAGAAGGTTAGTAGACAATAGTTGTAGTATTGCTCCGGTAGTTGTTTGTCCTTTAATTTCTGGTACTACTTGTTTTTTTGTACTTCGACTATCATTTTAATTTTATTTTGTAGATTATTATATTTCTTGTACTTCCATTACGCTTATTTGAACTACTTTGGACTACTTTTCCTTGAGCCGAGGGTCTATCGGAAACAGTCTCTCTACCTCTAAGGTAGAGGTAAGGTCCGCGTACACTTTGTGGATTATACTAGGTATGTTGTTGTTGTCGTTGTTGCTTGTCTTTGCAATGCTAGCAACGTCAAAAAGATATCTGCTCATATCAAGGCAGATCGCGTGGAAAAGAAGTAGTCCAATCACTTAAAGTGCTTCTTTATTTTACTTTACCAGTAACACCAGTGGTGTGCTTTATAATATTGATTATCGGTTAATAGTTATTCAACACTATCCTGCAGCTATGTTGGTCCTTCGTGCACTCCATATATATGGGTGTTCTCTGTCTCACAGACTTAAAGTTATATATACATACTAGAGAAAATTTTCTATGCAAATACATTACAAGGCGTGCTCGATGCCTTGAAAACCATTTAGGAAAAAAAGAAGGCAAAAACACACACACAACAAAAACAAAAGGATCTAGGCAAACATATCATACAAAATTCAGACAATCAAAAGAAAAGACATACTAGGCAAAAGGGTAAGTAGAGGATTTACAAGATTTCCCATATCTGATTTTATCAACTAACCTTCTTGTTTTCCGCAATAACTCCAAATATAAAGGATAAAACACCAAGGGTTGCTATGATCATAGACATCTGTTTCATACCAATCGCCATTGGACCTCCAAACTTTCACCAACTACCTACACAGTTTCAAAATCCAAAATACCCATTTTTTTCATCAAAAATTCAACAGAAAAAATCCAACTAAATCAAACAAGTTATCACTTCGACTGTAACAAGAAACAGATTATACAGTGTCTGTTACTAAAAAGAACCAAACTTTGAGAAAGATGGCATCATGGCATTATCTGAATTGTACCCAAAACTAGAATAATAAAAAAGATAAAACTCCGGGAAAAAGACTGTTTAGATTCTTGAAAGAAAAAGGGTGAAATTATACATATCAAACAGTGAACACCTTAAGTCAATGTTGATAAATTGCAAACTGGAAAAAAGAACATACTCTTTCAGCAACTACCTACAACAACAACTATGCTTCAGTCCCAAACAAATTTAGGGTCCGCTATATGAATCCTCATTTCTTCATTTAAGCTCACATCATATCATCGTCATCGTCATCGTCATAATAAATCCAAAATACACATTTTTTCCATCAAAATTTAACAGGAAAAATCCCCAATAACACAACCAAATCAAACAAGTTATCACTTCAACTGTAACAAGAAACAGATTATACAGTGTCAAATACTAAAAAGAACCAAACTTTGAAAACATGGTGTTAATTGAATTCTACCCAAAAGTACAGTAATCAAAAAAGATAAACACCTCGAAAAAGCAAGGTGTTCATCAACAACTTACAACAACAACTACTCCTTAGTCCCAAACAAGTTTAGAGTCCGCTATATGAGTTCTCGTTTCTTCATTTAAGCTCATATTATATCATCATCATAATAATAAATCCAAAATACACATTTTCTCCATCAAAATTTAACAGGAAAAATTCCCAATACACAACCAAATCAAACAAGTTATCACTTCAACTGTAACAAGAAACAGATTATACAGTGTCTAATACTAAAAAAAAACAAACTTTGTAAACATGGGGTCATCTAAATTGTACCTAAAAGTAGAATAACCAAAAAGATAAACACCTAGAAAAAGACTGTTTAGATTCTTGAGAGAATAAGGGTGAAATTATACATATCAAACAGTGAACATCTCAAGTCAATGTTGATAAATTGCAAACTGGAAAAAGAACATGCTCTTTCAGCAACTACCTACAACAACAACTGTGCTTCAGTCCCAAACATATCATTTAAGCTCACATCATATCATCATCAAAAGGGCAGCCCGGTGCACTAAAGCTCCCGCTGTGAGCAGGGTCCGGGGAAGGGCCCGACCACAAGGGTCTATTGTACGCAGCCTTGTCTTGCGTTTCTGCAAGAGACTATTTCCAAGGCTTGAACCCGTGACCTCCTGATCACATGGCAGCAACTTTACCGGTTACTCCAAGACCCCCCTTCATCATATCATCGTCGTCATCATAACAAATCCAAAATACACATTTTTTTCCATCAAAAATTAACAGGAAAAATCACAATACACAACCAAATTCAAACAAGTTATCACTTCAACTGTAACAAAAAAAAACAGATTATACAGTGTCTAAAACTAAAAAGAACCAAACTTTGAAAACATGGGGTCATCAAAATTATACTCAAAAGTAGAATAACCAAAAAGATAAACACCCAAGAAAAAAGACAATTCAGATTCTTGAAAAGAAAAGGGGGTAAAATTATACAAATTCAAAAACAGTGAATTAAAACATTTTAATGAATTGCAAAGTGGAAAAAGAACATACCCTTTTGGAAGATTGATTGAATATAGAAGAGAAAGGATAATTCTGCAGATCTGTTGATCTTTTTTTTTGTTTGTGTATATATATATGGGAAGAGCAGAATTGTCAACGCTGGAGCTGAGTAAACGTATAAATGAGGAGTCTTTAAAGTATTTTCATTTTATTTATTTTTTCCGCTCTATTCGAAAATCAACATTTGGACATGAAATTTTTAAATACCACTTGGAATTATATTTAGAATTTGAATTTCCCTTTTATATTTGTAACTTTTTTAATTAGATTTTTCAAAAAAAATATTAAATTTTTTATTTCATAAAATAACTCCATTTAAATTATATTTTGTATTTAAAAAAATAAATTTTCTTCTTTGTATTCAATAAGTATTGCATGACCGAATAATTCAAGGAATAGTGGACTGCGGGGAGAGTCCTTTTAAGTAGATGACTCATCGAACGGTCGGAGCAAGACTTCTTTGGAAAAAAGAACTTGAATAAGTTTATTTTTATAAAAAATCATCATTTTTATATTTTATATTTTTAAAAAATACACATTTAAATTTTAGATAGTTATAGCAAAAATTATGATCAAGCATAACTTTAAAAATTTTAAATAAAATAATTTTTATTTTATTTTCATGGTCAACGCCCATTTATCGTTAAATATTTGATCATGATGGAGCGGAAACTAGGAATCTAGGATATTTCGGGTATAGTTTTAAATTATATACCTAAACAGTTTAATTATTTTTTTTAATAGTATTATAATACTACCATATTTGTAATTTTTAAATAAAATAGGTTATTATCTTATAGATAAAAATCAATTGGATATTCGTAATCTATATCTATATCTATACTATATTAAAAGTGTAAAGCACCTTATAATGTGATTTGAACTTTTTGCCCTTCATTAAAAGTCTCCCCTTTAGACAAAATCGTCTTTTTACTATTTTTCTTCAATTATTATTATTAATATATAACAAGAAGTCTAAATTTATAGAATTCATTAAATATATATTTATACGACTATGTTTTTTAGCTTTAAACATCAGTTTAGGTTTAGGATTCCTTTTGATAAATTAATTAATATTATTTATATTAATTGTGTCTCTTTATTTAGTTAAATTTGTTATTTATACGATTATGTTATTAGTATTTAGATTTAAGCATAACTTTAGGAGTTTAGGTTTAGGATTAGAATTTCTTTTAACTAATCAATTAATATTATTTTTATTAATGTCTCATTTTATTTAGGTTTACGACGACTATTCTTTCAAAAACTGTTCTAGGAGAAAAAATTATATATAAATATATATATATATATATATATATATATATATATATATATATTTAAAGTGTGAAGGACCTTATAATGTTGTTGTTCTTCTTACTGTTATTTTCTCCACTTAATATAGGTGATAGATGAATGTTTGGTCAGATTTTGAGGAATTTTTGTGTAGAGATTAGGTTTAACCGTATTGTTTTGATATCTGAATTATCGTATTATTTTGTTGTAGTTTTTATTTTGTTACCAGATGTTGTTTTTCTGCTTAATACAGGTGGTAGATGTGCTTGATC
Source organism: Jaltomata sinuosa (assembly GCA_003996215.1). Lineage (NCBI taxonomy): Eukaryota > Viridiplantae > Streptophyta > Magnoliopsida > Solanales > Solanaceae > Jaltomata > Jaltomata sinuosa. The sequence goes on along the minus strand of QJPP01000230.1, from coordinate 83,491 downwards.
GGGTTATGAGGATTTTTCATGAAGGTTAGGTTTAATTGTATTGTTCTGATATCTCGATTATCGTATTATTTTATTGTAGTTTTTATTCGGTTACTAGATTATTATTTTTTGTTGCTTAATACAGGTTGTAGATAAATATTTAGTCCGGTTTTGAGGATTTTTCGTGAAGGTTAGTTTAATTGTAATTGTATTATTTTGATATCTCGATTATTGCATTATATTTTTGTAGGTTTTACTCTGTTACTTGATTTTTTTTGTTGTTGCTTAACACTGGTGGTAAATGAATGTTTTGTCGGGTTTTGAATTTTTTTTGTGAAGATTAGATTTAATTGTATTGTTCTGATATCTCAATTATTGTATTATTTTATTTTTGTAAAGATATTAAAATTTATATTTATTTTAATGTTGACTTTTATTTTTCAAAGATATGTTTATTTCACATATATTTTTATTGATTAACGTAATACATAATGCAACACGCGTACACTAATCATATAAGATAATGATTTAAATACGTGAGTGGTGAAGAGCTTCACCGGCCTCAATTGCAATATTATATACTCTATTGTCTTTTTGTATGCAATTTTTTATATTGTTGTGATACACACGTGCAACGCACGTACACTAAACTAGTATGTAATATGTATAGCTTAAACTCTTTAGGAATTACTGTACATAAATTGTACTTAAATTTTCTAATATATATACGAAATATTTTGCCTATTTGTAATTTTCAAATAAAATAAGTTATTTTTATAGATAAAAGTTAATTGGATATTCATAATATGTAATATGTATAGCTTGAACACTTTAGGAATTACTATACAATAACTTGTACATGAATTTTTTTTTTAAAGTTTTATACATACATGTTGAAGTACACTAATTAATGTATTTTATAATTGAAGAATTTTAATGGTTCAATTGAAGGATTATTCAAAGTTTTATATTAAAGGTAATATTTTGATTCCTTATAAATTTCTTTTTTTTTTCTTCTTCTCTCCTTATACAATGTAAGTTTTTTTAAAAAAACAAAGTTGTTGTTGTGATTGTAGAAGTATATAAGATGCAATTCAAAAATGTATTGCTTAATTAGATTGAGTTATAGCGTTCAAGAAAATGATTGAGAATTTTTTTATTAAAATTTTTAAATTTATGCCTCAAGCAAGAAAAATATTTTGGTAGGAAGTATTGTATCTTCATAGGGATCATGTCTATTGTTCGACATATATTCAAATTAATTGAGTCAGTAAATTTTCATATCATATGATATTTGATTAAAAAAGAAATAAGTAGTCTAGTAGTAATTAAACTCTTCTTAGTTGAGCAAAAAAAGTATATCCTCTGCCTTATTTAATGCCGCACAATATTTTTTTTTTTAAATATAAGTATGTCTATAGAAAATTGACATCTTTTCCCTTTAGTAAACTGTTTAATTAGTATTTTTATTTTATACATTATTATTGTTGGATAGTTTGTTATAGCCTTATTGACGAGAAATAAATTAAAAATTACTTTTTTTTAGTAATTATGAAATAGAGTGTGAAATTCACCAAATATAATGAAAAAAATCTGCAAGCATCAAATCAATGGGTTGTTAAATTTTGAAGAAAATTTATCAGTATTTTTTTTCAAATTTGTATACGAGCAGTATTTTTCTTAAAAAAAATTATTTTCACACCTCAAGTCATTTTTTATTTTTTATTTATTAATATTTTAACAATTATATGATTTGTGAAACCCTCACTATTCTATTATAACTCTGCCTCCTCGTAAACATCATCAGATAAGCTTTCATCAACGAGGAGAAGAATTTTCACCAAATCTGAAATTGAAATAAAAAAAGCTTTGAACAGTGAATGAAACTTTGTGTTATTAGAATTTTTTATGGATCTATATATATATTGTATTGTAAATAATTGTATGTTGGTTGATATTATTAAAAGATTGACACAAATTAGTAGTGATATTCAAAAGTTTAAAATTAATAGGTCTAAAAGATATCTCGTAAAGCATGAGATCTTATGTGTAGAAAATTGGATGTAATTTCTAATTTAATGATGTGTCAAAATAAAATTACATAACTTGTGTGTGCGTATATCCTTAAATTAGAAGTAGAATTTTCTTTCTCGCATCCCATCATTGAAAAGGATATAACGATTTACGTCTTGATTTGAAAGACTACTAACCACAAAAATAACAAGAACTGATATAATGCTCATGGATTCAGGTATGCTTTCACGTCTAGTGTTATGTTCTTGATAATTTGACATAACAGTTCTTGAAAGAAGACGATGATCTTCGTCTCTAAAATCTGGTCATAACAATCTATATTTACTTGACACAATTGCTTCGGCTAATAAATCCTTGCATGTTAATATAATTGATAATGAAAGCAAATTAATCAACGAAAATCAATATTATTGTGGTATAAGAAATTAGACAATATCTCCAAAAAAAAACAAAAAAAAAACTTGTGTACGATCTTATGCTTGATCCCTTTATTATTATTATTATTATTATTATTATTATTATTATTATTATTATTATTATTATTATTATTGTTATTATTATTATTATTAGTAGTAGTAGTAGTAATAGTAGTAGTATTATTATTTCAGATTTTGATTTTTGTATTTTGTATCAATGGAAAGCAAATAAATGTTAGGAGTTATGAAGCCAACAAAAAATTAGATGTCTTGAGATTTATACATACGAAAAATTGTGGATCATTTCTTATGATTTTATGGAACGATCAATAATATTTCGTAAAGTTCACGAGTTTTTAAAATATGATTCACTTTAAAGATCACAATATATATACTCAATAGAGTTCTAACTAAAAAAATTATTTTTATTAGATACTCCGAAAGATTCAGGGATTATCAACTTTATGATTCTATTACTAAAACTATTTATGAGACGAATAATGCGAAATTATTTGAAAATGTGAAATTTGTTTGGAAACGGGACCAAAGTAAAGTACATTGTGTTTGTAGATGAACATATTTGATGTTTCTTTAATTGACAATGCTCATGAACATTTTTTTCTACATGACATTATATTTAAGAAAGAAATTTAGATCAAGACAATAATGTTCAATCTCTCGTTCAAAAAGTTATTTTAGAAGAAGTTGTTTGTGTTTATAAAAATATTTTTTCACCTTATTTAGTAAAAAAAAATAGTGTGAAAGACTTCAAGAGCATTTTGTTCATTTTCATTATTTTATCCTAGAATTGATAATCAAACAAGGAATAAGACAATATAAAAAATTTATTTTAAAATTATTTATGCTTGTCCAATATATTAAATGATCCCTAAATGTATAAAAGTTTGAGACATGATTTTTTTCAATTAGCTGGAAGGACTTTAAAATTATATTTTCGTGATTAAAATTTGAATCTGTTCGATGAAGATATGATTCATTTTGAATGAATTTTCGTGGTTGAAGTTCATAAAGACGAAATTCAATTTTTGTGTAAGTTTATATAAAATACTATATAAATTTTGTATAAACAGTATAAAAATATAAATAAATAACTCTTATACACTATCATACACTTCTATTCATAATTAATACATTGTTTACAATAAATATATAATATTATATATCATATATATAAATATTGTTAAAGAAAAAAATGGATTGTGCGAGTATAAATTAGAGTTATTAGTCAAATACATATCTAAATTATTTAAATTTTTTAAATTTCATATTTGAGTTATTAAGTGCGCGAGTTTCCTACATAAACTATCACTAAATATTTATCTAAACACATCTTAACTATCAGTTGTTCCTTTTTTTTTAATCTGAAATATCAACATCGTTCAAATAGAAAAAGAGAACAATTAATAATTGAAATGTGTTTTAATAAAATAATTGATAATAGTTAAGTAAAAATTTACACACATAATTTATAAACTCGAAAACTGAAGTACTTCAAAAATATTTTTGACCTTTTAAATATATGACTATTTTATTTAGATGTAATATAGGGGGGAAAGACAAAAATGTTCTCTTGAACTATGATCAAAATCTCAACGAAATATTATATTTTTATGGGGATCCTATTACTCCTAAACTAATTTTGTCTGAATTTCTTTGCATCTTACGTACTGACGTGAAGTCACAACCCAAATTTATCAGAGGTGATGATATGATACACTCTCTATGTCATCTCAACACCTAAATGTGTGTTTATTACACATTGAAATAGTTATGTAGAATAGTGGTTACTGACAAAAAGTACTAGATAATTCTTCTCATCGATTCTAATTTCGGTGGACAAAATAACTTAGTACTTATTGTTGGTGAGAAATGACAGGTATAAATATTTCGTAGAATTAGTCAAGATACGTGAAAGCAGAAAATAATAAAATCCTATAAAAATAGAGTGGGTCCCCAAAATTTTGATCACATTTCAAGGGGTTACTTATCCTTTTACCGTGTTTAAAAAAAGTGCTTGTTTGTCAAGCTCCCAATCCAAATATTCTTCTAATACTAAAATAAAATAAAATAAAATAAAACCGTTTATTACTCAAAATATGCAACTGAAAGTTTCTCTCTATCAGTCTTCTCTCCCCTGCAAAGCAAAAACCCCAAATCCCTCCTTTTTATAAACCCTTTTCCAAATCTTCCTTTAATCACTAATATCTCTCTCTAATTTTATTTTTTTTAATCTTCAATGTAAGTATTAATTGTTTACTGTATCATTAATATTCCTGCATATATTTTTCTTCTTCTAGTTGATATTAATGGTTTTAATAAATTGGGTTTCACGTAAATCTAACAATTTTTTTCTTATTATTATTATGTTCATAAATAGTTGAGTATTCATGATTTTGTTTTTGTAATATTGGGTATTCATGATTAATTTTTTTTTCGACAACCCAGTACGGTTTAATTGTTGCATAATCAAAAAAATTATTGCTGAAGAAGCTTAATGAATCTAGTGGTTAATGAAGTGGGTTAAAGAACCATGAGGTGTGAGATTCCAGCTCTAGCGAAGGCAAAAAATACTAGGTGATTCTTTCAAACTGATATTGGTGGGAGCTGGCCCACACACCACGGTCATAAAAAAATAAAAAAGAACTTAGTGAATTTATATCTATTTTTTTAAATTTTATTTTCTGGAGGCCAATGGTTTTATTAAATTGGGTATTACGTAATTCTAGCATTTTCTTTAAATTCTAGTTGTTGTTTTTTGGCGGATTATGTTCGTTGTACTAGTAGTCGCAGTGCTACGCTTGTAGTGTTACTTTGTGTTAGTATTGTTCTGTTACTATATGTTGTTTTGTTACTACCTATTGTCTCTTGTACTTTTTTCTAGACTATTTTTATTTTGAGCCTAGGATCTAGCGGAAACGACCTCTCTACCTCACCTTTGTGGTACGAGATACAGACCGCGTACACTCTACCCTCCCCAGATTCCACATTGTGGGATTACACTGGGTATGTTGTTGTTGTTGTTGGCGGATTATGTTCGTTAATAGCGAGTAAGATACTGCGTATTTATGATTTTTTTTTCCTGAAATTCATTTTTTGGCAGAGCCAGGTAGGGAACCCCTCTGGCCGAAAATTACACTGTTTATAATGGTTAAAATTATTTTTTTGATCTACATATAGTAGATGCTGGAACCCCTTTTGCTTTTTCTATTTTTTTGTTTTATTTTTTCATATTTTGAACTTCGTTAGTGAAAATTCTGGCTTTGCCAGTGGCAACCCATTAAAGTTTTATTGTTGTGTAATGAAAAGTTATTGATGGAGAAGGTTAATGAGTTTAGTATCTTTTTTGTTTGTTTGTTGAGATCAATGACACGGATTCAAGCCGTGGAAACAGGGTAAGACTGCATACAATAGACCCTTGTGGTCCGGCCCTTCCCCATACCCCGTGCATAGAGGGAGCTTAAGTGCTCGGGGCTGCCCCAATAGCAAGTAGGATACTGGGTATTTATGATATTTTTTCTTTCTAAAATTCATTTTTTTCTACAACCCAATACAGTTTTATTCTTGTATAATCAAAAAGTTATTGCTGAAGAAGCTTAATGAGTCAAGTAACAATGGTTTTGGCTGTAATGGTGTTTCTGCTGACTACTTTTGTTTTCTTAGATCAATGGTTTCATCGTATTGGGTGTCATGTAATTCTAGCAAATTTTCTTTCTTTGTTTTATCGTTCTTTGATTATGTTCATCAATAGCGCGAAGGATACTTGGATTCATGATTTCTTTTTCAACTTATTTTTTTTCCAACAACACAATACAATTTCATTTTTGTTTAATAATCGTAATGAGATGATAATCATACTGGGGTCTGATGATCAACTGTTTTGTTGGAATTGTTTATCTATTCATCAAATTGATGTATTTTTTTAGTGTTAGTGCATTTGTTGATTTTTTCTACTGTGTTGTTTATGATGCGAGGATTAGGGTAGAGGGTTATTAGGTAGTTGAGAGTTATCTCGCTTAGTAGTTAGGTAGTAGAGAGTTATTTCGCTTAGTCTTTCATACCAGTAGTCATAATATTACTCTGAGAGTGTCTTGTTATTCCATTTCTATTACTATTTACTGTTTCTAACACTTCAATTATCATATTAATTTATGGTAGTGACTGTTTCGTTTTTAGTATGTTTTGTCATTCATTCTTTCTTTAGCATTGTTTCTTGGCTTCTTCATTCTTGTTGTTTCTTTTTTCGAATTGCTTTGTAATGCTTTTACTTGAGCCGAGGGTCTATCAGAAACAACTTCTCTACCTTGTCGGGGTAGGGTCTGCGTACAAACTACCTTCCCAAGCCCCCACTTGTGGGACTACACTTCATATGTTGTTGTTGTTGTTGATGCGAGGATTGCACATTCAGGGAGAAAAATTATATATGTTGAAGAAAGAATAAAGAAGGAAAATATATGTTGAACATTCACTTGTGCAGATGAAGTATTGCCCCCCTGCCCCCTCCCATCCTTCCCAAATATTAAGTATTATTTGGTAGAACAATATGATTTGAATCTTTTAAAGGAAATATTTTGTATGTAATGTTCTAATATCACTTCCATTGAGTCTACTTCAATCAGTGTTGAGGTCCATTACTTGATGGAACTAGACTGAAATCCTTTGATGTTTGATTTACAAGTTCATCAGAACAATAGGATAAGTGGCCAATCCCCAAATAACCAGGACAAGTCCTTTATCATCACTTTTTCCCTCCCATGGAAGTCCCTATATTGTCAATAAAACAGAAGTAACGAGGAAGAACAGTGTGGCACGACCAGTTGGGAGAACCAATTGAGGTTGTTTAGCATATCTTAATTAAAAAACTAATTTTGAATTCGTTGTAGCATTTTTCTTTGAAGATCTTTTTATTTTTTCCGTTTGAAGATTATTAATCAACGCTTGTCTATTGATAGATAGGTGGTTGTGAAGGACATGGATCTCGGTAGAAGGTTAGTAGGTGGGAGTGCATTGTCTTGTTGTTCGTCCATACTAGTTGAAATAATATTACTCTTGAGTTTCTTGTCCTTTGATTTCTGTTACTATCTGTTGTTTCTTGTGCTTCGACCATCATATTGTTTTGTTGTAGTACTGTTCTGTTACTATTTGTTGTTTTTTGTAACTATGTGTTGTTTCTTGCACTTCCATTATTTCGTTTTCTGGACTGCTTTGGACTGTTTTTCTTGAGCCGAGGCTCTATTGGAAACAACCTCTCTATCTCTTAGGTAGGGGTAAGGTCTGCGTACACTCTACTATCCCCGGACACCACTTTGTGGGACTACACTGGGTATGTTGTCGTTGTTGCTTGTTTATCGATAGAGCTAGTTTTATACCTTCCTTGGCCTTTTCGCTAAGATCAAATTTAGAGTCAAATCTTATCAGTGTGATAATAATACATCTAGTTTTAAATTTTGTCTTTCTGATGCAGATTGATGACCGTCTATGTGGTGTGAGTATCAGATAGAAAACATTATCCGTTTAGCTTTATACCTCTCTAAGGTTTCTTCCTAATCCCTGTCCATGACCACTGTTTCCCCTTTTCCCCCACCATTTCAAAACCCAAATACTAGTTCAAAGTTTTCGTCACCAATGCTTCAACCTTACTTAGAGCAACTAGATGAACAACACAAACAACAGCCTCAGCCACAACAAGTTGCTGTTGAACAGGTAGATAATGATCCTAAGCAGAGTCACCTTAATCCATGCCCTAACCATGGCTTCATCAATAAATCAATCTCGACTCTATACCGCGTTTCCTTCAATCAAAATGGGAGCTGTTTTGCCATTGGCACTGATTGCGGAATTAGTGTCTATAGTTGTGACCCTTTCTGTGAGATGTTTCAACGATACTTTGATAATGGAGGTGGTATTGGAATTGTTGAGATGCTCTTCAGAAGCAATATACTAGTCTTCGTTGGAAATGGAGATAATCCACAATATCCTCGAAACAAGGTCATAATTTGGGATGACCATCAGAGCCGCTGCATTGGAGAGCTCTGTTTCAGGTCGGCTGTGCGTGGTGTGCGGCTTCGACGGGACTGCATCGTAGTTATACTTGAGCAGAAGATTTATATATATAATTTTGCTGATATGAAGCTCGTCCACCAGATTGAGACAATTTCAAACCCAAAAGGACTTTGTGAGATTTCACAAACGGCTGTATCACCTGCGCTGGTGTGCCCTGGTTTGCAAAATGGTCATGTTCGGGTTGAGCATTTCACATCAAAAAGGACTAAGTTTATTTTTGCACATGATTCTAGGATTGCATCTTTTGCTCTTAGTCATGACGGGCATGTGCTGGCAACAGCAAGTATCAAGGGTACTCTTATCCGGATTTTCAGCACACAGGACGGTACATTGTTGCAGGAGGTAAGATTTTGAATGTTGTTTACTTCGCCCATGCATTTCGTATTCTTTTATTACTAAGATTATGCAAGTAATAGTAGCATTTTCATATTCTCTCTTTCACTGAAGTATCAATTATTTGTAGCTTCTGTACTGCAAAACTGACTTCGTCAAAATACTTCTTGTATCCAGCATATTTGCGTCTTTATCTTCATTTCATAACTCTCCTTGATCAAAACAATGTTGCTTTAATGTCTCAAAATCACCTATTGAGTCCTTACTCTGTGTTCCCCGTGATCCATGACTCCGAAAGTCCATGCATTTTGGTACTCAGTGTGCACTCTTTGCTTGCCTCTGCCTACAGATTGTAATTTTTTTGATAACCGTGGTGTCCGGGCCAGCTTGCTCTCACCTCGAATAATTTCACGGGATACTTGCTACCTCCCAACAACACAGGTACAGGGTAACTCTGTCCACCACAACTTTGACAGATGGAAAGAAATCACCTAGTATTTTTGTCTCAGCGGAGATTTGAATTCGAGACCACTAGCCCATATACCCTTTGGCGCCAACAGATTGTAATTATTTAAAATTGAATGTAGAAGTTTCTTCTATATAAATCTGCATTTTTATGTGCCTTTGGCTTGCAACCTTCCTTGTCAACCTCCATTTGGGTTAAATCTGGATATTGCATGAACAGCTCTAGAATGGAGGAGAGGTAGATGTTTCTTCATTACCGTTTTTTATCTTGAGGAGGAATTAGAGTTAAAGAACATAATGTTATTAAATTTTGCCAATTCTTTTTATCTTCTGTCTATTTTTCATGTCTCCCATGATTAAAAGTGTCATATTTATTATTGTCATCCATGTTTTAGCGGTAGACATATCTGATATAGATTGAAACGTTTGTGGTTTGCTTTTTCTACTTTCCCTGCTAAGAAAACTACTCGATCCATACACAAACTACAAGCTAGATTGAGTCTTTTAACTTTCCTTTGTACCAATTAAGCAGTGTTTTTGAGTCTAGTTTTGGCAAATCACATGGCATGTATGATCCAGGTAAGGAGAGGTGCCGATAGAGCAGAAATTCACAGTGTTTCATTCTCTCCGACTGCTCAGTGGCTAGCAGTCTCTAGTGACAAGGGCACTGTTCATGTTTTTAGGCTCAAGGTCAATATGGGGAATCAAGGTAAAACAAAAAGTTCTCCTAATTCCCGTGTTACTTTGGCGGCAGCGAGTTCACCACTCTCCTTCATCAAAGGTATGGTCCCATTCTGATACACATTTAACGTTTTCTGCTCTCTCTCTCTCTCTCTCTCTCTGTCTGTCTGTCTCTGTTACAAACAGTCGTGCGGAATTCTATCGTAAACACAAGTTATTTGACCTTTGATCTGGTGCCTTGTAAGTTTTGTTCAGCTTTAGGAGTGGATGTCCTGGACCATGAGTTTATAGAAGAAACTATGGCAACTTGTCACATTTAAATGCAATATTCTTTGAATGATAGTTAACAGCAGTAGGCTTGTTTTCAGCTGGCGAATGGTCCACAGCGGCTAGCACAGACGGCAACAACCTACTTGCTAAATATCTCTCCACGAGAATAATCTTCCATGATTCACTTCATCTTGATCAATTGGCCAAAAAACTAGACAGCTTAAAATAAAATCTGATCCCACATTAGGCACTTGCACTTTTTACACTTCTAAAGTCTATTTGCCAAAAGGACGACTGTCCAGGTTGTCACCTTGATGCATCTAAATTGTCCTTGCATTTAGACAATCGTAGTTGTCATTTCATTTAATATCTAAGCTTTTGTCTAATGTCAACAACAGCAACAATCCCAGTATAGCCCCAAAGGCGGGGTCTGGGGAGGGTAGAGCGTACACAGAACTTACCCCTATCTCGAGGAGGTAGAGAGACTGTTTCCGGAAGACCCTCGGCCCGAGTAATGAACATCAGAGCCTTTTTGGCCTCTAACATCTTTATGGGGTCATCAACCCAAGCTCTGAAGACGGGAAGCTTTTGTGACCCTTTACCACCCAATACATAGTTTTTTTTTAGCTTGGAAGCATATAAAACATATTCAAGAAAATGTAAATAAAGGATAGGGAGAAAGCAAATCATGATTTACTAATTTTTATATATATATATATATATATATTAGATTTGTGCTGTACAATTACAAAGTAGATGACATTTATTTCTTCCTTTGCTGAATATAGAGTAGTTTTCTTCCCCTCTTTCATCTCGTCCTTTCACTCAAAAGTCTTTCAATTTGGGTTTCCCTCTAGATTATATTTTCTCTTATTCTGTTCATTTGAATGTTAGTTCACTCATTTCCATTAACGTTCCCCTTCCCCTAATATATCTAATGAAACTATGTCCTAACGGCATGCAAGTCATTTTTTTAATTTCCAGGGGTTCTCTAAATTCTGCATTATTCTACTCATGCGCACCTCATATGAGAATTGAGATATCACTACTATAAAAACCTTACTCCCCTGTCCTAAACGGACATCTTACATACCCCTGAACATTCCTGCACAAAAGTGTTTGCCTTCTTGATCTATTTATTATGTCCACAAATAAATATTTCAAACCTCAAAGTGGAGTTAATACTTGTTAAATTGTAGCTTTTTTCTAGTACAGAAGTATTATTCATAACTTATTTAAACATCCACATTGACAAGTAAATAGATTTACTTCCATGCGCCTAGAGGCTAATAATGAAGGTTCTGTGTTAGCACACAAGTTTTGCCCGGCAAATTTTGCTTTATTTGAGTGTTAACGAATTAAGATCACTTGTTTTTCTCTGATGTATTGGAGGATCATTAGGGTATTAACTCATTGTAATAGGGTTGTTTAAAATGGAAAAGGATTTTTCTTCGACTTTGGTGATCCACATGCGTCAACCAGCTACACCTTAATCACAAACTAGCTGGGGCTGGATTTTCATAATAACTATTTTTACGTTGGCGGTCAACCAAGCCTAGGCCCCCTCTTTTATCAGACTTGAGATCAGGTATGACTAATGCCATGCACCGTGGTTCACATTATACTTTTTCTCCCTTCACGTATATTAACTTACCAGCTCAGAAGTTGACCCTATTATGTGACAAACTATTAAAATGGTGAGGCTGGCAAGTAGCTATGGTGCTTTTCTGTTACTTTTCTCAGACTCTGAATTTGGGTTTCATTTTGGCAGGAGTGCTTCCAAAGTATTTTAGCTCAGAATGGTCTGTCGCTCAATTCAGATTGCCCGGAGATTCCGAGCACATTGTTACTTTTGGTCATGAAAAGAATACATTGTTAATTCTTGGCTTGGATGGAAGGTAGGCCCACTTTTCTGAGAATTTTGTGATACATATTACATAATTTTTCTTGTAGTACATATAACTACCTACACTTCCAACAAAAGGTCCAAGTTGGAGGACCGTGAGAATTAAGCACAGACCTCACATTGTCTCTGTTATTCTTTTCTTGTTTCAACAGATGAAACTGACAAAATAATGTGCGGCGGGTCACAGAGTATAAAGAATTTTAACCTACCTGTGTATTGATATATACATAGTGAACTATTAGCAGTGCTTATGTAGAAAACAGTTTAGACTAACAATACGTAAAACATGGCATAGCACGAACTTCTTAGAGCCTGCTACTTCAGGAGTAAAGAGAAATGGTAATATGCCGGTTCACCATCAATTTTTTGGGTGAAGAAAGATAAATTCAATTCATGCACATAGATTCAGTACCAAAAAATATGGCAGCAAAAATAATAAGTGGCTGAGCAGAGATAAGAGATTGATTTAAGAAGTAAAATGGTCTTCCTTACTCTTTCGTGCCTACTTCTTCCACTATTAACGCGGTTTTTCCAAATGTAAGATTTTTTATGTGTGTGATTGACCGTTTAAGAATTAAGAGTATCTGTCGTCCACATAAACACTTGCTAAGCATACACACATAATTTTGCTTCTCTTTCAACTTTTGATTTGTTTTTTCCTATGTATGGTTTTCGACGTGTGTGTATGACTTCTTAAACTTCTCCCAAGTTGGCTGGAATAATATGCACTCTCGATCCGTTCACATACATTATCTCTTGGTAAGATTCACTTGGTTACATTATTAATATGCGATTAACTTGTCACACAGCTTTATTAGATGCAAGTTTGATCCAGCCTCTGGCAAAGAGATGACTCAGTTGGAGATTCACAACTTTCTGAAGTCCGAAAAGGCCTTGTGATGGGGAACGTTGGATCGGCTTTCCTGTCCGTGCAAGGATAGTATTTGCTTCCCTTAGTTGCACCTGCTTTCCTATCGTATATATAGTGATTTAACATGGTAAATCGGTAGCTATAACCAAAAAATTTGAACAAGTTGATGTAAAGAACATCGCCTTTTTTAGTATTCTAACGAAAATAAAAGATATATAGTTGATTTCGAACCACAATTGTTACACTAGTAAGAAAAATGTGTAGTTTTGTTTTCAATAATTCTTTGTTGGTCAGGTTTGCTTCATTTTACCTTGTTTCTACTATGGGCAGATGGGCAGAGGTGTTTAATGAACTTTCTTCACTTTGTAGGACCTAAGTTTTGGGATGATTCTGATTCTTCTACACCCATAAAAACAGTACCATTTTACTTTAGTTTTAAATGAATACACATCGAGGATAAAATGAGAGAAGGTCGTTACATATGATTTGGTCATGGAAGAATCACCTAGTGTTTTTTGTCTCCGTTGGAATTTGAAATTGAGACCTTAGACCTCATGATTCTTTAACCCGCCTTGAATGCGGTGGCAAGTCCTATATGTTTATGGAATGGTGGTGATAGACAGGTAGAGTAATAGTTGTAAGTTGTAATCCTAGAGAAAAAAAAGGACACCTTGTTAGTGCTCCGATTTGCAATACTTGAGTTAAGTGATTTTAAGTTAAGTGTCTTTCGAAAATCGCCTTTCTACTTCCACCAAGTAGGACTACGATTGCGTACGCTCTACCTCCCCAGAAATACTTAAGCTTCATTTTTAGTCTTAATCATTGTGAAAATGTGATTAAAAATGTTAAAATTTGTCTAATGAAAACATTAATTGTTTGTTGTGTCACTAGTGAAGTGCTTGACAAGTAGTCTGCCAAGGATGAATTAATAAGCATGTCCTTTGTCCCTAGGGTTTCTTTCTCACTGCTTCTAGATAGTCTTCTTGACAAAGACCTTCCATCTACTTTTGTTTTTCAATTATAGTAGTGTTCGAGTTAGTTTGTGCGCAGTGTAGTCCCATAAAGTGGGATTTGAAGAAGGTAGAGTGTAGTGTACCTGGACTTAATTACCTCTACATTAGAGGTGAGATAGAGATGTTGTTTCTGAAAGACCCTCGGCTCAGTCTATAAAAAGACTTACCGCAAGTACAAAGAAACAATGAATAGTAACAAGAATAACATATAGTAGCAAAACAATAATGCTATAATAAAATAATACTATAATCGAGCTACACGAAATAATAAATAGTAATAAAAATCGAGGAAATAAACATCTTGAATCCACAGCCGCCTTCAAACTACTTTCTCAATGATTGTTTTACCATGTGAGTGGACAAAGTCCTCGTTAAATAACTACACAATATATATATATATAGTGCACCACCCATATCTCTAACCTTTCTTTCCAACGGCGACAAAAAATTACTAGGTGATTTTTATCATCTGTTCTAATCTTGATGGACAGAGTTATCTGGTACATGTTATTGGTGAAAGGTGGTTGGTATCCCATGAATTTAATCGAGATGCGTAAAAACTGATTCAGACACACGATCATCAAAAAAAAAAAATCTAATATCTTTGAATATTAGAATTCACGTGCATTACTTTTCAAGAGTAACACGAAACCCTAATTTACTTGTAGATCAATTGCTTGTATGACTTGACATAATTTTACAACCATAACAAAATATAATAGATACAATGCATGATATGATCATGACAATAGAATAAGATATATATATAAAATAAGTCAATGTTTGGACACGTAATTTCATTTCATGATTTGGAATTATGATTTTAAATCAGCATTTAGACATGCGATTTGAAATCATAATTTCAAATCATCATATCCCAAATTTTTTAAAAAGCATGATTTGATCATGATTTCAATTTTTTTAAATGTAAAACTTGACCCATAAGTTCATATTTTGTAAAAAAAAAAAAAAGACCTATCATTTTAAATTTTGCAAGAAAGTACACATGCCCGGCGTGAAGAGATTGTTTGTACCATGTGAAAAGATTATATTAAAGAATAACTAGTTAATACTATTGTTGACTAGTAGATCCTTATAAAATAATATATATTTGGAAGTTTGTAATCACAAATAATATAAACATGGAGATATGTGATTTATTAATGCAGTGTCTAAGGATATTCTGATATCTTATTTATAAATTATGATTTTCTCATTTGGTAAAATTGTATAAGAATTAGAGAAATTTTGATAGTTTTCATAACTTGTGGGGTTTTTTTCACAACTTGTGGGTTTTTCATGTTTATAAGAAAAAATACAACTCCAAAAAATTTAAATTGTATGTCCAAACAAAACTTCAACTTCATATCAATCTTATTTCATATCATGATTTCATATCGCATGTCCAAATGAACCCTAAAACACTTACACACGTATTTACGTTATAATCTTGAATTCTGATCGATAAGTCTATAACATTGTTTAATACTATAACATAAAAAGATGTCGATCAGTCATATGTGGATGTGTTATCAATACTAAATAATATATTTTAGAGTACTTGAAGTATGATGCAAGTAAAATACAATCTTCTAAGAAACTAATCTTGTTAATCCAAATAGTCATCGATTTGAAAGAAGTAAGACGCTCAAAGATTGACCGTGTACTTTTCTCCTCCAAATAGTCGAGTAGGGCGCAAATTGAACCATAAGCTAGGATTGAATGTCAAGATTAATGTAGTAAACTAGTTTCAAAATGCAATGTGGATACAAAAATATAACTTATACGCGTTTACGTCATAATCCTGATAAGTTTGTACGAGTATCGTTACATATATATAACATAAAATATAAGTTGGTTATATATATATATATGGACGTGTCAATACTAAATAATATATATTAGACTTGAAGTATGAGGAAAGTAAAATACCAATCTACTAGGAAATTAATCTTGTTATTTTCTTACAAATAGGATTGGATGTTAATAAAGTAGTAAATAATATGTACTATTTCAAAATGTTATTAGTCAAATAACTCAAATTTAACATAAAGTCATGCAAAAATATTAGGCTTTCCCTTTTATTTATTTATTTTCTTTTCATCATTAATTCTTTTAACATTTTTTAAAATCAATTTTTTTGTGTTAATAATCTTCATGATGAACAATGTGATACTTTAGATCCGTAATATGAATGAAAAAGTAGAAAAGTAATTTTTTTTT
Organism: Jaltomata sinuosa; assembly: GCA_003996215.1. Classification (NCBI taxonomy): domain Eukaryota; kingdom Viridiplantae; phylum Streptophyta; class Magnoliopsida; order Solanales; family Solanaceae; genus Jaltomata; species Jaltomata sinuosa. The sequence continues at coordinate 67,219 of QJPP01000230.1, read as the reverse complement.
AGACTTGTATAGAAAAATTGATATTTTTTAATATTCTTCTATTTTATTTAACAAAAAACAATTCGTGTAGTGGTTGTTGGATTGAAAATTTCTGGATGGATTGAGGTTAAGGTGGATAAAAATGGTGGATTTGTGGTGGTGAAATTTGGCAGAGGCTGCTTTGTTGAAAGAAGAAGGGGAAAAAGTTTTTCTTACAAAAAAAAAGATAAATAAGAAAGGAGAATATTTTGAAAAAAATAATATGAAAAAAAAGTTGTTATAATATTGATTTCACGCACTCAATAGCAAGTGAATCCGCATCAGCATGAGGTATTTAGTAAGTACATATTTTTTAAGATGGAGTGTTTAATAGGTACAAGTTCTAGTTGATGTGTCTAAGCGAATTATGCGCACAACTTTGAGGGGTCATCGATGACTTAAGCCTATACAAAAATATAAATTATAATATATATGTCATACACACAACATACAATATACATACTTGTATTAAATTGTATGTACATGTATATTGTGTATATATCATTGTATGTATAGTGATACATAGAATATACAATAACAATAAAATATTTAGTATAATTTCACAAGTAGAATTTGTGGATGATGGTCTGTACGCAACCTTATCCCTATGTGAAGATAGATAAATTGTTTCTAATAAAGTAATACAAAGAACATACATCAGATATATACTAACATACACCAGATATACAATGAGATACATTAAACATACATTCATTTTCCACCTTTAAACCACCACCACCACAAAGCACCATAATTTACATTCATTCCACTATATTGCAAAATTGCAATGCAAAAATTATTTTCATAAAAAAATTTTAAAAAATCACCAAAAAATCTATCCAAATCTCTTTCACGGAAGCTATATCCTCGTGGAGATTTCGATGATCAAGGGGGATATCCAATTTTATGGACTACTTTTTCTCTCTTAAATTATAAAATATTGTTATATTTGGTAATTCGTTATAAAAAAAAAGTATCTATAAAAGTGGTAATTAGGAGCCTTTTGACGTAAATGGATGTAATTTTTTTTTTTATATTTTTTACTGACATATAAATTTTTGAAAGGCTATACATACGCCTGAAATATTTTAACCAACAAGATTATAGTTGTTGGAAAAAAAGTTATTGCAAATTCTATACTTTCTCATAGTGGGATTTGATCGAGAGATTGTAAGTCCTTTGAGATACAACTTTCTCTAGTGATTTTGGACCTATCTCGTCCCTTTTAACACTTTCACTCGCCAGAATTTATATCACCATCCCGTAAGGTTAAGATTTTAAAGATAGTCGATTAACTAATAATTAATTATCTCAGAAAGTCGTATTTCTCTTGATTCTAATTTTTTTTTTTCAATAAAGAAAGTGACTTTTCGAGATAATATATAATGTAAGTGACCATCTGAGAAATTAACTCCCAGCCGATACATCTAACGATTATCCTCAACGCCATATTTCAAGTGACCATATCTCATTTTATCCTCAACGTGTACTACTTGAACCTTCCCACGAATACAATTATGTTGATCAAATCTTGTATCACCACTACACATCCTCAACGTGTACTACTTGAACCTTCCCACGAATACAATTATGTTGATCAAATCTTGTATCACCACTACACATCCATCTTACAATCCGCGTCTCTCCAAAATTGTCAATAAATATTACTACAACCGTGTACCTTAAGACCCATAGTAGGTGAGAGCTTCTAATACACACTTTTAACATTTCCCACTTCTTTAAATTCTAAAGCAAGAAACACTCTCTTCTATTTCTCATCAAGAACCCTCAAAACCTAAACTTCTAGCAAAGGTTTTAGCCAAAAATAAATAAATAATTTTTTTTTACACAAATCCCAAAAATTCTATTTCCTTTTAGACATGCATTCATGCAACCAATTTATAAAGAAAATATATATTTCTTGCAACACATAAGCAAACAACAAACTTTTATTTTTAGAAAGCTAGGTTTTCCTCTTTTTTGGACAACTTATTTAGGGTTTTCATCAACTTTTGGCAACACTTTTTCTTACAAATTTTGAGTTTTTGGGTTTCCTTTTAGAAAAACATACAAATGCAAGAAGTGATTAAAGAAGAAACTCAACTACCACCAGGGTTTAGATTTCATCCAACAGATGAAGAACTCATAACATATTATCTAGTGAACAAGATTAATGATGCTAATTTTACTGGAAGAGCTATTGCTGATGTTGATCTAAACAAATCTGAGCCATGGGATCTTCCAGGTATGTGTATACACATTTAGTTTGGGAAATTTACGTACGCTCTATGTCTACTGGGAGAAAAAATATTTATGCCACGTAGGCTATATTTTGAGCTTTGTTACCTGGTTTAGCGTATATTTGTGTATAAACGTCTTTCATACACTATTATACACTTCTTTTTGGCATTTAGGAATGAAATAGGGTTAGCTAGTCCATGTAGGTGTAGAGCTAAGTATACGGCAGATTCAGAATTTGAACTTTACAAGTTTGAATTCGAAAGCCAACCTCATCACATCTAAATCATGGCTTTGAAGTATATTACTTCTACTTTTTTAATGGATTTTTAACAAATATATAGGGATTTTTAACAAATATATATATGAATGGTTGAATCTCTTTGATATAAGGAAACATAAAAGATTTTTTGTATGTCTAATGGTATATTTATAAATTTTTTAATATGTCCTTGATATAAGGAAATTTAAATTTTTAGCTAGTATATGTATAGCTCAATAAAAAAAAGTTACGTTATCAATAAAAGTTTGGTGTTTCTTTTTTCATGTGTCTTGAATTTATTGGAAACCCTTAAAATTTTTTATCTTTGTGAGAAATTTCCAGATGAAAGAAGTGATTGATGCAAGAACATAAGAGAACAATTTTTGGATCTTTCCCTCTACTTTACAGTTTTTGTTTTTATTTTCATTTCGGTTCACTATTTTGCGAGTTTTATATTCGAATTAATTATTGAACGTTCACAAAATTTCATAAACTACCTTGAATTCATATTAAAATACTTCGATCTCTAGTGGAGTATAACATGGTACATGAACATCATACTCCAAAAAGTTTGAAGTGACAATATATACATGTGGAAAAAAGATGAGTGAATAGGTTGAAAAACCTCCCTAAACTATTGAGTGTTCACAAAGCCCGCGCTGAAACTACTAGACTTATGGAGTATATATACACGTGTTATACATGGAATATATATACTTGGGCTGACTACAGGAAGATTAGGTAACATGCTATAACATGTTAAAATACTGATTATGTAAAGTAATAATCAAGTATTAGCGTATAAATTATATAAAAACAACACATCTAAATTATCACTTTTTTCGTGAGTTTCAGGCCCCAACTATCTGATGTTCCCTTTTTCTACCTGAACTATCACCATCTATATATTAAAACACACCTCAAAATTGATTAAGCCAACTATATATCGTCGGTTCCCTTAATTTTCATACCTGAACTATCATCATCTACTCAATTAAGTGAGTTTTTAAATTTTAGCTTTCAACTCCTCTTCTGTGACAGTTATTTCCTCGTCTGGAAAGCAATCCTTAAACTCATGTTCCTCCTTGATAAGGTGTCTCATAGTAGCCTGCTCCAGTCCCTTTACAAAACTTTCGTTATTGGGTTAGCCATACACTTCACATGTAAAATCAATATTGTAATTAAGCTATCCTTTCGAATATCAGTTTCCATAGATGGTGATAGATCATGCAGGAAAATGAAACAACTGGTGAATATAGTTCAAGTAGGAAAAAGGAACATCTGATAGTTAAGACGTGAAACTCGTGAAAAAAGTGATAGTTCACGTATTTTTTCTTTTACCATTATCTTCTGGGAAGCAATCCTTAAAATCATGTTCCTCCTTGATAGGGTGTCTCATGGTAGCGTACTCCAGTCCTCTAACGAAACTTTTGTTTTTGGGTTAGCCATACACTTCACATGTAAAATCAATATTGTAATTAAGTAATCGTTTAGATGGTGACAGATCAGGCAGAAAAATGGAACAACCGGTGATAGTTCAAGATAGAAAAAGAGAACATCTGATTGTTAAGGTGTAAAACTCGATCGTGAAAAAATGATAGTTCACTTTTCTTTTCTTTTTTAAAGCATTATCTCAATTATTATATATAAGTTAAAACCATCTTCTTCTTTTGTTTTACAGGAAAGGCAAAAATGAATGGAAAAGAATGGTATTTTTTCAGCCTTAGAGATAGAAAATATCCAACAGGAGTAAGAACAAATAGAGCAACAAATAGTGGATATTGGAAAACTACTGGAAAAGACAAGGAGATTTTCAATAGCAAAAACAATACTAATATTTCAGAATTGGTTGGGATGAAAAAGACATTGGTTTTCTATAAAGGAAGAGCACCTAGAGGTGAAAAAACAAATTGGGTCATGCATGAATATAGAACTTCATCCAAATCTTCTTGTAGAACAAACAAGGTATGTCAATATATAATTAATATCTTCTCTTTTTATTAATTCTCTCTTATATTAGATCTGAGTTTAGTTACTATCTATTGTTTGTTATTACCTATTGTTGTTGGTACTTCTATTACGTCTTTTTTTAGTCTGTTTGTGTCTTGAGCCGGGGGTCCATCGGAAACAACCTCTTTACCTCCCCTCTGAGGTAGTGTTACGGACTGCGTACACTCTATGTACCCTCCCCAAACCCCACTTTGTGAGAATACACTGGGTATGTTGTTGTTGTTGTTGTATATTAGATTCGAGTTTAGTTACTATCTGATGTTTTATTACTAGTTACTACTTATAGTTGTTGATACTTCTATTACGTCTTTTTCTAGTCTGTTTGTGTCTAGAGCCGAGGGTCTATCGAAAACAGCTTCTCTACCTCACCTCTGAGGTAGTGGTAATTAAGGACTGCATACACTCTATCCTCTCCAAACCCCACTTTGTGAGAATACACTGAATATATTGTTGTTTTGTATATTAGAATATGAAAGCTCTTTACACTATCAACATATACATATAAGCTAAACTCTAACATGCTATTATACTCCATTTTGCAGCAAGACGAATGGGTGGTTTGTAGAATTTTCCAAAAGTGTGTAGGATTGAAGAAGTACCCTATTAATGTTAATAATCCAAGGGCAACAATAACTAATCCCTACACTCTCAACAATATTACTCATCAAAATGCATCAATGTCATCCTCACAAATGATGATGCAATTACCTCATGATGATCATCAAGGGTTATTCCAATTTGCAATTGGAAGAAGTAATTATAACGACTACATGAATAACCATGGTCATGAAATTCAAGAACTCAATAATAGTAGGGTTATTTTTCAAAACAATTTCCCAATACAACCACAAATGAGTTACAATATTGGAGGTGGTAGTACTAGTACTAGTGGCGGAGGAGCAGGAGAAGGAGGATCAGATAATAATTACTTCAGTATTTCAGGCTTAAAGTTGAATCTTGGTGGTGGTGCCATCGCCACATCACAGTCAATTTTAAGTCCCATGCCGCCGCTGCCGCCGCTGCCGCCACAAGTTATGAGTCATCAACAAGAAGTGGCTACTTCTATGATGGCTAATTGTGATATTACAAGTCAAGAGGAAAGTTATGGAGGTGAAATGAATAATGCAAATACTAGTGTCATGGCCATGGACCATTGTGCTCATGATTTAGACAACTATTGGGCTATTTATTGATATTATTTTTATCAATAAGAATTGTAATCCCAAAAAAGGACTATAGTCAAGTTGTAATATTGTTTATATTATGTAGTTTGGCATATTAGTGTTAGAAATTACTAAATTAAGTTACTATTTTTGTGTTAATTAGTACTTTCTGGCAAAGCCACTAGATTCTGAATGAATGATTTTGTAGCTTAATTTATTGCTATCCTTTTTTTTACCCCTCCTTCCTATGAGCTTCCACCTCTTTTGTTTTCTTGATGACTCGAAAGCATATTCTTCGGATTGGAAATGAAAGGTGCTTACCGAATAGCAACTCCCTCTTGTCATTTCTATCATCTTCGAGTAAGAATTGAAAGGATAATAATGTAAATGAAAAGAAAATAAGTAATTTTCTCTTATATGGTTGTGTTTGGTAAATAAACGAAAAATATCATCCAAAAAAAAAAACATTTATGACAAACACTAACTTTGAGGGTTGGGCATGGGAGTAGGGTGGGGTGGGGTGTAGGGGGTAGAACTTGTCGTTTCTATTCCCACTAAGAAAGTCATTTCTGTTAATATTTTTAAGAAACTTTTTTTAAAATAAATAAAGATATTTTTTATAATATTTTGATCAACCAAATATTAAAAAAAGTTAGAAAATATTTTTTCTTCCTACCAAACACACCCTAACATTCTGTTTGGATGATTGTTATGTATTATTTCATAATGTATCGTATTGTATTTGGTGTTACTGTCTTGTTTTAACAAGTACAATGTTTGGATAGATTGTATCATTTTCCGTCATTACATAATCTCACACATCAATAATTTGAAGGATAAACCTACAAGAAAAGTAGGGTATGGGGGTAGGGCTACTATAAAAAGTTGGGATCGATAAATGATAAAATAAGATTATTAAACACGGTCTCACGAGGCTTAAAGATACATTATTTATGAACTGTTCAAGTTTTACAAACCAAATTAAAAAGAGAGTTTTATAATTTTATTTAAGGTATAGAAGTCCATTTGATTGCACTTCTGTTTTTTTGATTCTCTATTCGTATTCGGTATTTGCATTGGAGTCCGGATAAATTGATAGCAAAAAACTGTACTGCTCCACATTGCACAGGAAGAACAAGAAAGGAACAACTTGAAGATATCATTAATGATGCTACAAGATGATTCTTCAATCAAAAAAAAAATATCCTCGTAAAAAAAAATACATCACCTAAGATTGAAAATAAACAAATGAAATGCATTAATATAAGCTAAAACCAAAAAATTGGCTGATAATAATAGCAAGGCCTAAACCAATTGCAATAAGGGAAGAAGCCCAAGTGAGCTTCTCAGTAATTCTTGGAATTCTATCCTTCAATGCCTGACTACATGAGCCTATAAACACAGTATAGCTTCCCATAGCCATAACAGTTCCAACCAAGAACATACCCAAGAAGGCAGCACCAGCCAACCGAGAAGGCAAAGCGAGCGCTGGCAGGATAATCAACAGTGCATCAGGTTGCAGCCCGTGGACAATGCCAGTTGCAAAGGTTGTGAACCCCACTTTCTTCTTCTTCTTCCCGATAACTGGAGTATTAATGCCATCGTATACACTAACCTCACTATTACCATTTTCCAAGGCAACAAATGGGGAATGAACTTCAGATGCTTCTTTAATTCCCATTGCTCCGATAACAAGAAGGGTGAAGCCTACTACTCTTGTTCCCCATGTACGAATAACTTCAATGTGGAGTCTGTCCTTTAAGAGCAGAAACAGCAGGCCAAAAATCAACTGCCCAGCATCATGACCACAGCCCCAGAGGGCTCCTACTGCCGCACTCTCCATTCTTGTGCGGCCTATTGACAAAGGAGCCAAAGCAGCAAGATGATCAGGACCTGATAGGGTGTGTAGACAACCAGCAAAGAAACCAGTCCATGCACTGCTTAGTAGTTCATTACGAACAAATCGACTCCCCAGTGCTGCTGCAGCTGGCCCGCCAGCCTTTGCTGCCGCTTGGAAACTAGCAAAAGCTGGTGAAACAATGACCGGATGGATGAGCATAACAAACACGGCTGACAGAAGAACTATGGTACTTGCAGAAAGGACCTGAATTGAATCATATAAAACACAAGACATGCTGAGGAAAGAAACCGAGTGTCTTGTAGAAGTAAATTGCAATGTATGGTCGGACCATCAATGGCCTTTACTTGTCAGTTACCTCGCGCAATGAAGTTCAATGTATGCTATGCAGCTGAATAAGTAATAAAATTAAATGATATCTTGAAAAACTATATATCGAAAATTTCTATTTTACACGACAGCAAGGTGAACCACTCTGTAACCCAAGGTTCAACTTCCTAGTGGTTTATCCAACAGGTTTGACAGGAGTGTGTGCTGATTATGTCAAAAGCTCTCTACTATTGGCATCATTTTGACGTCGGTATTGCAGTTTCATAGAGTTGTTAACTATTTCTAACTTTCATATAAACGAAAAAGGTATGTTTCTATTTGAACAGAAAGCTGTTGAATATAAACTAGTTCCATATAGAGACGAATAACTACTTGTAAATCAATAAATATTCTCACAAAAGGCTCATAAGATTAGAAGACCATACAATAAAGATAAGAGGACCATGTAATAAAGAAAAGAAGACCATACAATAAATTATTGAAGAGACCCCACCTTCTTCCTTTTGTATAAGTAACAGTTCAATCCTTAATGCTACGATATTTAGGATTATTTTTCTTCTTTGCTTTCATTGTTGAAAAATAATCGCAAAATTGAAAGCTATGCTGCATATCCATTTCCACATATCATTGCCGAACATTAAAAAAAAACCATTTCCACAGACCATTCAAATGACATTTTATAAAAAAAAAAACCTTCACGCTGTTGTTGCAAGTTGAAGGACTAGTAATTTAACACATGGAGAGAACGTATTTCCAAGTATTTATTTTAAAACTTATTGAGGTAAAGTTGCAAAATATGCTCCGCAGTGACTTTTGATTTTGTATTTCTCCTTTCTTTTGCTATTGTTTTCAAAATAATTTGATTGGTTTTATTTGAGCAATGGTAAAGATTGAGTTCTTGCCTTTCTGTAAGCTACGACTTTGGAAAGAATGTCTGTGTTTTACTACTGTTTCAAATAGTAGATAAAAATTTCATAGATTAAATGTAAATGGCAAATAAAGTAGAGGAATAGTTAGGTACAACTTTCACTGTTTTTTATTTAAGAACATAGCTCCAATATTGAATTTATTGCTGATTGATGTACCTTTACAGTACTTACCAAATTGAATATGGCAAAAGGATATAAGCCAAAGCATTCTTAGTATCAGATGCTTCGTGAGATCAATACATGGAAAGTTAAAAAAAGGAACCAAAAAATCTTGTCCAAAATGCTAATTTTTCTTCTATTTATAGTACATAGACACTACGACAACATACCCAGTGTAGTCCCACAAGGGGGGCCTGAGGAGGGTAGTGTGTACGCAGACCTTACCCCTACCTTGGGAGGTAGAGAGGCTGTCTCCGTAGACTCTCGGCTCAAGAAAATAACAGGAGTGAAGACAAGACAAAATACTACACAAGGCATGACAAAGCATACTGAAAAAGGAACAGTAAGTCAAAATAATACGATAAACAAATTACAAGGGACAATAGATAGTAACAGAAATCTAAGGAAATAGTATATAGACACTATACCAGAAAATGTTTCCATAGGGCAACTCAAAAATAGAGCATTCAAAGACAATTCAATTATCCTTGTAAGGAGATTCAGTTGGTTTGTATTGCAAAATGGTGGCGAACTTGTCAGCCATCATTTTAATTGAGTCTAGGTGGGTCAACTAGTTTTTGGATGAAGGACGAAATATTTCTTGACCATAAATGCACGTAACGAGCAAAATCATGTAGAAAGCCACAATGACCTACTTACCATCCGGTGCTGATGTGAGAACTTCGACAAATTTTAAGAATGTTATAACTCATTTGACAGCATACATCAGTTTGTGATGAGTGCTTTTTATGCTTTTCAAGTACCAATGATCTGTCTCCATAACCAAGCAACAAAAACACCTCATAAGCAAATAGTACAACCTAAAATCGTTTATCAGCCTTTTGAATTCTACTCTAGTCAACAATTAAGATAGTGAACATGTTCTAAGAAACTAGCATTCTGTTTATTAATCTCAAGTAGTCTGGTGTAATTAGCAAGGACACATTTGGGACAGCAACCACAGATAAAATCAGATTAAGGTAACAGGACGCTGATAAACTATAATGTAATTATTCCCTGTGGAAGTCGAAGTTGTTCACCATTGTAGGTCCAACAACAAGAAGCAGCAAACTAGTGTCCCCAGAAACTAGTAAAAAGGTCAGTCCAGTGCACTAACGCTCCCGTTATGCGCGGATTCGGGAAGGGCCGGACCACAAGGATCCATTGTACGCAACCTTACCTTGCATTTCTGCAAGAGGTTGTTTCCACGGCTTGAACCCGTGACCTCCTGGTCACATGGCAGCAACTTTACCGGTTACTTCAAGGCTCTCCTTCAATGCAATAAGTGGGAGTGAATCTCTAGTCCTCTAGGTAAATAACTCAACATCCAACCAAGTGCACCATTTAGCCTTCTTGTGGCCCCAGAATGCATTAATAAATATAGGTAATGAATGTGCTTCATTGGCACTGATTTCTGAGAGTCTGGGAGATAATCCCTTTTAAAGTTGGCATATCCAAATAGTGTAAGGTCCAGCAAAAAGAAATGACCAGCTAATGATGCTTTTTCTGGTTACAGAAACCATGGATCTAAATGCAAAATTTACCAAAAAGCTGTTCAAGTACTTCATAAAATTTCGATGAAGATGAAATATCCAACGAACTTGAAGGCATAAATACTACATTTACATATATTTCATCAGGATTCCACGGACTATGAAGATTTTTTCTTACCTTCTGTTATCATTCCTAACACACAAAAATTGCAGCTTAACTGCAAACTAAGTTTTCTTCATGTGTGCTCTATAACTCTTCACTTGAAAATGATCTAGAAAACACCATTAAAAAGCAAAAACTGACATTAAATTAAGGTTTATACTAGTTAACTTTCTTCAAATGCACCGGGATAAATTCTTTTTTTTTGGATACCAGTGGTGTCTAGTACCCACCGGCACAGGTAACGGGTAATTGTATCCACCAAGGCTTGTACAAATAACGGGTAACTCTATCCACCAAGGCTTGGAAGAACGCCCTAGTGTTTTTATTCTCTGCTGAGAATTAAACCTTAGACCTCATGGTTCTCAACGCGCATCATTGACCATTAGGCCACACCTTTGGGTGCTGCACTGGAATAATTATTTAGATATCCAACATGAATTAATTGGGCATGGATGCAAAAAAAATAATTCTTGGTCCATCCCATTCTGCTTATGGCAATGTATATAAATCAATGACCCAGTATGGAATTTTATGAACTTTAGAAGCTAAATGGGACTAAAAAAAACAAAAGCAGTCCGGTGCACTAAAGCTCCCAGTATGCGCGGGTACGAGGAACGACCGGACCATAAGGATCTATGCTACTCAGTCTTACCCTGCATTTCTGCAAGAGTCTGTTTCCACAGCTTGAACCCGTTACGCTAAGGCTCTCCTTCAAAATAAGACTACTAAATTCAATTTTCTGAATCAAATTATAGTTTGCAATTTTTCTACACCAAAATGACAAATGAAAAATAATACATTTTAATCTTCTTCTTTTTTTTAAACCAAAATAAAAAATCTGAATCTAGGCAAAAGACAGAGGACTATTTATTACCTTGTTTTGCTGAGATATCATTTCACCAATCTGCTTGAGTAAATGGGTCTTCGTCTCGGATCCGTATACAAAACCCGGAGATACAAATGGGTTTTTCTCATACCCATTTTGGGTTTCGGATAATGATGGAAATGATGAAGAAATGCACTTGAAAGAGAACGAGTTGACTACTCTACGCGACTCGGCAAGACGCAACAGTGAAGGGAGCTTAAAATGGACATTGCGAATTCTAGTAGGAAGAAGAGGACAATGTGAGGGAAATGGGGTCGTTGAATTGATGAGTTTCTCCATAACAATGGCGGAATTTACTCTCTGTATTATCTTCTCCTTTCTTCTGTGTAGTTTACAGAATTTGCAGAGGAGAGAGAGAAAGTTGGGTTGGTTGAGTTAGGTAAAAGAGGATAAGTAAGCAATTTTTTCAAATTTTCAAATTTATATTTTATTTATTTTGTTTAATTTGCAATTGTCAATATTTGATTTGATTGGATTTACTTAGATTTTTTTTTAAAAAAAATACCAAATATTGTTATTGCTTTTTTTCTTCGTTAAAAGAAGTTCATGATCCGTGGGCCTTCTATCTCCATGTGACATTGCTTCGTCACGCTTTCGCTTACTGCGAAAAATTCTCCAGTATTGCTTTTCTGGGAGTTTGGGTCGTGTCTCAATACTAATGTGATTGATCATCCACTCAGACCAGCTACTAATTATCGCCTTATTAGGCTATATTTTAAATCTATATTTTATTTATTTGGTTTAATTTGAGTTTAAATTTTAAGAAAATTGTCAATATTTGATTTAATTTTGTTTACTTGAAATTTGAAAAAAAAAATATTCCAAAGATATATATATGTGTGTGTGTGTGTTGTTGGTACAAAGTTAGCCGATCCACAAATTACAATAATTACAGTTGAAAAATAAATATGAACAAAATTGAATAAATCAAATTCAGGCTGAGGCGCGGATATCTCGCTCTCTGTAAGGAGATTCAAGCCCACTGTGGCATAATCTACACCGATCCAGCAGTATCACTCTTGACTTGTCCCCTCCAGGATACAACAGCCCAACAACGTTGTACAACTCAAACAACTCTGGATTAGTTGAAGAGTCCAAAGCTCCACCACAAGAACACCTTTCTTCAACATAAAAATTACTCTCTTTGGTATAGTGAATATAGTTGAAGACTTAGAATTTTTTCTTTGTCTCAACTCTCTCTTTTACTACACTAACCTCAAAATATAAATACAATATAATACTTCTCATCTTTTTCCACTCTATTTTCTTGTATATCTCCAACACAATGAAGAAGACCTCCTTTATATAGGTATAGGATTTCTTTCACAAATAAATGTCAAGAATGTGGATATTCATTTGAAGATTAGTGGAGCAATTTGTAGGAGATAATAACATTGTGGTTACATGAGTTACAAGAAACTAATGACCATGAGAGTTACAAAAAACTAATGACCATATGAGTTACAAGAAACTAATGACACCACTTTCTCCACTTTATGCCTACTAATTATCATGCACTTTAATATTTTTATTTTAATATTAAAATGCACCAACACTTTTTCTTTGGTAAAAGAAGTTCATGGCCCCTGGGCCGTCTACCTTCATGTGACATTGCTCGTCACGCTTTCATTTATTGCAGAATATTTTGCATTGCTGTTTTTCCTAGGAATTTGGGTCGTGTCTCAATACTAATGTGACTGATCATCTTATCGGACTAGCTATTAATTAATTATATCTTTATTAAAATATATATTATATTAATTTATATATAGTTCTAAATATTCTATATACTTTTCATTAAAAATTTTGGTTAAACAAGTCAATATTTTTTAGATTTTGTTTAGTTTGATTAACATTTTTAAAAACACCAAAAAGTTATTTTTACCTTTTTAGCTTTAAATTATTCACAAAAATTCAAAAATAACTTAATTTGTATTCATGATCAAACGTGCCTCTAATTTTTAAATATTACTTTTTACATTAAAAATAAAAATTATTTTTCAAATTTCACATTTTTCATGGCCAATAATTCGCAAATCGAATAAAAATTACAATTAAAATGATCAAAATAGAAGCAAATTAAATTAGGTAACTTTTAGTATGTATTTTCAAGTTACTCCTCTCCCATATTAAGAATATAGAATTAGCATTCATAAACACATCGACACGTAAAATTTATACCACGACGTTCACAATATCCGTCGATTATATGCTTATCTGGAAATGCAACTCTTGGACACCATAAAAAGCAAGCGTTTTTAGGTCCAACACCAATTTTACAATAGTTAACACCCCATTGTACACTGCATCTTTTTCCTTCTGCAAACGATATAATTTCATACTCTGCATAGAAGTAAAGTCCATTATGTTTCTCAACAATTAGCTAATAAAAAATACAAAGATTAGCAAATATAAATAACATGAAAGATATATATATATATATATATATATATATATATATATATTATATACAAAGATACAAAGATTAGCAAATATTATATACAAAGATTAGCAAATATAAATAACATGAAAGATATATATATATATATATATATATATGGATGATATAATAGCTAATGGCGACAGTGAATAAAAATCATGATTTGTAATATGTGATTGTGGTAATTTTTAGTAGTGATTGATGATTGTTATAGTAATGGTGATTGGTAGTGATGATTGTAAATATTGTTGGCTAGTGATGGTGATGACTGGTGATAACTATGGTGATTGGTGGCATGCTGGCGATTAACATCGAAAGTGAATGGAGTTGTGGTGAGCTACCATATCCGTGAAAAATCTTTGAATGACCATCTTAATGATATTAAGTGTTCTTTTGACCATGAATATTTTTCATCTTTTTTGAACTAATATTCTAAAAGCTGTCTGGACATAAATTGTTAAAATTAAGTTGAATTTTGAAATTGAAAAACAACTTCAAAAAGATGTTTTCACAAATTTCACTGCAAATCACTCACAAAAATTCAAATACAATTTCAATTGGTATTCATGTTAAAAAAATAACTCCAACTTATATACATGTCCAAACACAATTCTAATTTTTAAATAGCATTTTTAACTTTTTTTTCTTTTTAAATTTAATAAATTTTTTACGTCCATATGCCAATTAAAACTTTGTTATAGATCTTCATCATTCAAAACTATTCAAACTCCTTAAATGATTGTATTTTATTTTTTTTTAAAAAAAACAAACAAACATATTTGATCATTAAGATGCGGATGATTAAAATTTAAACTTGAAAAAGAAACAGACTTAATCAATTAAATCTAAATCACTAAGATTAAGACCATTAAAATCATCCAATGAACTTAAATAATAATAAAATACTTGGAGTAATTTCATTTTATTTTTTTAAAGAATATAATATATGCAAAGGGAAAAGACATCAAAATCACTCTAAACTATACCCGAAAAGTCAAAGACACATCTGAACTATCGAAGTGACCTATTACACACTTATTCTTATTGAGAGTGAATTTAATATCCCCTTAAACGTATAAAACCAGTCACACAAACCTGCGTGATTCTCACGCGCCTGCCAAATCAGTTCAAGCTTACACGTGTATTTTTTATATTTTTTTCAAAATATGTTTGCCTCTATCTTCTCCCCTTTTTTTCCCACCTAAATAACTCCATTTTTGTTCTAAAGCATAACCACCATTAATGTCATCTTCTTCTTCCTCCATTCTTGATATAAAATCAGCACAACCAAGTAATAACTTCATCTAATTTAATCTTCTTTGTTATCACCACCATCAAAAATTTGCAACACCATCACCATCTAATTACGCTACCCATCATTAAATATCACATACCATCACTAAAAATCACTATACCTAACTATCAATTTCACCATCCGACACGAAGAAGATAGATCTACGAAAAATACAGTAAAAAAATATTTTTTTGTAAAAAACCCAGAAACTTTGTATAGAGAAAAGGAAAAAGCTAGAAATTTCTTATTTCATGTGCTCACAATCAACAAAAAAGATAGAAACAAATTGAATAATAGGTGCTCGACTTGATGGGTTTAATAACGGGAGCAATAAGGATTGTTCAATTTCAGAAGTTTCACCAGAATTTTTTCCGATCTCCCCATATTTTATTAGACAACTTTGTCAAATCTTTTTGTGAAATCCACCCTTTAGTCTTATTTTCTTTTTCTCTCTCAGAAAATTACAATGAAAAAATTATTTTTCCATCAGCCATAGCAAAAAAGGAGTGATAAGAAAAAAAAAATGAAGAAGAAGAAGATATGGTGGCATGAAGAACATGAAGAAGAAGAAAAGAAGAGGACCTGCAGGCGAATAGAGTGGGGGGTAAAAGTATTTTTTGGCTTTATTTTCAAGCCAAACGTGCCCTTTTTTTATTTTTCTTTAATTTTATTTCCACGTCAACTTTTGGATGGTATTAAATTAACTTTTAATAAGAATAGGTGTGTATTAGATCACTTCGATAGTTTATGTGTGTCTTCGACTTTTCGAATATAGTTTAGAGTGATTTTGATGTCTTTTCCCTATATGCAAACTCTATCCTTATCTTTATAACATCTTAGTCAAAATCTAAGTTGCCAAAACTTTTTATTTACCTTATTTTTCTTCAAAAATCCTCTCCCCAAAACACACTTGGGAAGAATTATGCAGAATATATGGAATTAAATATAATCTATTGCAAAAGAAGGAGAATGAATGTGGTATATCAAAAAATTACTATAAAAAACTCAATCACTACAAATTTTATCCGTCAAAAAAGTGATATGGTGATACTTTTTTTTTTCATGATTCTTTCATTAGTTCACTACTAAAAAATAAATAAGAACCAACGATGAATAAATTTTATAATTAAATAAAATTTCATCGCAACAATAAAAATTAAAAAAATTCTATTAGCTACGAGAAACAACAAATTTCTACCTGATGCAACTGCGACCAGGACAATTATAACTAACATAGATTTCAAGAGATTTGTCATCTTCAATCCAAAAGCAATCTGCAACATATATATCAATTCACTTTTTGATTTTTTATAATGGAGTACATGTTTTCCTTTAATAAAATGGGAATAATGCATTTAATTATAATTAATGGGAATAACTTTTTGTGCAACTGATTTCTGTATTGGTCAAAGTCTTTAAATTTGTGATATTTTTCGATAGCCGTGGCTCTTGGAACCACGATTGGTTCTATGGGATAATTGGATCTCTTTCATAGATGAGAATTGATGAATTAAAGAAGCAGTAACATTAAGTGTTGTGTTTTTGTTGGGATTTAGGCTGAGACTTCATGATTTTCAATGCATTTCACTAATCATTAGATCACACCCTCGAATGCAAATCTATAATCTCATTTTATATAAGCAAATAATAGAAAATAATTAAGATGATCTTAATTTGTTGCCAAATGTGTATAAAATCTTTAATGATAAAAAAAGTTAATTCTTAAGGTAAGGTAATATTCGCAAATTTTCTACTCCTCTATGAGCAAGGTTAAGGAAAAGTTGACAAAGGTGTATTATACACAATTTTGCTATATTCAATACTATACTACTATTTTTGTTTTGATAACCAGATCTAGCCCATAAGGATCTGAATCAATAGGTGTTGGTGAGTCCCATTCAACAACAGGGGCACGAGATTTCCTTGGGCGAAGAGGGAATTTGTGCATCCAACGATAAGATAAATGACCTTGCTTGCCTTTTGTGATCTGCCAATTGCAATACACGAAAAAGGCTGAACAACCCATACGGCTTATGTGTGTCCCCCTCACTAGTTATTAATGTTTCTAGATCCGCTACAACAAGCCGTAAAAACAACCTCTTACAGAAATGTAAGGTAAATCGCGTACAATAGGTCCTTGTGATCCGACTTTTCCCCAGACACCACACATATATTACCTAAAAAAACACTATTCTTATACACTTTACCAAACGACCCCTCACTGGTTTCTAGTACCAGTATTAGAAAGGCATTATTATGCACAGAGCTGTACAAATATAATGAAAACGATCCAAACTGTTAATGACGTTTCTACCTGAGAAGTAAGGTATCAACCAACAACAGAATAAAGGCCACAAGTAGCTGCACTTGAAAGGACCAAAATACCCTTGGATGAAGCAGACATGCCGTTCAAGACGTGTCTGGTTCTAGCCGCTTATACAAGTAGAAAGAAAAAAAATATAGAAATTAGCTTCCCTCTCACCAAGGGGTTTGGCACCCAATCTGGTTTTGGTTCCCCTGAAATGAATCAATGACCCGACCCGACTAAATTCAAAAAACCCTAGCACCTCCGCTATCTTATATATAGGCTAAAACCCTCGCAAAACCCCGCCCTTCCTTTTTCACTCTCTCTCTCGCTCCTCCTCCAAACGCAGTGTGGAAAATGACGCTGGGAGAAAGGCAAGGAGACGAGAAAAATGACTCAAAGTATTGCGGAGTGGAGACGGAGTTCAGTGATGACATGCCCTTACTTCTTTCCCTCAATATTCATGGTGGTTTCGATTTTGTTGTCGCACCATTGGTTAGTAATAATCCTCCGTAATCCTAAATCCTAAATCCTAAACATTACTTTTTCATTTCAGTGTAATTACAAGTATCGGTTATTTTATTTCTGATCACTAATCATTAATAAACACGCACATTCTTCCCATCTGTATACATGTTGCGGGTGTGAGATGATATCTCGTGGATTTAGTCGAGGTGCGCAAAAGCTCGCCCAGACACCACGGTCATCCTTAAAAAAATAAAAAAATTAAACACACACATTTACCAATAATCCAACAACAAGTGAGTGAGACTGTTTCTAATATACCCTCGGCTCAAAAGAAAAAGAAGAATTCGAAGCATAACAAAAACAACAACAACAATATACCCAGTGAAATCCCACAAGTGTGGTCTTAGTAGGGTAAAGTGTACGCAGACTTTACGAGGTAGAGAGGTGATTATAAGAAAATAACACCTTGTTTGAGAGGTGATTCTTCCCATTTATCCTAGCCTTGGTATATTTGTTGCTGGTGGGAGGTGACAAGTATCCCGTGGATTGATATCTGTTGCTGGTGGGAGGTGGCAGGTATTCCATGGATTGATATCTGTTGCCGGTGGTGGGAGGTGGCAGGTATTCCATGGATTGATATCTGTTGCCGGTGGTGGGAGGTGGCAGGTATTCCCTGAATTTAGTCGAGGTGTGTGAAAGTTGGCCCGAACACCACGGTTAGTAGGAAAATAAAATAAAATAACACTCTATTTGGATGGTTGTTACATATTATTTTAATGAACACAAAGTTTGGATAGATTGTATCATTTTCTGTCATTATATGATGTCACATGTCAACAATTTGGAAGATAAACCTACAAAAAAGTAGGGTATGTGGTAGAACTACTATAAAAAGGTAAGGTAAAGGATAAAATATGATTACTAGATAATAAGTATAGACTCACCCAAGGGTGTGGCCTAGTGGTCAGTGAAGTGGGTTAAAGAGCCTTGAAGCTTGAGGTCTCAGGTTCAAATCCCTGCGGAGACAAAAAACACTAGGTGTTCTTCCCATCTGTTCTAGCCTTGGTGGACAGAATTACCTGGTACCTGTTGCTGGTGGGAGGTGGCAGGTATCCCGTGGATTTAGTCGAGGTGCGCGAAAGCTGGCCCGGATACCACGGTCATAAAAATAAATAAATCAATAAAAAATAATAAGTACAAACAAAATGAGAAAAAAAGGTAACGGCGCGATCACACCAAATCGCTCGTTACAGAAAATTGGACTTTTCGTCGTTGCCTAACGATGGATTTATCGGTACAATACAATAAAATTTATGAATCGAAACAAACATGTATTTAAACTAACAACACGATACAATATAACATGTAACAACTATCCAAACTAGCTGTAAGACAACAAAAATCAGGATACGAAGCAAATAGCACAACAAATAGTAATAAACTCCGAAGAACAAAGAAAATATGATTACGAATAAGCAGAAACGGAGGGGAGGCTAGCTCCCTGCCTTCCCAATGAAATGCGACAACGTAGCTACCCACTAACCTTCTATCCTAATCCTCGACCTTTATACCTATCTATCTATTTAGCTCATTTATTTTTCTTTAAATTATTTTGACTTAATCAATTCTATTTTATGGTTTAGTATAAGTTTGGAAAGTTTTATGTGCAAGGAATAAAACAATTGGCACTATTAACTTTTTTTAAGGCTGTAGTTGGATATTGTTCGATACGATTGATTTAATTTGCTTATTGTGATTAATGGTGACCAATTAGCCAGTCACACACGGGCCTGAATTGCCCATTTTGCTATGTGTGAATGGTCAGTATGTCACCGACAGTAACATAAATGGTGTTATCTAGCCCAATTCTTGGTGAGCTGTGATCTTCGTCACTTTCACTCAGGCTGTCGCATTACATTTCCTATCCAAATATAAAGACTTGGTTTTCTAGTTGAATAATGACTGGGTAGACATGTGATTCTGAGAAATGGAAGAATTTAATGGTTGCAATTTGCTAAGCTAATGACAGTTTTCTGTCATCTTTTGTAAGAATAAGTTGCGTAATATTTGATAAAAAAAAGAGAATAATTTGAGTAATAGCCTAGTGGGAAGGAGCTTCCAAGTCCATTATCTGGCTTGGTGATTCAAGTCATCAAGGAAGCAAAGTGGAAAGAGACCGCTATTGACTTCTCGACATGGGGTTTGGAACAGTAGATTTTAATAAAAATAAACTTTGGGGTTAGACAGGAACATTTGACATTGTCCATTATTTGACTTGCTATGTGGGTGTGTAGCAACATATGATTCACATCCTCTGATAATTGCTTGCACATAAATACCAGCTGACCTAGCTTATCCATGTCTTATAATTTTTGGCTATATTATAGTGCGTGTTGAAATTGACCAGGTGAAGATATAAACCTTCCCAGCTGCTCTAGGAACCATATTGTTATCTGTGGGGACATGTAATCTTCTCTTCTTAGTAGTATCGAGAAAGTCTCATCTCTTTCTACTCCAATTTATGGCATACGTGTATTTTGCAATCATTATGCTCTTCCACAAACATACTGGCACATATTTTCATATCTAAGAATAGATGAGCTTAGATGGTGCTAAATGGTCAATCAGGATCCATATCTCAACTTTCCTTGGATCCAGGCCTTTTAGTTGTTATTATACTTTCCTAACAATGCTTTATCGAAGCTATTCAGCCGATACCTAGGTCTCAAATTGAACAAACATATTGCCACCTTGTTCCGTAACACAAGATGATGCTTTTACACTTAATCTTCCTTTACCCTAAAAGAAATTCCTCATTAGGCTTTCTTGCTTCTTTGTCACCTCTAAATGGATTTGGAATAAGGAGAGATATGTTGGGACGTTGCATTGGTGTTATGAGGATATTCTTGCCTCCCTAAGATAATGTTTGGTTTATCATGATCGAGCACTTTATACGGATATACAGAAAAAGACCGTTTTTCTTCACCTTGATTTGCAACCCATGTAGTTGGATTGTTACATAAGAAAATTTTAGTACATGTGGTAAGTATTCTTATGGGTTGTTTGGTTATTAGGATTAGAAAAATGATATATTTTTTTATTATTTAAAATTTTCATTGGGATTAGAAAAATGATATAAAATCCACATCTATCTTATCTCGCGCTTGGTTAGATTATTGCTCCAGTATAAGAAATACTGGATTATTTTATACCACAATTGTGGTGTTATTTTATATAGGATCCAATATTGGATTCTAATATCATGATTAGTGATCCTTGGGTAAAACACGTTAAAGACTAAAAATCAAAAGTCTCACCTGGATTGTTTTTATCATGGGTTTTCTACTTAAATCAAGATTGTTCACTATGAAGGCTACTAATTGTATCTGTTAAACTGTGTGATCCCTTCATTTAAAAGCTTAAGCTATTAGAAATAACACATTTTTATTTACTTAATCATATGATCAACACACCTAAACAACATGGCTTGATTCATTTTCTATGGGTCAATCACGTGGAAATTTGTTGTGGTAGTGAGCCTTGAACCTAAGATCTTTGCCCGCTATAATGAATGCTAAATTGTTTGACCACATATTCTTAAAAAAAGCTATTAGAGGAGCACACTCTTATTTACTTATTATGTCTTCAACTAAATTAGGTGTTTTATTTGTTAAATAGTGGTTGACTTTGAGTTATCTAATGAGTAAAGTGTAGAAAAGCATTAAGGTCTTCTAAAAAGTAAGTGCAAAGCGCAATTAAGGCGTTGACTTTAGAAAAGAAACACAATATATATGTAGTGCAAGAAAAAGTAATTATAATCGTAGACAATAATTTTTTTCACAAATGAGTTGAAAAATTATAATTTAAGGAAACATGAAGTAAAGATCATGTCAATTAAGTTCAATAACCATTTTATATTTTTGATTTTGATATATAGATGTGCTTTAAGTATTCAATGACTAGTTACCTTATATTCAATCTAATTTCTTAATTCTAAATTTCTAATGATTAAAGAGATTCAGCCATAATGTTTTAGTGCTTGGGGCCTTCACTTGAAGTAGGTGATCTTTCCTACCTTGATATCACTAAGCTTCACGGCTTAAACTTGCCTTAAATAGACATTTAACAACACTAGTTTTGTAGTCTCGTCTTAGCTTTATGGTCACAGTCTAGTAATTTTAGGTGAGCAATAAATAATCATTGTGGCCAGAGTCTAATAGTTTTAGGTGGATTGTCGGCTAGTTATATATGTTTATGATCATCAAAATCATATGTTATTTGTTGTAGGCTCACCTATAGTGAGGTGATACTTGCAGGGCCATCATTATTTCCTTTATGTTTTAAATACACGTCTAAGTTTCCTTTTCTGGTTGATACAGACGCATCTAATTTTTTATTTTCTCTTGTTTAGTTAGCATGTTGGGATATTGATTTCATGAGAAACATGGGTAAAATCCATTTTCTTTGTATGCATAAAACACTTTAGCAACTGTAAGATTTGACTTGATCTAAGGGGTCATTTGGTTCTTGGTATTGGGGCAGGTTTGGGGGATGAAATAGATATTATTAGAGTCTGTTTTTGTTGCGAATTTGGTTCATGAGGCTATCATCTAGATTATTTAGTCAAGTAGAACTTTTTTCTTCAATGAGGGGGTTAATTTTATCTCGTGGGTTTTAGACGCCATTTAGAGATACTGAATCAATCTTTTAGATGCCATTTAGGTTTGGTTTTTTTTTGTAAGTTCTGTACTGGCCTCAATACAAAAGTTACCTTATCAATTTTTTTTTATCTCGTGGGTTGGCAATGGAATCCCATGGCTAAAAGTGTAAAAACTCTATTTTATCCTGGGCCATACCCTTCCCAACGCTATCCCTCTTACGTCACCTCCTCTCTGGCTTTCATAGTGCATATCTGCCTGCCTCCCCATTATTTTCTTACTGGTATTCTTTTTTATGGTTTTATAGATGATAATCGTAGATGAGAATCGTTTGAGTAAATATCCTAACAATCATCTCTTACATAATCTATGACCAAGCACAAGGATAACTACCAATCTTATTGACTGTGTCTTCTCAATAGCAGTCATTTCACAATAATACTACTAACTCTCAAGTCTTAACTAGACAATCTTTTCTCCATTGGTGTCATAATAATTCTCCTTTTATCTTGCAAACCAAATGATCCCCATGAGTTAAAAAATGGATTAATATTGTTACAACCTCTGTTACTGTAAGGGTAGAGTCATAATTTGAAAGATATTCATAGTGAAAGGACGCCTCCATAACATCATGAATATAAGAGTAGTAGTTGATTTCGTCACGAATTACCTTTTGACCTTTTAGCAAGAGAATTGTTCTAGATTCTTGAAAAGACAACTAATATTTATCAATATTATTATAATCACTTGCAATTTATTAGTATCCTCTGCAAACTACTGCTTTTATACCTATAATTACTGCCAAACTGCGTCATGGTTTAAAGGCCAATTAACTTGTTTCTATTCTAATTGTCCAGGATTAAGAAGGGTAAGAATAGACTTGTCTGACTATCTAGTTTTGGTAATATTGAGCTCATTGACAAATTCTGGTAGAGGAAGCTCGATACTTTTGATAATATTGAACTCATTGGCAAATTTTGGTAGAGGAAGCTCGAACAATCTTTTCCTCTCAATCATTTATCAGGAAGCAATTGAGAAAATACCGTCTTTTGAAATATCATTGATGAAGGCACAAAGAGGGTGGGAAAAGATGGGATAATTGTTGAAGAGAGGGCTGAAAAATAGAATAATGGCTGATAACCATCTGGTAAATAAAATTGAGTAATTAATTGGAACTTTCCAATTCCCGTGCAAGTGGTGATAGATAGATGGTCCGGAGATAGTAAGGCCTAGAAAAGACACAGATTATTGCACAAACATTGAGAAAGACATTGAAATTTGGAGAATTTAGTGAAAGATGGCGTGTTTTTAAAGTGAAAGATGGCATGTAGTGACCACAAAATTTTATTACTATTTTTATATGGACTTTGTAGCCATAATTTACTATCATTAACTTTAAGAAGACATTTATTGAAGTTTTTGTTGTGTGTGTGTGTTTGCTAAAGATATGTGTTCTCTTGTTTTTTACAATAATTATGTCACTCGTTAGAGTATCTTATACTAAAATAATATATCTATCTTTGCTTTGAGTGCTAAAGGATATATAAAGCTTGGAGTTCTATTAGTTTGGGAAGCCTTAGTCTATGAAATGGAAATGACACTTCATAAATTTCATTTTAAGCAATATAGCTTTGTTTAATCCTTAATTTTGTGATGCAGACGGATCCTGCTTATAGGCCTAGTTTACTGGTGAGTAGCAATGGTGGATCTGGGGTGCTTCCATTTGCTGGGTCAGACTTGGTGCTAAGCCCTTCCCAATGGAGTAGTCATGTTGTTGGTAGAGCTTCTTTCTGTTTATCCTTAGATTTAATTTATAATTGAACTGAGTGTTGTGTATTATTTTGCATGGTGAGTGTCTTCCCAATCCCCCCTATCAGTTTGAAACCCTTAATAGGTATTCCCTTGTTAGTCTCTTAGAGGTCGTTTGGTTGAAAACAAGTTATCCTGGGATTAATTATCCCGGGATTAGCTATCCCGGGATAAGTTAATCCACCATGTATATGGGATAACTTATCCCATCACTATGGTATAAATGGTGGGATAAGTTATCCCAAACTTGGTAACCAAACAAGACACCAAAAAATTATCCCAGGACTATTTGTTTTATCCCATGACTATTTGTTTTTATCCTTCACACCAAACGACCCCTTAATGTCTAATAAATTTACTTCTCCCTCTGTTTCAATTTGTTTGACCTACTTTCATTTTTAGTCCGTTTCAAAAAGAATGACCCTTTCTCTTTTTAGTAACTCTTTAATTTCAATTTTTCACATGGCATGTTTAGGCCCACAGGATTAAAAGGCATTATAGTACATTTGACTTATCTTTAATTTAAGACCACAAGATTCAAAAGTCTTCTTTATTTTCTTAAACTCCGTGCCAAGTCAAAATAGGTCACTCATTTTGAAACGGAGGGAGTACTTTTTTCATCACAAGTGTTGACACATTTATTGTTGTTTCTTTCATTGCTCTGCAACAAAGAAAAGAGTACAGGAGTTAATTCTCTGTTGGTTTTCACCTCAGTAAATTAGATGCAGACTAGGTGATTTTCTCTAATTGTGGAGATGATAGTCAAATTGGATCATTACATGGATCCTTGGCAGATAGGCGGAAAGAATCCAATTTTTATTTTGTGATGCTAATATTGTTTATTGTTGAGAGGATATACTCTGTAATATTCACGGTTGACCTATCATTGTAAAACAAATTGTTTGTTAATTGTCGCCCTGACAGTCCTTACCATGAAATCTATTCATGAAGGTTCTAAAATAGTGTTTGATTTATTAAAGGATCATTCTTCACATTCATCTCAATTTTATTATTTCGTGGCACATGTGATCTAGGTAAAATTAGCTCATGGCTTGACTTGGATTCTGAAGATGAGATGCTTCGGAAGGATTCTGAGATTACTTTGAAACAAGAAATAGCTTGGGCATCTCACCTTTCACTGCAGGTGAGACTGTTGCAATATTCTATGTTGTGCCACATGAATGGAAACTGATCTGCAAACGTTCTCCTTTCTCATTATTTTTATTATCTCCAGATTTTTATAGTTTCTCGCAGTTCAATTTTTATATATGCTTCTATGGCTCTGTCTTTTGTTCTGACAGTATACAGGCTGATACCCACTTGATCCCCAATTCAATACAAGTCCTTTGTATTTATCCAACATTCAAAAGTGTGCTTCATTCACATAAAAGTGTATCGAGATGAACACGAGTATTGGATAAACTTCTAATAACAACTTTCCTTTCTACACAAAAATGTCTTAGGGATGTAAGAAATGTGCTGCTATGATTTGTTTCTCTCCATCAGACCCTTTTTAGCTGTCTTAAACAATGTTAGAAGTTTGACCAAAAGCACCATGTTGACTTGAAATGACAATGTACCAGTAATGTGAAGATGGTATGCGGTTTGTGTCAGATTTTGTCAAATCTGATCTTAGACTTTGACTTTGAGTCATAGATTAAGAAGATGAAGGGCGACAAGCAAGAACCTCATGCTACTTTTACTCTTCATTCTTCTCTGTCCATTACTTGCTCTCTTCCTGTATGTGATATGAAAAAATGTAGGTGAGACAAGTTAGGCTGAACGCGAGCATGTTTGCATCCAATGGATTTAAAAGAAGATCTTAACACTTTGGGTATATTTATATAATTTTTGTACTTGGAGACCAGGGGTTAAATTCTAGCTGAGACTAAACACACTAGATGATTTCTTCCTATCTGCCTAAGCCTTGGTGGACAAAGTTACTCGGTACTTGTGCTGGTGGGAAGTAGCAGGTAGCTGGTGGAGTAGTCAAGGTGCGTGCAAGCTGGTGTGGACACCACCTTTATAAGAGTATTTAGTTATTCTACTCCATCAATTGTTCTTCTAATTCTTCGCCTTAAATCCATTGTACATTTGTTTTGATTAGCCACTAGTTTTTCTCGGGAGGACAACTGCTAAAGATTCTAGCATTATTGTTTATTTGTGATGGCCAACACTCCTCGGGCGGGGAACTGCTAAAGATAACTCGAATTCTAGCATTATTGTTTATTTGTGAATTGTGAAGGCCAACCGATGGGTGTGGCCTAACTACAGATGAAGCTAGAAGAAAGACCACATGAACCTATTGTTTGAATATCACAAGCTTTGGTGGACAAAATTACTTGGTATCAATACTGGTCTAGATACCTGATGGAATAGTTGAGTTGTTTAGGCATGCAAGTTGATCCGATCACCACTATTATGCTTATGAAAAAAAAATCTAGCTGTGAATGCTTCTGTCGCATTGGCACCTTTTGCATGCCTCTCCATGTTTGCCTCCATCAAAGAATGCAGAAAAATGGGGGAGGGCATTGATTGTGTAAATGCAGTTACTTTTCTTTTGCCCTCTCCAGTGTATGTGCAACCTTAATTTGCTTGAATTAAGCACCATTTTTGTTTATTGCTTACACATTTTCTGTTCCTACAGGCCTGCCTTCTTCCTGCACCCAAGGGAGTGACCTGTGCTAATTATGCTAGATGTGTTAATCAAATTTTACAGAATCTAAGCAATATGCAGGTGTCAATCTTGTCCTTGTTTTGGTTTAGTTATTTTCCTGCGTTTTTTTTCACATTAAAATACTTGTTCCTGCATTGTTTATTTTCTGTTTCATATTCTCATTTCGATTTTATGTGGTTTGAAGTTGTGGCTAAGAATTCCATTGGAGAAATCTGATGATGATGATGATGGAGGTAGAAGTCCTAACTCTATGGTGAGTAATTGCTGCATGACTCCTTAGTGAAGTTCTATTATTTGTATTCCCCTAGCTGCCAGACTGGTCATTACTGAATAGAACAGTCATCATTATTTTAATGGTCAATTTTTGTGGACCATATGGAGAGATTTTGATGGAATTGAGACTGATTTGGTATATCTGAGGTGTAGCCTCTTATCCCTTATTTCCTTTTGGTGCACCCATGAGATTTCTGTTGTTCATAGAAAATCATATCTTTTTGTAAGGTGTGCTACTTCTGGTATACTTCTTATTTACGGGTATTTTTTGTCCATTGCTAAAAAAAAAATTTTCTTGATAAAAAAAGGTCAATTCAGTGGCATTTTTTATGCTGTACTTGGATCCTTCTGGCTGAGTCGTTGACTATGATGATTCATTTCCCTTACTCATATTATCCTTCTTATAAGGAAGTGTTTCTGGTTTGTTTTTGGTGGTACTGGGGTTGTCCCGGTAGAAGTGAATGGAGTTCTTATCACTTTGTATTTGCTTCATTTAGTCTCAAGTCTAGTTATTAATTATTGGACCTGATAAATCTCCCAAGAGCTTCTCTTTTCAAATTTTCATTTATGTTATTCGAGCTTATGACACAATGCTTAATTTTATTATATAAGTTCAAAACTAATACTTAAGTTTGATGATGGATTTCTTTATACCAAGCAGGGTGAAGAACACACAGATTCATGGGAAATGTGGAACTCATTCCGTACTCTCAGTGAACATCACAGTCAGCTCTCAGTTGCACTTGATGTTTTGTATGTATATAAATTTGTGAAGTGTAGTTATTTTAAACGTAATGGTTTCTAGGTGATAAACTTTGAGGCACATTCTTTGTTGACATTCTTTGTCGTGATTATGTCAGAATACTTACATGCGGTTTACTTGCTGCGTAGATCCTCATTACCCTCTGTGAATTCACTTGCGCGGTGGTTTGGGGAGCCTGTTAGAGCTGCTATAATCAACTCCAATGTAAGAAATTCAAGGGGTTGCCTTTTTCCCCCCCTGTAGTGCTTGATACTCCTTATGTTGTGAGAAAGTAAATGTTACATGTGCTGATTTGCCAGTCTTTTCTCACCAATGCCCGTGGCTACCCCTGTCTGTCAAAACGACACCAAAATTTAGTGACGGAGTTCTTCAACTACTCAATTCAGGTAGCATGTTCTCTTCCTCAACGCTATTTTTTCCATTAACAATATAGTTCAATGCATATCTGAAAAATGGGTTAAAGAAGTGGTGACAAGTTCATTGAGTAGCACTGTCTTTTGTTCTTTGATCATTTGCTGGTAAAGGCCATTAATTTGAACTGGTTTATTAATTGTTGAGAAAATGCTTCTTTATCTCTCTAAAACAATTTTTGCTGATACATTTGTAGGGAAAGTGTCTTAGCCGTGGGTAGATCCATTTTAAATTTACAAATTCTTATTGTTTGCTTAACACTGTGTTACAAACTCGGCAATATGTCCATATTCAACATGAGTGTCTGGATCCATACTGTAACATGGACATACAGTTGTCCCTTATTTTTAGTGTATAAAGAATTCACAGGAAGTACTGTCACAAGTATGTGAAGGATGCATGTAACTTTAACCATGCTTTAATTGATCTTAGCTGTTTCAATAAGGGGTTTCTCTAGTTTGCTTTATCTCTTTTACAGGGACAGTAAAAATCCTGCCAGGAATTGACCAGTATCATCTGGGCATGGCTCTCTTTTGCAGTGCTCTTGGTTAAATAAATTGCTGGAAACCAATTAATTCTATTTGTCTAATTTGACCATTTGACACAATCATTACTTTGGCGACAAGTATGTGAGATAAGGCGATGGCTGGAAGGAGATAGAAGGATTAGTTGCCTAATTAGTAGATCTGGAATCATTAGAATGTAAATGCAGGCTAGCAAGAAGCATAATGGCAACTGTCGAAATTGATCCTTTTATCCTAAGATACTTCAGCCACCTACTGCTCAATGGAGATAACTCTTCCATTGTAGGGAATGAATCCTTTGAAGTGATAGAATATTAGCATTGGACGTGATCGTTGAAAATTGGGGGTTCGGGAGCAGGGTTAGTCGCGTGTGTTTTCATCCATTACGCAGAGCACTAGAAGGAAGATGGCGCATGGACCACTTGCTGGTGACTCATTTCTGGGCAAGGGGATTACAGATGAAGAAGGAAGCTCAGTAGACTGGTCATATGAATAGCCAGTTACAAGGAAGGATCTTGAAAGAGAAATGGAGCATTGCCTGGTAGAAGAAAATTGCTTGTAGAGTATGAAGGAGAAATAGAAATGATAATTGGAGTGCTAGAGGAGTTTTATTAACTAGATAAAAAAGGTGGGAGTTTTTTTTTTTTTGATGAAATAAAAAGGTGGGATTTTTTGGGGAGAGGTGAACGGAACTGGGGTTCTTTAAAACTAAAGAGCAAGTAGGACAGTGAGTGTTAGAGGAGTTGAAGGGAATTGAGGTGGTTCGAAACTGGAGAGCAAGTGGGAAACTAGTACTTACACTCTGCCGTCATATTTATCAATATTTCTTGGGTAATGTGTACTTATTCCCGTTTTTAGTCATTTTTAGTAACTCATCACCTAAATTTTGTACATCGCTCTTTGAGCTGATACATTGGTAGGTTTGTTCAGCTTGGTCCAAAGTGGTCTTCAAAAATTTGCCTACAAATGAGTAACTGAAGTTTTTGCTCAAGTAACATGCACATGTATCAGGATTGATGGATGTGTAAAATATCTTAGATGGTTTTGTAATAATTCATCTGTTTATCAGGGGTTTCAATATTTTCATTAGATTGAATGATCTTTTTAAGCTCGCATATTTTTGTTTAATGTTAGGCTTCCACTTTGAGTGTAGCATCTTCATAACATCTAACCATTTGGTAGCAAGTTGAAAATAGATTATCTTGTTATAATATCTACTCATTTTCATACGAAGAGTCATCTCCCGAATCGTTATCTGCATTCGATACTTCTACTTGTCTTGTTCGATAATGATGTGATTTTCATCATTTTTGGGATCTTACCATGAACTTCCTCTTGCAGATAGTGATTTCTGGACAACAAATGCAGAATTTCCCCACGGGAACTTCAGGGTCAAATTCTCTCAATAGTAATAATCAAAGTGAGGGTGTTGAGGGTATGGTGTTGAACTGGTTTTGAGATTTATTTTGATAATCAGAAATTCACAATGATTTATTTTAAGCTGCCTTAGTTTCATCTGATCTTTTGGTTTGTCCTACTTGGCAGTTTCTATTTCAATTGTCACCTGTAATACTCATGATATGTTAAATATCCATAAAACCTCCATTTTGGTCGTCCAGTCAGGGCTAAAGTGCAACAAAAGATGACCTGTATCCTCTACATATTCCATGTGTGTGAAACACCAATTCATACATTCACCTCCATCTCCTTTAATTATTTGTCATCAATATAGCAACCACTGCTAACCAAGCGAAGGCCATCTCTTCGATGCTTTGGTACCACATAATTTTTTTCTACCACTTTCGTCTCTTTCTCTTAACCCTATATAATAAGATCTCAGCATAAAGGATTTCGTTCCTATCAATTTCAAACCATGCAGTCTTCTCCCATTCCACCATCAGGCGAAATTCTTCAATACTGTCCTTTTTGCGTCTAAGTGGCCTTGTGAAATTTGTATCCTTCGTGAACCCCTTGTTATTCCTATAAATCAACCACCATAGCCTCTTTCTTGATCACCAGATGCATATTCTCGATCACCAGAGCGTGCATCTATGGGGATGCAAGCAATAGGTTTTTAATTCCTTTACGTGCAGTCTTATTGTTAGCAAGATTGCTGTAGTTTGTATTAACATTGTTCAGGCATGCAGCGACATCCGCTAAGGTCATACCTGGACTACATTGCTTATTTGTACCAGAAGATGGATCCACTTCCTGAACAAGAGCGCTTTGAGGTAGTGTATCTACTGTTCATTGGGGATGTTGTTGACCTGGTGGTTCGTTTCTATTAAGTTTCAATGACACTCCGACTTTTTTCTTATTCAGATTGGTTATAGAGATTACTTACAGTCTCCCTTACAGGTGCATGCTTTATTCTCTATCTTCATAATGTTCTTCTACAAGTATATGATAGTTGAACATTTTTTAATTTATTTGTTTCCTTCAGCCTCTCATGGATAATTTGGAGGCCCAAACTTATGAAACATTCGAGAAAGACACGACCAAGTACATACAGGTACGTGTAAGCTTATTGTCAGCAGTAAAACTCAAACTAAACTTAGTTGTTTGTAGTTGCTATAGTTTAGAATGTTCTGAAGTACTAAACAATGTGGCTTCTACAAAAAAACTGACACTGGCATACTTCTGCAACTGTCATAAGCTTGTTGTGTGATCCTTTCTGTTTGAAATAGAAATGCCCATTAAAATTTAACGGGTTATCATCTATTTTTTTCTTTTGGGAGAAACAAGAGGCTGCCCCATTAAGGAGGTGTACAGATGTGGACAACATGGTGTTACCAAGAGATCCGACTCTTTCATTGTGCTTGTGTTTATTCCTTAGCTTTTCCTCAAACATTTTCTTGTGAAGCTGTTTGAGGAATCTCATAATTTTATCAATTCGGACTGCAATTCAGATATTTGTTCAAGTTGGAATTAGAAACTTAGAATTGATAGGATAATGAACAAAATCCCCTTCCAAACTGTATGTCTGTACCTCATAATCCTACTAAAGCAAAGGATTATTAAAATTCACTATCCTAACAATTCATTCTTTTGCCTTTTGAAGACACTGAACGATCGTTGCCCTTTCTCTAACTTGCATCCTTAACCAGTAAAAACCAAAGAGTACAATAAAATTTTCCCATCTGAACAAGGAAATCATAGGCTTTTTTTTGGGTTGTGTATCAAGTGTTTTGCCTCGTTAATCATATAGTTGAAAACTAGCTGCCTGATTGATTTGCTTTTTCATACTTTTATCATCCTTTGCAGATACATACTTGAATACACACACATGTTATACCTTATTATCTCTCTTTCACTTAATTCCTTTACCCAGTCCTTTTAATTATTCGCAATTTCCTTTTCCTGCATGATGAGGAAGAGTCAGTGGTTTAATTAGTATTGTGCCTCAACTGTATTGCTTTGCTAGTATAATTTGTATTCCATGATCACTGTTGATTCCTATTCTGACAGTATCAAAGAGCAGTTGCGAAAGCATTAGTGGACAGGGTTCCAGATGAAAAGGCATCCACAATCACCACTGTAAGGGTTTTTTCTTGCGAATTATCTTTCTTGCTTTGATGTTAACGTATTCTCATTTAAACAGCTTGAGATGTCATCTTGAGTTTACTTTTAGTGGCATCCTCAGTTGTTAATGTGACTTCTTCAAATGCTTGTTGCAGGTTTTGATGGTTGTTGGAGCTGGACGTGGACCTCTTGTCAGAGCTTCACTGCAGGTTTAATATCTTCCTTTAGAGAATGTCAAACAACGATAAAATGGAACATATGCATTTGATTTATGCCAATATACCAACTTATGTTTTTTGTCTACCTTATTGCTGACAGGCTGCTGAAGAAACTGGACGCAAGTTGAGAGTTTATGCAGTCGAGAAAAATCCAAATGCGATCGTCACCCTACATGTAATCAATTCACTGTTGTTTTTTGTGATTTGTTTCAATTCACTGTTGTCTTTTGTGATTAGTTTCATGAACTCTTTATGTGTGGCTATTATTTCTATTCATTTTCTTTTTAAGTCTAGAATGTTTTTAGTTCTCATAAACTCCAGTAGCTATTCTAAGCTAGCTGAAAAAGGAAAATACAGAAATAGCTGGATTTAAAAATTTTGGGCCGTTAATACGCTAATTTGAGTTCAATTTAAATTATCTGAGGATAATGGAAGAAAATATTGAAGTAATAGTCAGAAAAATTATCAAAGAGAAAACATCAGATCAAAATTTGGAAGTCAATAATGAATTTGAACTCTTGAATCTTGTGAAAGTTGAATTGAAATGTAATGGTATCAAACACATTTAGACGTCCCAAAATGTAAAGATTGCTAAGAGACATATTACATATACCTCATGGTTATAAAAGTGTTACATGTACCTGATATGTGTAAATGGAGAAAATCATAATTTGCATACTAGAAAATTTACCGATGTCTTGGCATCTAACCTGCTAGATTTGAGGTGGCCTCTTTGGCCATGTGTACAATTCTATGCAAGTCCATATCAAGTCTATCAAGTAAATGACCATATCTTCTTTCTTACTGGAGTAAAGAGTATTCCGCTTGGTCTTCTAACAAAGACGATAACTCTGCTTGGATTAAGAATTTTAGTAGTTGGCGGCTCCTGGACAGTCTAGACTGAATTAAGGACTAACTAGTTGAACTGCACTGAATCCACGGAAATTTCCTTAGTTCTGTGCATGTGACATCACTTATGGAGTCTTGAGGTCTTTATTGACTTCAAATTTGATGGAAAGTCCATATTGTTGATTGATGTTTCCGTTCTCTTTCCGTAAACACTTAGTTGGAAGATTTGGGAGTCGACCTACTTCTACTTTTCTATTTAGCTGACTCTCACTAATGTTTTCTTTATTTTTTTGGTGAACGCTATTTATTTGAGACAGAGCTTACTAAAGATTGAGGGCTGGGAAAAAATTGTCACCATAGTTTCAAGTGACATGCGCTGCTGGGATGCTCCGGAGAAAGCTGACATTTTGGTACTAAACTGACTCTTTGGTTGAAGAAACAAACCATTTTATTCATAAATATAATAGTTTATCTTTCATTTGCAGATTCTTATTTGAATTCCTCTCATCTTTTATTGTTACTAATACAGGTTAGTGAATTGCTTGGGTCGTTTGGTGACAATGAGCTGTCACCTGAGTGTCTTGATGGTGCTCAAAGATTCCTGAAAGAAGACGGAATTTCAATTCCATCAACGTATGTATTCAGATGTTTTATAGTCATTTGCTTTTTATATTCAAGGATATACACCGGTTTAACACGATCCACAGAGTTCTGTCTCTGGTGGCGAAAATCATATATGAGTAGGGGTTAGCGGTTAGCCTGCTCATTGGCAAGCATCTGCAGTAGAAATGTGTTAATCAGTTCACATGTCTGATAATATTAGATTTGTGTGGTCCATTTGAACTTATTTGGGGAGGTACAGTGATTCCAAGAGGAGCACTGAATTACCTTTTGGTGACATAAACACATAAAATGGGAATTTGGATCCTTGACAAATGATGTCTTTCTCTCGCTTTTCCCTGCCTTGACTGCAAATTTCGCTATCGATCTGAAAATGGATTATTTCCTCTATACCTAGAAACTTTTACAAGTCTGCCATGATATTTAATTGCTTTGCTTATATCAGGTATACAAGTTTTTTCCAACCTGTGACTGCTTCAAGATTATACAATGATGTAAGCACTCATCTTTTTTTATATTATATGGGTTCATTGACCTCCCTTTTAAGTTTGCATTTTCTCTTTGCATATTTTAGCTGTTTACATGTATTGGTGCTATTGTCACAGATTAAATCTCACAAAGATCTTGTGCACTTCGAAACTGCTTATGTTGTCAAGCTCCACCGTGTAGCGAGGCTTACTTCTCCTCAACCAGTAAGTTCATTTGTATCAGAAGCATCCTGGGTTTAAGTTCTATAATTTTCCAGAATTGAGATCAGAAAATAAGTTTATACATTGTTAAAAAGTCAACATTGCAAATTGTTCAAAACACTCATTAGAGTTGCTTAAGGTTATCTTTGTTAATTTTCTCCCTTCAAAATGTTGCAACTGGTATTGGGAAAAGACAAAAAGAGCTTAGTACAGAAACATAATGAAACTTGTACAATTTATTGAATCTACTTCATGTGTTCCACGGACAGTAAAGTCAGTAACATGAATCAGACATAACACCCCTCTTTTCCACTAGAGCAGGGAAGAATAGGATGAAAAATTAACGATTCTTGAAAATAAGTAACAGTGATTTTTGAATGTGGTGCATCTCATTCCAACGTCACTGTAGTGAACCACATCATATGTCCCACAGAGTGTAAAGAGAGCCTGATGTAACACACTGCTTCTTGCACTAGTAATTTAAAGTGGGAAAGTCGCACAAAATGAAGAGAATTATCTCTCTTTCAAGCTTCTTTCCATCCTGGGGATTTCTTCTCATTCCGTCCGTTCTGCTAGCTGGTGTCGCCTTCTCTCTTACTTAACTATTCCCATCCATCTTTACCTCTCCTACTCCACTACTTCCCTCCTTCAAGGCGTGATAGGACAGAAGGCATAGGTTCCACTGGTGCTAACTCAAATGTATTCCTTGATGCAGTGTATTCACGTGTTTCATTTGGAGGAGCTATCACTTCTGTAACTTACATTTGGTTATTCTATTTTTTGTCAGGTCTTCACTTTCAATCATCCAGAGGATTCAACTAAGAAAAGCAACCATCGGTATACGAAGCTACGTTTTGAGATACCCACTGACACTGGATCAGCCCTGGTTCATGGTATTTGTTATGCTCATACTAATTTGATGCACTTTACTGTGTATGTAAATGCCATAAATATGAAGAATGATATTTGTAGTTACTAGTCAGCTACATGCTCAGAAATTTGTGATGAAGGGTAACAAAGAAGAGGGGTATCTAAACCCATCGTGAAATTGTTGCTGGATAATATAGTCCAACTGATGCCTTAGTGAACGCTGGTGTAAAGATAGATGCACTAAAGAAAATCGAGGACAAAAATTATTTTCCTGTGTTGACTCAACTGTAACCATGCTTTATTAATCTTTGTTGGCTGGGCTAGTGGTTTAATCTTTTGGCCCGAGCATATGATATATCTTGTCTTGGATGGATAGCTGGGCACATCTGCATTTCAACTCTGGTTGTGTTTTCTGGTTCTGCCCTTACAATAAATCTGTTTGTGCAATTGTTTTAAATTTATTCAACAGTTTCCAAGTGGCTTTTTGACCTGACCCCAGTAAAACCTCTTTTAAGAAATTATAAGTATTTATTTTATGCTGAATAAACTTTATATATCTCTTAGAGCTTAGAAATTATAGTAATTTGAGGAAAAACCAAAGTTAATGAATATTTTGTGGAGAGTCCTTTTTATTCATTTGATTTGGATAAGCATGAATATGCAATAACATCTAGCAATTAAAGGTCTTTTTGGGCTCCTGTGTTTCATCTTTTCCTTCTCCCTTTCACTGCCGGGATTGTAAGATTAGTGTTGGATACAGGCATATGTGAATGTTTTCTGCACTGTGGATTGTGTTCAACCTCTTGATCTTAACTGGTCCATTTCCTTTATCCAAATGGATATCGAGAATTTATATAGCTGTTCCAGACTAGCTTGGGGTTTAGGCATAATGGTTTTGGCAATTTGGGGTTGGTTTCATCAGTACCTAGTTTACAAGGAATATGTGCTACTTCTGCTCAGTTGTTTCCCTGTCTGTTTTTCCATTTAAGTGAGGAGAAGTCGTTCATCCTTGTGATTTCAATTTATTGATGCAAATGGTAATCTATCGATGAGCAACAACAACATACCCAGTGTAATCTCGCATGTGGGGTCTGGGGAGGGTAAAGTATTGGCAGACCTTACCCCCACCTGTGGAGATAGAGAGGCTGTTCCTGATAAGTGCTAGACTCAAGTAACAATAAAAAAACAGTTTGAAAAGGAGAATATGTCTTATTTGCTATGTCTTATTTAATGTTATATTTTTTTTCCTTTTCAAACAAGAGTGCAACATTAAGTAAGACATAGTAAATAATAGTGAAAGTGTAACATAACATTCGGAGCAAAATAATGCAATAACCGAAGCACGCGAAATATCAGGTAGTAACATAATTCAAGGGACAATAAACTATGAGAATAATGCTAATATTATGCAAGGGGAAACATGTTTTGAGCACCAAACTACCCATCAAGCTTATTCCGCAGGTAAACGATACAAAACTCAACTACATTCTAACCTTCTACCCTAATTTGCGTCATCTATACCCTCCTATCTAAGGTCATGGCCCCGGTGAGATGAAGATGCATCATGTCCTCCTCTCCCTAACACTTCTTTGGTCTACCCCTACCTCTCTTTAACCCCACCATTGCCAACTTCCCACACCTCCTTACTGAGCATTTGCACCTTCTTCTTCACATGCCTGAGATGAACCATCTCAGCCTCGCTTCCCTCATCTTGTCCATCACAAATGCCACTCCCACCCAGATATCTTCATTCCTAATCTCATCTCTCATAGTATGCTCGCACATCCACCTCAACATCCTCATTTCTGCAACTCTCATCTTCTGAACATGAGAGTTCTTAACTAGCCAACACTCTGGCAATACAACATAGTAGGCCTAACCACCACTCTGTAAAACTTACCTTTAAGTTTTTGTGTATCACCAGACTTTGGAGGGAGCCTCCATTTAGTGTTCAATGCTGTCAGGTATATCGTCTAGTTTAAATGTCCAGCATGTAGAATTCATCTTATTCCCATGAGTTAAGGGGGTGGTGAGAAAGGAGTACATACATAGTTCTGGGTAATCTTTTGAACTGATTTGGTGTTAGATTGTTGGTTTTACTAAAACTTTATACAAGAAAAGTTTCTGTTACTCCTTGACTTCTCATTGATTTTACCTATGAATAACAGGATTTGCAGGCTATTTTGATTCTGTACTTTACAAGGATGTTCATCTTGGTATTGAACCATCAACTGCAACACCTAACATGTTCAGCTGGTATGTTAATTCTTTAGCCTGCCTACTTTTTTCTAGAGGCTTGTATAGGCATTTGGCCTATCTTCTTTTGATTATTTAACCTTGGGGTAGATACAGAGTATATCTCTTTCTGCTAATATTTTATTTTGGTGAAGCCCAAGTAATTACCAACTAAACCATTAGGAGACCCTTAGCGAAACTGATATTTGTGTATTCGAACACCATCTCTATGGTTATTTTTTTGGTCGGGGTTTAAGGATTAACAACTTCTTACTCATTCTTATCAGGTTCCCTATATTTTTCCCATTGCGGACACCTATGCGTGTTCAACCGGGTGTTCCTCTAGAAGTTCATATTTGGCGTTGCTGTGGTACTTCAAAGGTAATTACTTCATGCATATTTGTGTACTTCCCATTCTGTATCACTTAGTAATGGTTTTGAGGATAACTACATGGAGTGAATTGGATAAATTTCGGGCAGAAGTGAGATTCCCATGTGATGATTAAAGCATCATATGTTGTAGAAGCAAGTATCTGCTCCCTCTCAGGAATAAAAAACTGAAAAATTTACTTGAAGTAAGAATTTGCTCCCATCTTCGTTGATATTTTGTTGAATGCCGATATGTGTACTTTTTGCTTTGATGAAATCTAGGTTTGGTACGAGTGGGGTGTGACTTCTCCCAGCTCATCTCCTATACACAACTGCAATGGTCGCTCATATTGGGTTGGATTGTAAGATTTTTCTTCAGCGTGGTCCTGGGCTTTCGAGACAGCATGGTGTGATACTGATACAAATCTAACTTTGCTTGTCAAAACTGTCATAATCATGGCTCCAAATCGGTAATCTTTCGTGAAAGTTGTTGGAAATGCCAACTGGTGCTCAGCACCCAAATTGATTGTCTGTGCTCTCTTGATTTAAATTTTGTTCAGTAGAAATTTTGTAGAGTTAGGTTCAGATAACCTTAAACCATTGTTGTCAAATAATCTTTTTTTTTTGGGTTGTGCCATATGTTATCTTTCTTATGTAAAATCATACTGTTGCACTGTAATACATGTAATGGCAAGTGACCATCATATTCGTATTTCTTGATCAACATCGTGTTTTGCTCTCACCAATATCAGTTTGCTCGTACGTAAAAGTACATACGCTTTGGTTTTGGTTTGGTGTAAATACCAGGTGATAGTAAGTTTTTGCCTTACCACATCACAAGAATCTTTTTTTTAATAAAGGATTAGGATATAGAATCATAACGGAGTAGTTTGATATAGTTTATGATTAGGATGAAGAATCGTTTACTATAGTTAAAGAGATAAGTTGTAGGGTTATATAGGGACTGTTTGTGTGCATGAGTTAATTAAGAAGAGAAAACATAAAGAATCGTATTTTTACACTTAATATTATTCTATAATTTTTTTCGGAGGCAAGAAAGGAGATTCAATTAAACCCTTCCTCCTAGTTCTGCCCTTGTACTCGACGTAACATTTTAATTTTTCCACAATGAACATGGGTTGTGGTGGGATGGTTGAGGTCCTCACCCTTAGCCATAAATTTCGGATTCGAGTTTTGGGTATGGAAAAAATCCTATTGGGAGCATCGCTTCGAAAATGGACCTTGCAACATGCGATCCGAATAGAATTGAGTTCCAATGCGGATACTGAACACCGGGTGTGAAGCCATTTTTTTTTTTTTTTTTAAATTTTCCTTATTATAGGAATACTTTCTCAACATGTAAAAGCAATGGAGTGGTGAAGTCTTAAGTTTTGTTCAAGTATTGTGTTCAAATTTCGAGAGTCAAATAATTTAATTTTGATCGCGAATTCAGGCATGAGATCTTTGAGTTTTTAAAAATAAAATTTACATATTTGAAAACTACGTAAAAAGTACTATAAGTCACAATACTTTGTAATTTAAGATATATAAAAAATTACGGTTGAAAAAAAAACTCATTTGAATCTCAAAATCTGAAAGGTGCCACATAAATTAGAACGAAATAAGTAATAAAAACTAGTTTGAGGACCTCTTTGAACCTTCTCAAAAGATATTTTAATTAATATAAAGAGAGACAAAATGCTTATTGATTATATTATAACGATAATGTCTGTAGATTTTTTTCTTATGTTAAAAAAAAGAAGATGAAAAGATAATGACGGTAGATAACTTTTCCCCCATTTGTATTCCCTAGAAATCTACTAGGATAATTTTTGGACATGTTAAAAAATACATCCTAAGATGGCGGTCTCTTTGTTCTTTTGTAATAAATTTAATGAAAATGTATATTTATTCAGAGTATGAGAGTTAAATTAACTAATATTGTATAAATTAAAATAATTAATAATTTAAAATATTTAAAAAATATTTTAATAAAATTATGATTAAAGAGAATATTCTTTAACTGTTTAAATAATAATTAATACAAATAAATTGAAATGAAAGTAGTATGTTACGTCATCGTGGTTCCAAAGTAAAGTTTAAATAGTTGTTTGACCATGCAATTTGGAGCTTAAATTTAAAATTTTGATTTGAAGTAAATGTTTGTTTATGAAATTTAAACAAAACTTTAATTTTGCAATTTTAAAATGTAGGATTTCAATTTTCTTAAAAGGTAAAACTTGCCTCATTAATTTATGTTTTGGAAAAAACAATTCATAAGTTCAAATTTTGTAAAAAAAAAAAAGATTCATGTTCGACGTGAATAATTTATTTATATCATATGAGATGATTATATTAAACAATAACTACTTATTACTATCATTAATTTATTTGATCAGTAGATTGTAAAATTATGTGTATTTAAATTTTTTAAAATAACATATAATCACAAACATTTATTTATAAAAGCAACACCAAAAGATGCATTTTATTAATTATTGCATGCGACGCCTTGAGATATTATGATAATTTATTTATAAATTATAATTTACTTATTTAGTAAAATTATAAAAATTAGAAAAGTCTTAATAATTTTCACAAATTATTAAAATTTTATATTTATAAAACAAATATAATTTTTGAGATCCAAATTACACGTACAAATAAAATTTAGATTTAAACTAGATTTTGCCTCTATATATATACATCAAAAGATTTTGCATGTATAATTGATAAACTAGATAACTATTTACCTAAAAAAGATAAACTAGATAACTTATTAAAGTAAACTAATTATTATTATTATTATTATTATTATTATTATTATTATATGCGACAGTTTTGCATGTTGCATGTGAACCAACATGGCATGATATACTCTCGTGTATGTACGTAAATATTTTGGCATAAATTCTAGTAAACGCATTCAAATATCATTTTATCCTACCTCTTTCGTTAACTCTCGAGCTTAAAATCTTTTTCGTTATATCAGGACTTCTTACTTAAATCGATATGATTAGTTTTCTAGTGATATTTGATTTCTAGTTTAAGTTTCGATTTCAAAGCCGCTATTTTCTCTCTTTAACTAAAGAGAGGTAAATCTGAATTTATAGCCACCTCAATTTAAAACATCAACCAAATTAAACTTTGAATCACTTTAGAACAAGTTCGAGAGCTTCAAAGAACTTTATAACTTTTCAAAAATTGAAGATATAAATTGTAATTATTTAATATGAAAACATATCAATTGATCAAACTCTAAATAAAGAAATGAAATATTGACATAAGTTGATATGCATAAATTATATATTAAAAAAAATCCTTATATAATAATGAATATATCCACAACAGATCATGACAAATATGTCTTATTTGAAGTAAAACGAAAACATAAATATTATTTGGTGTTTTTTCCATCAATCATCTGGATCTATGCTAGTATTATATAGTTACTCTAAAAAATAAAATGTCAATTATGTCTAGTCTTGTAAATATATCTTATGAATTTCAACTGAAATTTTTTCCAAAAATAATTTTGATAATCTCTAGTGCCTTTTCTAAAAGAAAATTCGATTAATAAAATTACATGTAAATATAATTTTGTTTGACAAAAATTTTTTACTCAAAATTTTCTCTAAAAAAGCT
The DNA here is from genome assembly GCA_003996215.1 of Jaltomata sinuosa. Classification (NCBI taxonomy): domain Eukaryota; kingdom Viridiplantae; phylum Streptophyta; class Magnoliopsida; order Solanales; family Solanaceae; genus Jaltomata; species Jaltomata sinuosa. The sequence goes on along the minus strand of QJPP01000230.1, from coordinate 25,070 downwards.
TCCCAAAAGAGTATTTAAACACAAAAGATTGTCCAATTTTATTATTTACAGCTCTCAGAGTTGAAAATCTCAACCAATTATCAATATAGGCGTTGGTGCAATGATTGAGATCTTATTATTTTTAATCAGATGTTTTGAGTTTGAGCTTCTGAGAATAAAAAAAGTTTCTATTGGGAGCACCATACCGGCCAGAAATGAGCTATGCAGTGCACAAATCAGGATTAATCGAACTTCAATACAAATATATATCAGACACTAGGTGGAAAACTAAAAAAAAAAGAAAATCTCAACCAATTAATGAATTGGATTTCTCTGAGAAATAAAGTAGGCATTTGACCATGTTTCGTTGTGAAAATAGAAAAAAATAATTTTAATTGTGTTTAGCCATGACATAAATTAGAGTTGTTTTTGAATTTTTGTGGATAATTTGGAGCAAAAAAAAAAGTAAAAACAGTTGTTATTTTTGGAATTCTTTAAAATTCTTGAAAAAAAGTAAAAATAGTATTTTTTTGAAATTTTATGACCTAATGTATTTTCGAAATTTAACTTCAAAAAAAAAACAGAAAAGATTTTCATGACCAAACGAGCCCAAAGTATCTGCACAGCTGGAGATGATAGAATCTTGTCTTATTATTTGCAAGCCATTTGGATTGAGTTGGCTGATAATTTATAATATTATAAAACAATGCACTGAATATTGGATCTCTTTTTTTGTTTGCAGATAATCTGACATTTTACTTTTTTTTTAATTTGGTGGATGAATACACAAAAATAAGATAAAAGAGGGAATATTTTCTAATGGAACTTGAAATTTTATATTTAAACCATGTACCATGGATATATAATAGTTGTTGTAACATATTTAGATTTTTTTTAACATTACAATCACTTAATGAATTTGAATAGATCTGAATAATTAAGATCTATAATAAAATCGTAATATTATTAAGATGTTTGTTTAAGAATTTCTACAAAGATGACAGTTCACTAATTCCATTCATTCACCACTATCGCCATCACCTATCATTATCAATTACGACTGTCTTTGTCCGCTATTATCAATTACTACTATCCACAACCATCACGATTGATCGTCACTACCACTAGCCATACAATCATCATCACCAATCATTATTACCACAATAACCACCAAACACTACTGACTTGGTAGAATTTGCCTCAAATCTTCACTAAAATCAAGCAATTTTAGGTTACAATTCTATAATCAAAAAACTAATTCTAATACCTTACTGCCTTACCCTTCCTAGTTGTAATTGTCCCTCTCAAGATTTTACTCTAACCTTGAAAACCTTTATAACTCAATCAAACAAACTCCTATTACAAAACTTCTAGTAAAGTAATTAGATTACAATTTCATGAACAAGAATTCAACCTAACAATTCGAGAACTATAGTTGTTTCCAGTCAAGCCGCGGTTGTTAATGGTGTTCAGATTATTGCTATGTCGCAACAGATCGAACATCTTACACGGGAGTTAGTAACGGCCGAAGCAAGACGGCTTGATAAAAATTAAACCATGTGCAAGACTATCGAGTCACTCAAAACACAAGTGAATAGCCTGATTGTTGCAAGTGGCATGCATGGTGCGCCCCGTTCTTCTCCCACCTCAAATAATAAAGAGAGCTCTGATGAAAAGTGTGTTGAACGGACCCCTAAATTGTTAGCATGGTTGTTGAAAATCCAACTTCTTAAAATAATTTATACTTTAAGGGTTTGTTTGGTGTGAGGTATAAGGTATAATAGTCTCAGGTATTTTATCTTGCATTTGGTTGGAAGTATTAGTTAGTTTCACGATTATTTATCCCACGATTTATAGTACTATAATGATGGGATAAGTTATCCCATTAAATATATGGGATAATTTATCCCAAAATAACTAATCTCAAAATGAATCATCCTGAAATAACTTATTCCCGACTAATCGACCCCTAAGTTGTTTGACCAGTGCACCACTAGGTCCAACTAACAGTTCACATGAGATAAAAGGCAAAACAAATAAACTTAGAAAGTACACCAGCTATATCTCTATTTTCTTGAAATGTACACATCTTCCACAGTGGTAAAGTGACACACCATGTCACAATGGTACGTACTGAGGTTAACTAGTCCTAGGTTGTTGTTCATGAATTATATGTGTACTTTAATACTCTCTCCGTTCCATTTTAGTTAATTACTTTTTATTTTATATGATATTTAAGAAATTATAAATAAGATGATTAATTTTACTAATTTATGCTTTATTCATATTGATAAATATCAAGATCATTTATGAAAAAATTGAAAATTATAAATTTGTTTAGGCTTTCAAAAAATATTAATTGTAGGATAAATTGGAAAAATTATAATTAATTTAATCTTAATTTTTAGTAAGTGAATAAGTAATTTGGAACATATATTTATAGTATGGTGGCCAATTAAAATAGGACGGGAGAGTAATAATTGGTCCGACATTGGACGACCCTAATCTTGTCTAGGAATTGGGACCAACCAAAATACAATAAGCTAATCAACAAAAATAGTAAAGAGTTGTTTTGGTAAATAGTAGTTAGTAGTTACTACTACTTTTACATGTGTGATTAAGAGTAGTGTTTTTGGTTTAGCACAAATGTATATTTATCGCTTTATTTTTTATATTTTTTTTAATGATCGTGTTCAATCAATTTGCATGTATTTCAATTATTTCATCGAGTATATGATATCTCCTATCAGTATATGTATCAAGTAACTCTACCTCTTATATGGAAGCTCGAGTTTCGAGTAACACCTCAAGCTCAACTGATGTAATCGCGAGGCAGACGATGCGTTGGTCTTATATCGTATAGTTATATGTTCGACTGAAAAATGAATGTGGACAACTAAGTAATTGTTAACTTTCACTCACAAATTTTCAAACTTTTATAAATTCTTTTTCAAAGTAAAATTCATGACTTGAACATCTATAAATTACTTTTTTTTGAACTCCAAATTCAAACACTTTTTCTTTTAATGAGATGTATGGAGATTGAATTTCTAATGCAATAGTAAAAGTAGGACAAGGGAAAATGACTTCAAAGGCCAAGTAGAGAGATTTTGTGTGGAGACTTTGAAAGAGATGTTTCATACCATAAGAACCAAACCTAGCTAACTATAAATTCAACTAGGGTGTGTTTGCTATGAAGGAAAGCATATTTTGGATTTTTTTTTTTAAAAATTCGTATTTGATTGGTCAAAATTTTGGAAAATATTTTTCTGCAAAAATAATTTTTTTAAAAATAAAGAAAAGAAGTTTCCTAATAGAAATTGAAAAAATAAGTTCTATAAGTGTCATTCTACAATAATTATCTCCTCTTCGTCCTTCAACACGCCTCTCCTATACCCTTCATAGTGTTTGGGATAATATTTTCTGCTTATTAGTTACTGAACATTGAAAAATAAATAAGAAATTCTCTTATTTTCTAAGACAGATCTAAGATTTAAATTAATTATGAGTAGATTTTTCAAACGAAAAGAAGATGCGTAGAAAATAAAAACCAAGGATATTATCATCGGTGGCTAGAAAATGCTAGCCTATATTATTCAGACTCTTTAAAAATATTAATAAGTGCATGTCGAATTCTCTAAAAGTATGATATTTTTGAAGGATTCGATACAAGTTAAAGCTCTTGATTTAAGTTAAATTTGCATTGATTTATCAATTGAGTTTCACATGATCATCATGATATTACGTTCCAACTTCATGGCACATATTATCCTCTTTGGGCCTAGACCTGTACGAATTTGACTTTAGGGCTATTGCCACATCGAATTCTAAAAGCGTGCGTATCATGTAACTTGAGTCATGCTTTATAAAATTCTTTACTTACCCATCTTAATTATTCTGACGTAGATTCACCTAAAGTACATGTGCGTTTCATTTTCAAAAATTTTCCAACTTAAAACCTTGTCAATCCTGTTAGACCCGTCTTCATCAGTCCGTCCTCTATCGAAGTGGTCACACATGAAACAACGATGGTGCACATATGAGATCATGTAACTTTCCATCTCTCACTCCAACCCTTCCCAAAACCAACTAGAAATGCAACTATTCAGTTTCAACAGAAATTCCATAAAAAGAAAAAGAATTGAATTATAACTAAAAAGAATCTTTTTTTTTAGGTAAACTCCAAAAGGAAATGAATCACTGCTGATGTTACAAAAAGATATTTTGTTGTAAAAGGAGGACCCCCTCAATCACTAATATAAGGAGGATAAAAAACATATGGTACCACTAATAAGGTTCGCGATGAAGTGATAACTACTCCTAAACTAGAGATCTTGGGTTCGAGTCCTCCTAAGTATGGAGTCACATTTGTTAGAGGCGGTTTACCCCCAATGTAAAACTTCTTGGCGCGAATCCCAAATTTAATTAGGCTCCAATATGAATACCGTATACTGAGTGGCGAAACCCAAAAAACATATGGTACTCCCTCCGTTTCTTTTTAGTTGTCATGTTTCCCTTTTCGTGAGTCAATTTGACTAATTTTTAAAGTTAAATTAGATTTATTAATCTTAAAAAGAAAACTATGACAATTAAAAAGAAACGAAAGGAGTACGTGTTTGTTTAGCTTGGGTACACCCCTTAAGAAATTACTCATTTATAGAAAATAAAGAGTACTTTAACTAACTTGCTCTTAATAAATACTTTGAAAAAATGTAACTCTTTAGTATTTTCTTGATTTTGTAAAACTTTCTTTATTTAAAGAGGGTAAAATTGGAAGAACGTTATTAATATCTACTTGATTATCTAAAACACCACTTATTTAGAAACAAAATAAAAAGACTACATACATATAGCCCACTGGTTTTCTCTAGAATTATGTGTTCTAATAATTAAATTATCTTTATATTAAAAAAAAGAAAAAGAAAGACCACCACTGCATGCTCTTGAATCTGGTGATCATTGATTAACAGATCAAGAAATTCAGAACACAACTTGTGTACTCATAACAAACCTCCAAAATCTTGGCTGTGTTTTTTGCATAGAGCCAAAGATAATACCATAATGGCACATGGGTGCCTACAATTTCTCCATCTTGTGTGTATTATATGCATGCATGTTAACACCAAAGTAAATAAAAGTTGTAAGAATATATATTCTACTTTTGGTTAATTTTTGAGCATAATAATAATTGTGCTCATTCCACGCTGTGGGAATACACTGGGTATGTTGTTGTTGTTGTAATAATAATTGTGCTCATTCTCAAGCAAGTTTGGATCGATTATATAGACTTTTATTATTCATATGACTCTATTAATTAAAGAATAGAATTAGGTGACCATGGTACATTGCTAACAAAAGAAAATGTGCCTAACTTGATATTTTGGTATAATTAATGATCACAAAGAAGAGCTTTCGGATTTTCAGAAGATGAGATTTCTTAATTTATTTCCTCTTCCAAATATTAGAATAAATAATTGACGAAGAAATGACTAGTATTTTAAGTCGTCAATTAAAGTTTAGCCACCGTTACAAATATAATTAAAAAATAGTCATTTTTAACATGGAAATAAAATTTAAACAAAAATATCTTTAGCTAAAACACAAAACAACATATTGTTCGAAATTTTGACTAGTAAAATTCCAACATAATATGCTAGAGTTCAAAATTTGCTAGAGTTTCAAACATAATGGTGCATTTTACCCTTGATTTTATCGTCCCAAAACCTCAAGAAAACTATTGTACGCCTCACAAATTTTGCAACTCTCCTTAGGTAGTATATATTTTATATTAAATATACATATATTATACATATTATATATATATATATATATATATATATATACAACTTATACAATCGAAGTGTATACGTAATATATACTTTGGCCATATTTAATAAACTAGATGAACAAAGTGTACATCTACTTAAGTTTCCCCGTAAATTAGCTTGTTTTTGGGTAAATGGAATTAGGTTAACTATGTTATGTGATAGAATAAGAACAAAATATTAAAAGAAGAGTAGTATGATATAGGGAAATGGACCTTAAGCCTAACTCAACCTCAAAAACTAGCTCATGAGAGGAGGATCGTCCAAGATCATATAAGGAGACCAGAGACCCTTTAACCGCCACCGATGTGATACTCCAACACAATACATGGATTGAGACATAACAAAAAAATAAGGCGGAATCCATCGGTAGCCCCCTAAAGTTGGCACCAACTTTTACTTAGACACGTTAACTAGACCTTGTTCATTTTAAACACCTTATGTAAGGCCCCGCTGTGTCATTTTGACACCTTTTTTATATTTTCAAAACTAGTCAAAGCGCGTGATGCCAAACGCTATCTATGTGGAAAAATAAACGAATCCAAATGTGACACGTATATTTTTTTATTTTTTTTAAAAAATTCACTTTTACTTATTTTTTCTCTCCAGAATATCTAACCCCACCCCACCCCCACCCCCACCCCCTTTCTTCTATCTTCTTCTTGTACCCTCTTTCCATTTTCTGCAAAATTCTTTCACTCCCTGAGATTTCAACCTTGCCATTTTCAACTTTCCAAGCTCATTTTTCATCATTTCATCACCCACAAAATTTATATCAAAGTCCGACGAACAACCACCACAATAATGCATCATTCCTTTTTTCTCATTTTACCACAATGAATAACCACCACATTCGTATCGGAATTCGACGAACACCCACAAAATTAAATTTTTATTTTTTAGCTTCATCACTTTCTTGCTTTCATTTCTTTCTTTCTATGAGGAAAACAAATCACTTTCGTAAGAATTTCTCTTTCTTTGTACATTTATCTCCACTTTAATTGCAAAAGAGGTTAATTTTAAATTTAAAAATTAATTAAATCTGTAATTTTGAATAATTATTTATTCCACCTCTAATGAATATATAGAAATAATTATGGATGTAAGCATGAAGTGGAAAGAAAGTGATGAGGCGGAAAAATAAAAATTCGATTGATTCAATTTTGAATTATGAATGAATTCATAATTCTCTTTTCTTATTTTAGAGAATGCGCCTCTCTTTTTCTTGATTTTTATTGCACTCGTGAATTTTTTTTGAGATGATGCACTTATTCTTTGCATGATGATGGTGGTGAAACCCAGCAAAACTTTATATATTTTTTCAAATATTTGTGGTGGTGGAGGGTGGTGGAAGGTGGAGAAAGTGGAGGGAGAAAGAGAGAGGAAGAAGGAGAAACAAAATATTTTTAGAGGGGTGAGTGAATATTATAAAAAAATAATCTGATTTTAATAAAATTAGGGTAAATTTTAAAGTGTTAAAAATGGAGAAGAAGGTATAAATAAATGGGGGGGGGGGGGGGGATGAATATTACTATTAAGGGCAAGTTGGATGCCATTTCAAATGAAAAAAAGCCTTCCACGCGCCTTGAATGGGTAAAAAACACGCGAGCTGCCACCTGTGCAAAAAAGTGTCAAAATGACATAGCGGGGTCCTACATAAAGTGTTTAAAATGAACAAAGTCTAGTTAGGGTGTCTAAGTAAAAGTTGGTGCTAACTTTAGGGGTCCACCGATGGGTTCCGCCAATTTTTTTTTAGATAAACTATGATATATATCTACTATCTCATCAACACTATAAATACCTCCATCCATTCACAAATCTTTTCACTCATCATTTCACCAAGAAAACAATTCTTGAAATCAAGAATTCATAATTTTTTTTAAAAAAATTTCACAATGGCTTCCAAGAGGGTTTTCTCTACTCTTGCTCTTTTCCTTTCCCTTAACCTAATTTTCTTCACATTTGTTTCAAGTTGTGGCACTTGTCCTAAACCAAAACCACCCCCAAAACCAAAGCCATCATGTCCACCACCATCACATGTACCAAAAAAGGAAACTTGCCCAATTGATACCTTAAAGTTAGGTGTTTGTGCCAATGTTCTTGGATTGGTTAATGTTGTTGTTGGTTCACCACCAGTTACACCTTGTTGTAGTCTTATTTCTGGTCTTGCTGATGTTGAAGCTGCCCTTTGTCTTTGTACTGCTATTAAGGCTAATGTTTTAGGGATTAACCTTAATGTTCCTGTCTCATTGAGCTTACTTCTTAATGTTTGCTCCAAGAAAGTCCCCTCTGGATTCCAATGTCCTAATTAGTTGAATTGTTTATTTTAGAAGTCAAATAGGCAACAACAACATCGGCACTACGAAGTCAGAATCAAATCTTTCTTATGTTAGCTTTCCTAATTCATTCGTGAATAATAATTTGAGGGTTTCCCTTTTCATTGTTTGTATTTTCTTGGAGAGATATTTAAGTTTATCATTTTTTTGGGTGGGGTGGGGTGGGGTGGGGTTAACATTGAAATGGAATTTGAGGGGTTGTTGCTTAAGTATTGATTGGTAAGTGTTTCATTTACCAATTTGAAGTTGTTTATTGTTGACATTGTATTGAAGTTTATTTTCTTGGAGAATTATTGTTCCAGTTTTTATTCTGCATATAATATATTGTTTTCAATTTGGTTGTGATTTGAGGTTCAGATGTTTTTTAGTTGAGTATAAGCTCTATATACGTTGATGATGTTAAAAAATATTTATATGATCAATTAGGTTTATTTAAAAGGTAATTGTACGTAATTCATTAATTGATAACATCAAAATTTAAAAAATGGAAAATTGAAACACAAATTTTCCTCTCACTTATGATGTGAAATTCACCTAGCATATCCGTGCAACTCATTTTCAGAAACTTGCCAGTTCTGACCTGTCCTATTAGCCCGTCCTCTGTCAAACGCGTCACACACATGAAACAATAATTGAAGTTATTTTTGGAGATTGTATTCAAGTTTATGTTCTTGGAGAAATATTATTCCAGTTTCTATTTTGCATATCATATTGTTTCAATTTTATTGTGATTTAAGTTGAGATTAATTTTAATTTGAGTATAAGCTTTATATGTTGACGGTGTTAAAAAATATTTATATGATCGATTAGGTTTACTTAAAAGGTAATTATATGCAATTCATTAACTGATAACATTAAACTAAAAAAATGAAAAATAATCTTTTATTATAGATCTAATATACTGATAGTGTCAAAAAAACTTATATTGTCAATACATATAACTTAAACTCTTTTTTTCCGATGCATATGAGATGTTGTATTTCCTAAAAATAAATGGCGTTTTTCAGGTATAGATTTCATATTAAGTTGTTTATTCTATCAACAAAAACAACAACAACATAAACATACCCAATATATTCTCACAAAATGGGGTCTGGAGAGGGTAGAATGTACGCAGTCCGTACCACTACCTCAGAGGTGAGGTAGAGAGGTTATTTTCAATATACCCCCGGCTCAAGGCAAAGACATAGTAAAAGAACAAGAGACAATAGGAAGAAATAAAATAACAGATAGTAACAAAAATAATACTACAGTCAATCTACTCGAGATCAAAAACATCAGGAAAACTCCAAGCACAAGACACTACAAGTGTAGCCCTACGACTACGAGCAAGGACAACAAAACAAAGCACTCCTACCTATTAGCAAGGACACACACCTACCTACTACTCCCTATCCTAATTCACGTCCTCCACACCTTTCTATCTAGGGGCATATCCTCGGTAAGCTATAAATATTCCATGTAGTGTCTAATAACCTCCTTCCAATACTTCTTCGGTCTACCTCTACCTCGTTTGAACCCATCCATAGCCAACCTCTCACACCTCCGCACTGGGGCATCCGAGCTCCTCCTCATTACATGCCCGAACCATCTCAACCTCGCTTCCCGCATTTTGGCGTCCACTGAAGTCACACCCACCTTGTCTCGGATAACCTCATTCCTAATCCTATCACTCCTGGTAAATCCACACATGCATCGCAGCATCCTCATCTCATCCACCTTAATCTTTTGGGTGTAGGAGTTCTTGACTGGCCAACACTCTGCCCCATACAACATAGATAGGCTAACCACCACACTGTAGAACTTGCCTTTAAGTTTAAGAGGCACCTTCTTATCACATAAGACTCCAGAAGCGAGCCTCCATTTCATCCACCCTGCACAAATATAATGAGTGACATCCTCGTCGATCTCTCCATCACCATGTCTCATAGACCCAGGATATATACTTGAAACTATCTCTCTTCTGAATGACCTGAGTATCAAGCTTCACTACCACGTCAGCCTCATCCGCCACCTCACTAAACTTGCACTCCAAATATTCAATCCTGGTCCTGCTCAACCTAAACCCCTTACAATTTTTTTAGGAAATAATTTGTTTATTCTTTTTGAATTTGTTAAGCTTGAAAGCATGTATGAATGCATCATAGAAAGTAAATATTATCATAAATTAAAGAGAAAATGTTTCCATAAGTATGCATGTTCAAATAGATAATATATATGGAGTTCATTTATTTGTTAAATACTTGACTAAATGAAAAAAAAATATGTATAAATTTAATAGATTGATTCGTAACATTCTAAATTGTAAGACTCACTAGGAAAACATGTAACATAAATAAGTTAGGAATTTCAGAAAATTTAGAGTAGATGGAAAAGATAAAATAAGAAAAGATGAACAATACTTTTCTAATAAGTTTGCCAAAGTATCTTAATTTGAGAGGAAAACTAAAACTTTCATTTATGAAAAGAAAATGATAATCGGAGAATCTTAGTAACTCAGTTGATTGGCTATTTGAACATAAGCGGATCTAGGAGGGGGTGATGGTGTTCACTCGAACTCTCTCGGTAAAAACTTACATTGTGTATATAAGATATTTTTATATTTTTAGTGTATATATAGAATTTGAATCTCTTAAAAACAACACTAGAGGTTGACTCAGTGATTTAGGGGGTTCAAAATACACCTTGAAGTTTCACGTTTAAATCTCAAGCACTACATTTTTATTTTACGAATCTCCTTAATGAAAAAGCTTGGATCCGCCCCTGTATATATGAACTTTCACCTTCTTGATAAGGGTTCGATTCTCCACCTTGTAATCCCCTTTCCTATTTCCCCTTGCCCCTACCCTCAATTTTCTTTCAAAAAAATAATAATAAAGAAAATAAAAAAATTAAGATGTTATAAATAATTTAAGGTTGTTTTGTGCCACAATGTTAATTAAGTTTTTCGATAATGACAAATATATTTCGTTCACAAAATTATACACAAAGGTTCCGCTGTAGCACTGGCAATTTCAATTGGAAATCCGGGTTCAAATCCCGGCAGCGGAAAATAGTTTTCGTGTGATATGTTTTTCCTTATATCATTTGTGTAATTTTATCCTTTTTCCAACTTTTTTCAATAAATGACATCCTCAATATTGTGGACAATTGCAAACACTTGTGATCTTTTTCTTGTCAAATCCAAATCAGTGTTTTAAAAGATGGGGCGATGCGTTTTACTGTTAAGTGAGTTTCAAACATTTAATGTTAGGCATGTTTATGATACATAATCGAACGCTTAAGACGTAAGTCACACAGAAGTAATTTTCACACGTTAATCTCAAGGCGTTTTGCACGTATCCCATCCAGGGAAGAGCTACGGACGAATCCTAGAAAAGCCTTTTAAAATAGATTAAAATGGTGTCATAAGGGTGTCAAATAGGCGGGTTGAGTTGAAATTGAGAAAGTTAAATTGAAATAATAAATGGATTAGGCTAAAATCAACCCAAAAATTAATTGGACTGAAATGCGCTAAGAATGGATAGCGTCATGACCTGCCTAATTTGACCCTATTTTTTAAAGGGCAACTTTCAGAAATAGCTATATTATAGGCGAAAATAGACTATCATAGCAACACTTTCAAATATTACAATATGTAGCGTCGTTGTATCAACTATATGCAATTGACTGTATTTGATATAAAATATAAATACAGTAACAATTACATGCATCAAATACAAGTGTATCAGTGAATATAATTGTATACAACTGTATCATTTGTATTTGAATGGTTCAAGTTGTATCACCGAATACAATTATATACAAATATATCATTTGTATTTGGATGGTTTCAGTTGTATCAATAAAATACAATTCGCATCAACAAATATAATTTGTATCAATGAATACTAGTGTATTAATAAATACAATTATACACAAATTTATCATTTGTATTTGGAAACTTTAAGTTGTATCAACGAATACAATTCGTATCAACGAATATAATTGTATCAACGTGCAGTATCAACGAATATAAAATACAACTCCTATCAATTAATTATATCAACCAACACGATTTAGCATCTAGGATAATTAGATTGGAAGATTTGAGGTGTTGTATGACATTTTTGACGTAGGCTGCATATGAAAAGCAAAATTTGTTGATTTTGGATTGCGATTTTTGATGGGACTCAAAGTTTCTTGCAACTGTTGCTGCCATTGCTAAAGACCCAAAAGAGAGCATGAACTAATTGCAAGTGCTCTTTGGATATGAATTTATAAAGGGACAGCAACGAATTGGGAGGGAGGGAGAGGGGGAGAGAGGCTAGCAGAATGGGAGAGAGGGAGGAGAGTGGCGAGAGAGGGAGAGAGGCAGCAAGAGTTTTCCAAAGTATTGCTATTTAGATACAGTTTGTAATTTAATACAAACTTAGGATGAATTGGCTAATTAAAGCCTTAAGTATGCTGTTATTAGTAGTTTTTTCTTTTTTAAAATTGTCCATATTGCCCCTACCTCACCATTTACTCAAGTCCACCCCTCCCATATTATCTATCGAAGTTCAAGCCTTCGAGTCTGACCCACAACTTTGACCCCTGCCCAATCCAACCCCGGCCTAACCTGACTTAAGACCTAACCCCAACCTGACCCTAACCCCTACCTCAAACAGGGACCCGACCCTTGACCCTAACTTGGGCATCGACCTTGACCTGGGAATCGACCTTAACCTCAACCCCAACCCCAACCAAACCCTAACTAAGGATTCGAGCCCTTACCCTCAATCTCAACCTAAGACCCTACCTTGACTCATGACCTAGAAACCAACTCGACCCTAACTCAAGACCCCAGATCCAAAATACGAGACTTGAGACTCGACCCAGGATGCGAGCCTCGACCCTCAACCTCGGCCCAGGACCCGAGACCTAACCCTGACCCAAGATACGACCTTAAACCAAGACTCAAGAATTAATCTCGACCTGAATTTGCCTCGAGATCTGAAACTCGGGACTCGAGCTCTGACCCTGATCAAGAATTTAAGACTCGGGACTCGATCCTGATTCGGGACCTGCGACCCCAACCTCGATTTTGACCCGAAACTCGAGCCCCTGATAAATACAAAATTTAAACTAAATAATTTATACATATTTAATAAATTTCTTAAGATAAATACAAAATTTAAACTAAAGCTACTGAGTTCGACCGAATCCGCAAACTTTTTACTGACTAGATTTACTACTTTACTTTCAAATATTATTTATGTTTAACCTCTATAATACTTTGTGGATAAAACCACCCATGTCGTTATCATTCTTTATCATTCTCACATGTCTAAGAGGTCCAATTCTTTATCATTCTCACATGTCTAAGAGGTCCACCATAGCTTGGACCCAAATTCAAATTTATTTTGTTTCCATAAAATGGCTAAAAGATTCCGCTGTAGCACTGGCAATTCTTAAATTGATCATAGTGACGATCAGGAATCCGGGTTCAAATCCCGGCAGCGGAAAAATATTTTTATATTCTTTCCCTTTATTTGAATTGTTTTATTTTCTATAAATATTTAAGAAAATATTAGTGGAAGAAAGTTTGTTAGATAAGGAATAATATTTCGGAGAAGGGTCACATATACCCCTGTACTATTAAAAATGGTACAAATATACCCCTCATTATACTTTTGAGTTCAAATATACCCTTTTCGTTATACTTTGGGCCCAAATATACCTCCGTACTATTAGAAATAGTTTAAATATACCCATCGTTATACTTTCAGTCTAAATATACCCCTCCCGATATACTTTAGGTCCAAATATACCCCTCCCATTATTATTTTTCTGTTGATTTACTCTTATTTTTGACATTCACCCATTTAAACCATCTCAATTTCCTCCAATTTAAGTTATTTTCTTTTCTTGTAGTCTTCTATTTTCTTTTCTTCTCTTTTTTAATGATCCGCTTCTCATGAATCCAAACTCTTTAAAGTCTTTGCTCACCTATTTTCGAATACTTTTCCGTTGACGTTAATGATCCATTTATCAGATGTATGAATTTTTCCCTGCATTTATATATGGTCATCTTGCTTAGCTGATTATTTCAAGTATAAGTTTTAACATATGATATTAGACCAAAAGATAATGGCAGAAAGAAAATGATTTTTCTTATATACCGAAACTTAAAAAATTTCCTGTAAAGAAGTTTATTCGCTGTGAGGCCAAAGAAATGTTTAGATGACAAGAGTATAATTGTGAATGTGTGTATTATTTTTGTATAAATCGAGAGAGTGGGTCGGAGATGGATTAAACAGGTGAATTTGTAAAGTGAATCGCGCAAATATTTACATTTGATGATGAGTTATTTTTATTTTGAAGATCATCACGTGTCCGTTTTCAAAAAAAATAAGGCTAAAATATTCCGCTGTAGCACTGGCAATTCTCAATTTGATCAACAGTCAAGAAGAATCCGGGTTCAAATCCCGGCAGCAGAAAAAGTTTTTTTTTTCTTTTTATTTGAATTTTTTTTATCCCGGGTTCAAACGTGGATAACGTATATGATTATTTTATTTAAAAATATTTTATGAAAACCAATAAGCCCGTTCGTCTGTCAATCAAAGAGACTGAGAGTAAGGGTAAGGCTCACCCGGAAGCTCAAAGAGCTTTCCTTCATTCGCTTTGCGGGAGCCACACAACACATAGCTAAAAGTCAGAGGGTCCATATACTATCTGTCTAACCCTTCACTCTGAGGGATCGTTAGATAGGAAAGCGTCTTTCAAACCACCCCATTTATCCAAAAGAGAAGGAAAGGGGCCTATGTATTTGCATGAACTTTGCAGATTTAACTCTATCTATACCCGGAGCCACTCCCCTAAAGTATGAGGACTAATAACTTGTTTGGTCAAGTTTTTGGGATGTCAAAAGTGCTTACTCCCTCCGTTTCAATTTGTTCGACCTACTTTCTTTTTTAGTCCGTTTAAAAAAGAATGACTCTTTTCCTTTTTAGCAACTCTTTAATTTCAACTTTTCACGTGACATGTTTAAGACCACAAGATTAAAAAGTAATTTGGTACATTTGACATATCTTTAATAAGACCACAAGATTCAAAAGTCCTCTTTATTTTTTTAAACTCCGTGCCAAGTCAAAACAGGTCAATCAATTTAAAACGGATGGAGTATTTTTCTTTCTCCAAAAAGTGTCTATTTCAAAAAAATGAGGTGTTTGACCAAGCTTTTGGGAGAAAATTGGTGCTTTTAAAAAGTTTGACCGAACACTAATTATTGCTCAAAATTATTTTTTAAAAAATTTATTAGTCAAACACAAACTGTTTCTACCAAAAATATTTTTTTAAAAAAATACTTTTCAATATAAGTTGATATTGGATACTTGGCCAAACAGGTTATAACTCATTTGCAAATTTGTAACGATCGGGTCCGTCATTACGGGTAATCCATTCGTGCCAATTTTCAGAGTTAGAAAACTCTGAGTTTTGGGAGTTTGAAATTCTGGGTTAGGCTCGGCCGGTTTAGGATCGAAGTATAGTCTAGGGAAATCCGGGTAAAGATTGGGTTGGATATCTTATTTTGAGCTAGTTTTCCTCGTAGCTAACACATAAAGGAGTTCGGGAGACTTTTAGGAATCGAATTCGGGTAAGTAGAACTCCCAGAATTGAGGTTGACGCGAAGGGGTTGTTTCGGGATGTCAGAAAAATAAGTGTGTTGTAAAATAGATAAATTTATAGATTTTACGACTTTCTGTCCCGTGTCAACCGCTACAACGGTTGACACTCCGCCATAGCGACTGTTGACACCCAATTTTGACCTCCCTTAACCTTTCTCGGGCTGTTATTTTACTAGTTATTCTTATTTTTTAGCTTAATTTTTCTCGCGTATTGCTTTATTTACTAAATAAATCATGTATTTTATCATCGTCTTGACAGTTTTTAAATTCATATGCAATTTACAAATATATAATTTATTTCTTAATTATTACTATTTTATCATAAATTTTGTATAATATTACATGTCATCAATTTTTACGTACAAAATGTATATGTAATTTATTTATATTTTTAAATAATACATTTTGTTTGTTAATTATTTGTTAATTATCGTTAGTTATTATTTTATCTATTAAATTATATATACGTAGTATTTTATTTATTAAATAGCAGCCCAATTTTAATTTTCTTCCCAATTTATTTAAATTCTAGCCTCCTTTTACCAATTTCTTTCAATTCTAGCCTAAATTGAGTCAATGTAGCTCAATCCCAAATCCCATTTCAATTGCCCAATTCATTTAACCCGCCTGACCCGTTGACCCGACCCAAAATCCTTGTTTCAATCTCAACCGTTGATCTAATCTAGTTCAACGGTCGAGATTAAACCCTCTTTATATTTCCTTTTTTAATAATAACCCCTCCCTCAAACCCTAGAACCATTTTTTTCCCCAATACCACCGCCTCCTCACCCCCATCTCCCTCAACTCTCTCTCTCTCCCTCTTCATCTTCCCTGCCACCACCGACCGGCGACCCCTTCACCGGCACTCACTCATACCAGCCGCCACCCCTCCATCTCCCTCACTCTCCTCCTCTTCTCTCCCCATCGACGAGGGGTGGCTCGATGTCACCGCCTCGTGTCTCCGGCGAAACCCCCACCAAACAAACTCCCTCCGCCGTCCTCCCCATCTCCGGCAGAACCCAGAAACAACCACCCCAAACTCGCCCCCTCATCTTCATCTCCTCTCTCCACCGCCCCTCCAACGAAACAACCTCCACCCCTCACCCAAAAAAAAAGAGCTCCATCTCTTCTTCTCATCTCTGACCAGCACCTCCACCACACCAAAATAGAAACCCAAAGCCCTATTTTTAGCTCCGCAAAGAGGAAACTGTACAAGGTACCGGTGGTCGATTTCATCAAAATTGTTTCCACCACATTCCGAGGATAACAAGAAATCATTGTTCGTTTCTGTTTTGGCCAAGTTTGACATTCTTCGATATAGGTAATATTATCCAATTTCGAGCATGAGTTTGGTGTAAAACATGTTCCTGTCTGTTTGAATGTTTTTACTCTCATCGAGCATGATTAATTCTAATGCATGTGTCTGATTTGAATATCATGTGCTTACTTGTTGGATTAATTCTTGATTTGAACAAATTGAGCAGTATATTATTCCTTAAGCGATGTTCGCGATAGTTGATTTAAGTCGAAGCAGTACATGCTTAAGTTTGATTCATTACAAACTCTTTACATATTAAACATGGCAACTTAGGATTTCCCTTTGTATGGTCAGCCTTCCAAACATATGACAGCTCTTTCTTTATAAGCTTTGATTGGATTTGTGACAAATTGATCTGATTGCTTTTCTTGAGGGAAAATCTTTATGATTATCTCTCTCTCAATTTGCTCTTGTAAATGCTTGACAACCTTAGCACTTGTATAATTATGATAATCTTGAAAGATCTGGCTCGTAATTGATTTGGCTTATTTGTTTAAGGAGATACTCTACTCTGATTGACTCTCTGAATATTTTTATTTCTTCCCTCCCTTAACTGATTATCACAATCTTAGTATTTGGCCCCTTTTTTATGGTAAGCTTTGATGTGAATCATTGATTGATTTCTGCCTGATTAATTAATTTTCTCACTCCTCTCCTTTAGATAAATTGTCACAACTCTCGTACTTGCCTATTTATGGTAATTTTTGCACTAATTGATTCTCTATGATTAATAAAAGAAGAGGCTCCCCTGATTTATTATTTGGATTAATTTCTTTCCTTTGGCAAAAGGCTCCTATTTTTCACTATAAAAGCAGTCCCCTCTCTTTTCATTATCAGGGAGACTTTACAGACTAGGCACACTATCACTCCTATATTTTAAAGTTTCTCTTTTGGGCTGATACTTACTGATTGCTAAGTGTTGGGATTCAAATATCTTCTTGTTGTTTACGGCTAACTGGTTAGTTCTTATCGAAGTAAATTACAATTTGTATGTATGATTCCTTGTGGTTTTAGCATACACTCTAGTTTATCTATTTTTATCCATGAATGCTTGTAGTTTGTATGAGTGAACTCACTGCAAATTTGCCTGTAATATTCACACCTAAATCTGCTTACTATTGGCTTTTTCCCTTGCTTGTGTTAACTGTTTATTATTTATCTGAGCATCTGGTTCTAGCTTGGTTGGTCTTTGTTGCATTTGGCGGATTACGGAGGACCTAATACATCCCTACTCCTTGACATAAGCACTGTCTAGGATCCTTGAGATCCTCAGGAACTCTGACATGTCAGGGACGGTCTTATGGGTTGCAATGGGATCCTCCGAATCCTACGTCTACATGCTTAACAGGTTCTGATTAGAGGTGGTGAAGAGTTGTTCGGGATCGGGATTTCTGAGTATCGGGACAGCATGTTCTCTAGCTTTAAATTCTGTTCATTATTTCGGTCTGTAATAATTTATTGTATAAACTCTGATAATGTAATAAAATACGTTAGAGGACTGCTATGGGGGAAGGGCAAACTATTTGCTATCTGTTTTACCTATTTGAAAATATAGAGAGCATGGCTATAGGATCTAAATAAATTGCTAGCATGTTGAATTAATTAGTCACCACGTTCGTAGGATTAAATAAATTTGCAGCTTGTTCGAGTATAATGATAATGCGTAGATATCATGCCTATAGGACTTTGAAATGTGTCCGGTGTTTTTTTTTAAAATTGTTACACAAGACCGTGTTTAAAAGTTTTTTATTATTCACAAGCATGCAGTTAGTATGTGTTGAAATGTCGACGTGTTTAAGTTTAAATGAAATCTGTCATTAAAGAATCATGTTTTTAAGCTTTAAATGGCTCAAGCGTGTTTTAAGTTTAAATTTCTGCACGCCCAGCATGTAGGCAGTAATTCAAACATGTGTAAATCAGATAAACATTTAGAAATCATTATTTTCGGATTCATTTAAGTATGCTTTCAGAATCTGCTCTATTCCAGTATGTTAAATAAATTCATCACACTTAGACACCATGTTATTAAGACTCTAAACTAATTAATCAGGATCTAACGATAGACAACATGTATAGTAGCTGTGAATACTGATCATTTAATAAGTTTATATCTGTTTTAACATTAATACAATCAGTTATTATGTCTAATAAATAATCTGGTTCAGCATGCTATAGTTATTAGCTATCATTCAAAAATCTGTTTTTAGCATATAATTCAAATTAGTTATCATGTTAAAGGTTTTAAAATCAGTTTCAGCCTTTAAATTAGGAGCCACATGTGAGTTAAAATCTATTTCAGCAGTTTAATTGGCTGTCAATTTTAGCATGTTAATATTTATCTGTCCACAGTATTAATCTTTTTTTAGTATGCATAAATAACTAGATATCATGCTTATAGGGTTTGGTTGATAGATTTTCTGTACGTCTCCATCATTATAACTCATGCTTGTAGTTTAATAAAAATGTTAATTCCTGAAGCATGTTTTAATAACCTTGCCTATCTTTTAATTAAATAAGAGGCCTACTTGAGACTGTTACGTGCTACATGTTTCGAGTCTTTCTTGTTTTGTTTGACGCTAAATCTCGAGTCTAATTAGTAGCCTTAGGTTTTATTTGTCTAGACCCATATTCAAATAGTAGTCCAATGCCTCTTGGATATTAAGTCGGGACGGGTAGGCATACTAAGGTACGTTAGACCTTTTCATTTCTTTAGTACGCGCTTTAGGTTAATAATAATCTTAATAACCAACTTAGGTGGGTAGATAGACGGACATGATGGAAATCGACCCGAGCAGAATACGACAATGTCTTCGGAATTGTCTTCGATAAATAAGTCGGGCGCTGATCCGAATAGGTTAAAATTAACCTAAGTTTGTTTCTTTCCATTTGTTTGGGGTAGTTAACTAAGTCACTTAGTAATTAAGTTATCTTCTTTATATCATTTGTGTCAATTCTTTTCTCTTGCTTATCTCGCTTCTTATTTATTCGTTCATGTATGTCAATTGTAATTTGCGCCGATTTCTTTTTCACTTAGATTTATTAATAATTTAATTAGCCTAGCTTACCTGTTTCTTTTAAAAAATAAGATTTTTACTTTAATTTATTAATCGATCTTTGTTTATCACATACTTCCCACATAAATAACGAATCCGGCAGGGACCCATATTTATGGACCTCGAAAGGTGCTTAACACCTTCCTTTCGAGGTAACTTGAATCCTTACCCGATTCTCTGATTGCGTAGACTTAAAATTTAATTTAATTGTAATTAGTTAGAACGGTGCCCTAACGCGCCTTAAATTCGTTAGGTGGCGACTCTTCACTCTCTTCCTAAAAGAGAGTTGTCACGTCGAAACCCATTTTTTCGCGAGAAAAATGGGGCGCGACAGCGACCTTTGCTGTGGCGGAGAAATTACCGCTACAGCGGAAGTCAAGTCGGTCAACCTCCGCCATAGCGGTTGACTCCGCTACGGCGGTACCGCTATGTCACAACCCAATTTCTCGGTCATGATGGCACCTACAACCCCCCAGTAGGCGAACTAATTCCCGTAGCCCAGGACAATTAGTAATGGCTACTATCTAACAAATAAGCGGAAGAATAGTTTAATAAGCAAAAGTAAGGGAACAAGATGAAGAGAATAGATAACAGGAATATATATATACATATGAGGAAACTAAACCAAACCCCAAGACCTGGTATCACAGTATAGATCCAGAACTACATATAAGGAGTACAAACGATCCAAAACAGCGTATACAGATGTCTCTGAATGGTGATAGAGCACATAAAGCAAAAGATAAACTAAAGCTAAGCTCCGGTCGCCAAGAGCTCACCCTCAGTATGAAGAAGTCCCCAACAGATCTCCAAGCACGAATCAGTGCGATCTAGCGGCGATGGCCCACGCTAGGATCTGCACCAAAAGATGCAGGGGGTAGGGTGAGCACCAAATGCGAAGCATAAAGTACCCAATAGGTATTATAGGCCGACTGGGCACATATAAGATAAAAGTGTAGTAACAGACAGAATAGAAGCAAGTAGTCACAGAAATCAACAAAAGGTACACAGGAACTAGCCCAGAGGGAAGTCAACAGAACCACATGTGAGGCCAGCAAGCAGAATATATACACCATAGGCACAGGTGAAAGTAAGAAACAACGCACCTGGGGTCCTTGCAATAACAGTGTATACATAATAATTTGACGAAATGGACGATATACCGGTAACCTCAAGTGTAAGAGGAATAGGGAAAGAGTAATGATAGGCATGCTCAGAGACAGGAATCAAACTCAACTAATCATATCAATTTCAAATCCAGAAACTAACAGCCTAGCAATAACCAATTTCATACTTAACCTTAACAGGGAACAATTCTGTAAGTAAATAGCAAGAGTCTACCTACAGTCCCCCGGCCGCATATACAACCGAGGAACACAAACAAGTGAAAATAAACCTTTCGGCATCCCATACTACCGGAGCGTACAATCAACAAACAACAAACAAGGGTGGAGCCTCAAACAATGAATGATATGATGCATGAAGATCTCAAGTGAAATGGTATCTCTGTATGTACCTCATCTGGTGTCGATCCGGCCCAGCAGATAGTTTCCATGGAAGGACACTTTCCGTATATCTCTACTCCGCTATATACCCTTCCTCCGGCACACGCAGCCCGAAGTCCCAGGCCCGGATGGCAAGGTCCATGGAGGTTCCAGACCCCATACTAAAACTCAGTATCAAGACATGTCATCCGGAAGCAAGTCCGGGTTCAAGATAGAGACCCAGTCTCAAATATGCATGCCCAGACCCTGTCCTGGGCTAAAGTAGTGGGAAAATATCTCAAAAACCCTTTCAAGGGTGCCCGGGCATAATCGGGTCTAAACAGTAGAAAGTCATCTCAGGTGCTCGGTCCGACCGAGGCTAAAAACCATCCCAATTTAATAAGAAACTCAACTAGCACTCTGGCCCTGCCGAGTCTAGCATTAATAGTAAAATTGGTGATAGAAATCATAATTTGACCTTCTTTTACCCTAAGATTATTCACAAGGTAAATCAACACATTTCCAATTCATTTCCAATGCAAGGTTTAGAAAATAGTGTCAGTAGGCCCGAAGCCAAAATTGTAGTAAAATATGGATAAAACCTCTTTATATGCATGGAAATGGTACACGATCAAACACAATAGTTGCCCAGCAGCTCACAATCAACCTATCGACCCTGCACATGCTCATAGCTACTCAACAAGCATAACCAGCCTAGAAGGATAATTCTATGCCCGGGACTCGCGGACATTCCCAATATCCCACCTTCTATGTTCCAGAGTCAACAAGGCCTCAAAGGACCACAAGGGTAAATAAAACATATCGGCAAGTACTACAAGCATCGGAGGAACAAAAGTAGGCGAACATGAATAAAGCGGTCAAGGTCTGTGGTACCAACCTAATAATCCAACCCAAGGATGCCAGCTAGTACAATTTTATCCGATATATGCTAAGTCTAGGGAGTTTAAACCATAACCTACTTTTCGTCCGATGACAAGCTGCTGGGACAACGATTTCCGAGCTCGAACCGCTCCGAGAAGCTACTAATCCGCCTTCAAACTCCTACTAATCCACCATTATAAACACTATGAATTCGGAGAGCTAAACAACGAACAAATCACGAAATAGATGGAAGATCGATGGAATTTAGCTCGAAAAATTATCCTTTCGATCTCGATCATCAAATAAATTGTAAAAATATTTTCCCTCCACGATTTTCTTTCAACGTGACAATGAGTATACATATACTATTTTGGAATAACTAAGGACTTATGCATGTTACAATGAAAAATGGAATATATATATATATATATATATATATATATATATATATATATATATATATGATAATGGATATATTGGTATAAAAACACTCACTACTTTGTCACTATATGCAGCCACCAACTACATGCATTACGTGTTGTCCATACTCTCTACTTCCACGTGGAAGTAGAGGTGGCACACCCAAATATAAGTTAATCCGATTATGTATATACTCGGGTATTGCATAGGTTCGTGGTAAAATAAATATAACTTATTAAACATACCATAATTAATAGAAAATTATTTCAAATAAAACCTACTATATTATAATAATAATTTTCAACATAACTAAATTTACTATCTCCGTTAAAATATAACAATGTATAAAAACCTTATAAAATAAATACATATACAATTATATCATAACAAAAGTATTTTTCATAGACCTTTAAAATATTTTAAAAAGGTAATAATAAAAAAATAATCTTTTTACCACATTCAACTTTAAAATAAAATAATATTTTCAAATACGCACGATTTTGACACTCAGCTTCTAAGACGAGAATTGATAATAAAGACCAATCGAACGGCCAGGGCACCAAACCACCGGTCCCAGCAAGTCATAAACAACTCGGGGCCGCTACAGGAGAGCTCTAACAGACAAGGAAAGCGTATACGCGGAAATGACCGGAAGAGTCATTACATCATCCACTACTAAAAAGGACTTTCGTCCTCGAAAGTCAAGGACAAGGGAGTACCTGAAGGCTCAAACAACTGCGGGTACTGAGCCCGCATATCTCTCTCGGGCTCCCAGGTAGCCTCCTCGACTGGACGATGCCTCCACTGAACCTTAACAACCGGGATCTCTCGAGACCTCAATCTCCTGACATCTCTGGCCAAAATAGCTAGCGGCTCCTCAACAAAGGTTAAACTCTCATCCAGCTGAACTGTCTCCCACTGCAACACATGAGACTCATCTGGAATATACCACCGCAACATCGATACATGGAAAATCGAGTGCATAGATGAAAACATCGGAGGCAAAGCTAACTGATAGGTAACACTACCAACCCTATGGAGAATCTCGAATGGCCCAATGTAGCTGGGGCTAAGCTTGCCCCGCCTACCAAATCTCATCACACCCTTCATGGGCGATACACGGAGAAATACCAAATCACCAACACTGAACTCTAAGGCACGAAGTCTACGATCAGCGTAGCTCTTCTGCCTACTCTGGGCTGCCCGAAGTCTATCCTGAATCACTCGGACTCGGTCTAAGGAATCTCAAAGCAAATATGTACTCTGTGGCCTAGATTCGAAACCATCAAACCAACCAATCGGCGATCTACAATGCCTACCATACAAGGCCTCAAAAGATACCATGCCAATGCTCGAATAGAAACTATTATTATAAGTAAACTCAGCCAAAGGCACAAACTGATCCCACGAACCTCCAAAGTCATGAACACAGGCCCGAAGCATGTCCTCCAGGACCTGAATGGTCCTCTCGGACTGGCCATCTGTCTGAGGGTGGAAAGCAGTACAATGCTGAACCTCTGTACCCAAATCTCGCTGAATAGCCCTCCAGAACTGAGATGTGAACTGAGTGCCGCGGTCTGAAATGATAAAAGTTGGGACCCCGTGCAACCGAACAATCTCATGAAGGTAGATTTGAGCTAACCTCTCTGCACCATAAGAAGTCTGAACCATCAATAAATGTGCTGACTTAGTCAGCCTATCAACAATCACCCATATGGAATCAAACCCACGAGAAGCACGAGGCAAACCAACAACGAAGTCCATAGTAATCCCTTCCCACTTCCACTCAGGAATGGGAAGTCGCTGTATCAAACCACCAGGTCTCATGTGCTCGAACTTAACCTGCTGACAGTCTCAGCACCGATATAATTGAATCTACGCTATATCTCGCTTCATACCACTCCACCAGTAAAGCTGTCTCAAGTCCCTATACATCTTTGCTGTGCCAGGGTGAATGGAGTATCTAGTACAATGTGCCTCATGAAGTATCAACTGAATCAAATCACTAATCCTCGGAACGCAAAGGCGACTATCAAACCTCAGAACCCCATCTGAATCTAGAGTAGCCTGGCTGGTCTCACCCTGAACAACCCAATCACGAAGGTCACACAACTGCTGATCCTT